>OZ024860.1:51481857-51534357 GCA_964017155.1 Oasisia sp. SBJ-2009 | reverse complement strand
CACACACCCTAATGACACACTTCAACACATTCACCCTATCCACATATTTCAACACACCCACCCTATGCACACCTCAACACACCCACCCTACGCACACCCACCAACACGCCAATCATCACACACATTTCTACACACCCATCCTACTCATACACAGTTCAACACACCCACCCTATACATATATTTCAATACAGATACACACGAACACACACATGCACGCACGCATGCACGCACGCACACACACACACACACACACATACACCCTACACACACACCGTTCAAAACACCTACCCTGCATACATACGTCAACACAACCATTCTACACACACACTTCAACACACCCACCCTACACACACACTTCAAAACACCCACACTACATGCACACTTCAACACAACCATTCTACACACACACACACACACACACACACACACACACATACACTTCAACACAAACAACCTACACACATTTCAACACATCGACCATATTCACATACGATTCAACACACCCATCCTGTACACCCATTTCAACATGCCCACACTTCTCATACATTTCAACATACCACTTACACACAAACTTCAAAACAACTTCCTACACACACACTTCAACACGCCCACCCTACTTCAACACACCCACCCTATACACACTTTTCAACACACTCACCCTATACACACTTTTCAACACACCCACCCTATATATACCCACACTACACACACACACACACTCACACACACACACACACACACACACACACACACACACACACTGTTCAGCACATCAACACTACTCGTACACTTCAACACACCACCCTACACACTAACTTCAAAACAACTTCCTACACACACGCTTCAACACACCCACCCTATGCACACACATGAACACACCCATCCTATATACACACACCCTAATCACACACTTCAACACATTCACCCTATCCACACATTTCAACACTACCATTCTGCACACACACACACACACACACACACACACACACACACACACACACACACACACACACACACACACACACACACACACACACACACACACACACACACACACACACACACACACACACCCTACACCCACCTCAACACACCCACCCTACACACATTTCAACACACCGACCATATTCACATACAATTCAACACACCCATCCTGTACACCCATTTCAACATGCCCACACTTCTCATACATTTCAACATACCACTTACACACAAACTTCAAAACAACTTCCTATACACACACTTCAACACGCCCTCCCTACTTCAACACACCCACCCTACCCACACATGCACCCTAATCACACACTTCAACACACCCAACCTATACACACACACCATATACACACATTTCAAGAAACCCACCCTACACACACTCCAACACACCCACCATACACACACACTTCAACACACCCACCCTACGGACACACACCAATACGCCAATCATCACACACATTTCTACACACCCATCCTATACATATATTTCAATACACACACATGCACGCACGCACGCACGCACGCACGCACGCACGCATTCACGGACGAATGCACACACTCACTCACACACACACACATACACACACACACACTCACTCACTCACTCACACACACACATACACACACACACTCACTCACTCACTCACACACACACACACTCACTCACTCACTCACTCACACACACACACACACACACACGTACATACACATACACACACAACACAGACAACACACACGTACCTGGGGTACATACTGCTGTTGGTTTGAACTTCTTGTACTTCTGACTTGACACTGAAGCAGCGTGTTTATATCATGATGTGTTTGTGCCATCTACGATTTGTCAACTCAGGATTTCTTTCTTTTAGGGTACCTCACCCCGCGGTTCATGTATCGATTAGCCGTGCAGCTCTCAACTGACTGGAAACATGTTGGCACATGTCTGGGGTTTCCCTTTTACACTTTGAATACGATCGAGGCTGACAATAGGAAAACAGTGCAGCGGGGACTTGTTCTGCTCAATAGCTGGAAGCAGCAAAGTGAAAACCCTGGCTCGTACCACAAGTATGAGGAGCTGATTGGAGCCTTGTCTGACGTGGGCAGACATGACATAGTGCACTATGTCAGACTGCGTGAGTAGGAATATGTCACCACATCTAGCCCAACTCTAAAGGGCATTGAAGCAAATAAAACATAAATATGATGTACTTTGTTTGAAGGATGTTGTTGTTCTGGCTCTGGCCCACTTAGTACATTGATCACTGAAATATTAAACACATTAATGTTGAATGTGTTTTTCTTAGAAGAAGTGATGACATCACCTACAAGTCTACATGTCTGTCAGTGTCTCTTGTCTTAGAAGTGATGACATCACCTACAAGTCTACATGTCTGTCAGTGTCTCTTGTCTTAGAAGAAGTGATGACACCACCTACAAGTCTACATGTCTGTCAGTGTCTCTTGTCTTAGAAGAAGTGATGACACCACCTACAAGTCTACATGTCTGTCAGTGTATCTTGTCTTAGAAGTGATGACATCACCTACAAGTCTACATGTCTGTCAGTGTCTCTTGTCTTAGAAGAAGTGATGACATCACCTACAAGTCTACATGTCTGTCAGTGTCTCTTGTCTTAGAAGTGATGACACCACCTACAAGTCTACATGTCTGTCAGTGTCTCTTGTCTTAGAAGTGATGACACCACCTACAAGTCTACATGTCTGTCAGTGTCTCTTGTCTTAGAAGTGATGACATCACCTACAAGTCTACATGTCTGTCAGTGTCTCTTGTCTTAGAAGTGATGACACCACCTACAAGTCTACATGTCTGTCAGTGTCTCTTGTCTTAGAAGTGATGACACCACCTACAAGTGTACATGTCTGTCAGTGTCTCTTGTCTTAGAAGTGATGACATCACCTACAAGTCTACATGTCTGTCAGTGTCTCTTGTCTTAGAAGTGATGACACCTCCTACAAGTCTACATGTCTGTCAGTGTCTCTTGTCTTAGAAGTGATGACATCACCTACAAGTCTACATGTCTGTCAGTGTCTCTTGTCTTAGAAGTGATGACATCACCTACAAGTCTACATGTCTGTCAGTGTCTCTTGTCTTAGAAGTGATGACATCACCTACAAGTCTACATGTCTGTCAGTGTCTATTGTCTTAGAAGAAGTGATGACACCACCTACAAGTCTACATGTCTGTCAGTGTCTCTTGTCTTAGAAGTGATGACACCACCTACAAGTCTACATGTCTGTCAGTGTCTCTTGTCTTAGAAGTGATGACATCACCTACAAGTCAACATGTCTGTCAGTGTCTCTTGTCTTAGAAGAAGTGATGACATCACCTACAAGTCTACATGTCTGTCAGTGTCTCTTGTCTTAGAAGTGATGACATCATCTACAAGTCTACATGTCTGTCAGTGTCTCTTGTCTTAGAAGTGATGACATCACCTACAAGTCTACATGTCTGTCAGTGTCTCTTGTCTTAGAAGTGATGACATCACCTACAAGTGTACATGTCTGTCAGTGTCTCTTGTCTTAGAAGTGATGACATCACCTACAAGTCTACATGTCTGTCAGTGTCTATTGTCTTAGAAGAAGTGATGACACCACCTACAAGTCTACATGTCTGTCAGTGTCTCTTGTCTTAGAAGTGATGACATCACCTACAAGTCTACATGTCTGTCAGTGTCTCTTGTCTTAGAAGAAGTGATGACACCACCTACAAGTCTACATGTCTGTCAGTGTCTCTTGTCTTAGAAGTGATGACATCACCTACAAGTCAACATGTCTGTCAGTGTCTCTTGTCTTAGAAGAAGTGATGACATCACCTACAAGTCTACATGTCTGTCAGTGTCTCTTGTCTTAGAAGTGATGACATCATCTACAAGTCTACATGTCTGTCAGTGTCTCTTGTCTTAGAAGTGATGACATCACCTACAAGTCTACATGTCTGTCAGTGTCTCTTGTCTTAGAAGTGATGACATCACCTACAAGTGTACATGTCTGTCAGTGTCTCTTGTCTTAGAAGTGATGACATCACCTACAAGTCTACATGTCTTTCTGTGTCTATTGTCTTAGAAGAAGTGATGACACCACCTACAAGTCTACATGTCTGTCAGTGTCTCTTGTCTTAGAAGTGATGACATCACCTACAAGTCTACATGTCTGTCAGTGTCTCTTGTCTTAGAAGAAGTGATGACACCACCTACAAGTCTACATGTCTGTCAGTGTCTCTTGTCTTAGAAGAAGTGATGACATCACCTGCAAGTCTACATGTATGTCAGTGTCTCTTGTCTTAGAAGTGATGACATCACCTACAAATCTACATGTCTGTCAGTGTCTCTTGTCTTAGAAGAAGTGATGACATCACCTACAAGTCTACATGTCTGTCAGTGTCTCTTGTCTTAGAAATGATGACACCACCTGCAAGTCTTCATGTCTGTCAGTGTCTCTTGTCTTAGAAGTGATGACATCACCTACAAGTCTACATGTCTGTCAGTGTCTCTTGTCTTAGAAGTGATGACATCACCTACAAGTCTACATGTCTGTCAGTGTCTCTTGTCTTAGAAGTGATGACATCACCTACAAGTCTACATGTCTGTCAGTGTCTCTTGTCTTAGAAGTTATGACACCACCTACAAGTCTACATGTCTGTCAGTGTCTATTCCAACTGTTTCTTCGTTGACCACATTACATTCGGGTGGGATAAGAATGTTAATTGGTACAAATGGTAGAATAAACAATGCATGAGTACAATTGCAAGAATGTATTAGAAAGCAGCAATACGTTGAGTAACTGCAGACACTTGGTGACAGTGGAGAGAGTATCCAAGTTACTGAGCAGTTCCACTAGGACTGTAGCAATGCACTAATATACAGTCATAAACACTGTGTTCTAATGCAGTTACTACATGGCTAGCTTTATCTGTATGCTAGTAATGTTGGACCTCCAATTTTTAACTTCAGATTTCACTTAAGAATTACATGTAACTGTTTTTCTGTTGTGATATTTTTAGATTGTACGTATTCCTCCGTCGTGTTAACAAGTGTTTTGATTGTGAAAACCAGCTCCAGGTTTGCAGCACTGGGGTGAGAAGTGACCATCCATATTTACATACATATATGTGTGACAAATGAAACAGTAGATCAAACACTGATTCCATGCTACTTGTGTATGTTTTAGAAGCATGGAAGGCGCCAAATCAAGACGATGAACCCAAGCCCTCGGAGAGAGGTATTATTTACTTATGGCGCTTAGATTCTGTGGGCGCACTGTGTCACACAGGACATGTACAAGTGTCCTACAGTCCACCCTGTAGTCACCCACTGTGTCACACAGGACAGGTACAAGTGTCCTACAGTCCACCCTGTAGTCACCCTCTGTGTCACACAGGACAGGTACAAGTGTCCTACAGTCCACCCTGTAGTCACCCACTGTGTCACACAGGACAGGTACAAGTGTCCTACAGTCCACCCTGTAGTCACCCTCTGTGTCACACAGGACAGGTACAAGTGTCCTACAGTCCACCCTGTAGTCACCCACTGTGTCACACAGGACAGGTACAAGTGTCCTACAGTCCACCCTGTAGTCACCCTCTGTGTCACACAGGACAGGTACAAGTGTCCTACAGTCCACCCTGTAGTCACCCACTGTGTCACACAGGACAGGTACAAGTGTCTTACAGTCCACCCTGTAGTCACCCACTGTGTCACATAGGACAGGTACAAGTGTCCTACAGTCCACCCTGTAATCACCCTCTGTGTCACATAGGACAGGTACAAGTGTCCTACAGTCCACCCTGTAGTCACCCTCTGTGTCACATAGGACAGGTACAAGTGTCCTACAGTCCACCCTGTAGTCACCCACTGTGTCACATAGGACAGGTACAAGTGTCCTACAGTCCACCCTGTAGTCACCCACTGTGTCACATAGGACAGGTACAAGTGTCCTACAGTCCACCCTGTAGTCACCCTCTGTGTCACATAGGACAGGTACAAGTGTCCTACAGTCCACCCTGTAGTCACCCTCTGTGTCACACAGGACAGGTACAAGTGTCCTACAGTCCACCCTGTAGTCACCCTCTGTGTCACATAGGACAGGTACAAGTGTCCTACAGTCCACCCTGTAGTCACCCTCTGTGTCACACAGGACAGGTACAAGTGTCCTACAGTCCACCCTGTAGTCACCCTCTGTGTCACATAGGACAGGTACAAGTGTCCTACAGTCCACCCTGTAGTCACCCTCTGTGTCACACAGGACAGGTACAAGTGTCCTACAGTCCACCCTGTAGTCACCCTCTGTGTCACATAGGACAGGTACAAGTGTCCTACAGTCCACCCTGTAGTCACCCACTGTGTCACACAGGACAGGTACAAGTGTCCTACAGTCCACCCTGTAGTCACCCTCTGTGTCACCCAGGACAGGTACAAGTGTCCTACAGTCCACCCTGTAATCACCCTCTGTGTCACATAGGACAGGTACAAGTGTCCTACAGTCCACCCTGTAGTCACCCTCTGTGTCACACAGGACAGGTACAAGTGTCCTACAGTCCACCCTGTAGTCACCCTCTGTGTCACACAGGACAGGTACAAGTGTCCTACAGTCCACCCTGTAGTCACCCTCTGTGTCACACAGGACAGGTACAAGTGTCCTACAGTCCACCCTGTAGTCACCCACTGTGTCACACAGGACAGGTACAAGTGTCCTACAGTCCACCCTGTAGTCACCCACTGTGTCACATAGGACAGGTACAAGTGTCCTACAGTCCACCCTGTAGTCACCCACTGTGTCACACAGGACAGGTACAAGTGTCCTACAGTCCACCCTGTAATCACCCTCTGTGTCACATAGGACAGGTACAAGTGTCCTACAGTCCACCCTGTAGTCACCCTCTGTGTCACACAGGACAGGTACAAGTGTCCTACAGTCCACCCTGTAGTCACCCTCTGTGTCACACAGGACAGGTACAAGTGTCCTACAGTCCACCCTGTAGTCACCCTCTGTGTCACACAGGACAGGTACAAGTGTCCTACAGTCCACCCTGTAGTCACCCTCTGTGTCACACAGGACAGGTACAAGTGTCCTACAGTCCACCCTGTAGTCACCCACTGTGTCACATAGGACAGGTACAAGTGTCCTACAGTCCACCCTGTAGTCACCCTCTGTATCACATAGGACAGGTACAAGTGTCCTACAGTCCACCCTGTAGTCACCCTCTGTGTCACATAGGACAGGTACAAGTGTCCTACAGTCCACCCTGTAGTCACCCTCTGTGTCACATAGGACAGGTACAAGTGTCCTACAGTCCACCCTGTAGTCACCCTCTGTGTCACACAGGACAGGTACAAGTGTCCTACAGTCCACCCTGTAGTCACTGTCTGTGTCACACAGGACAGGTACAAGTGTCCTACAGTCCACCCTGTAGTCACCCTCTGTGTCACATAGGACAGGTACAAGTGTCCTACAGTCCACCCTGTAGTCACCCACTGTGTCACATAGGACAGGTACAAGTGTCCTACAGTCCACCCTGTAGTCACCCACTGTGTCACATAGGACAGGTACAAGTGTCCTACAGTCCACCCTGTAGTCACCCTCTGTGTCACATAGGACAGGTACAAGTGTCCTACAGTCCACCCTGTAGTCACCCTCTGTGTCACACAGGACAGGTACAAGTGTCCTCCAGTCCACCCTGTAGTCACCCACTGTGTCACACAGGACAGGTACAAGTGTCCTACAGTCCACCCTGTAGTCACCCTCTGTGTCACATAGGACAGGTACAAGTGTCCTACAGTCCACCCTGTAGTCACCCACTGTGTCACACAGGACAGGTACAAGTGTCCTACAGTCCACCCTGTAGTCACCCTCTGTGTCACCCAGGACAGGTACAAGTGTCCTACAGTCCACCCTGTAGTCACCCTCTGTGTCACACAGGACAGGTACAAGTGTCCTACAGTCCACCCTGTAGTCACCCACTGTGTCACATAGGACAGGTACAAGTGTCCTACAGTCCACCCTGTAGTCACCCTCTGTGTCACATAGGACAGGTACAAGTGTCCTACAGTCCACCCTGTAGTCACCCTCTGTGTCACATAGGACAGGTACAAGTGTCCTACAGTCCACCCTGTAGTCACCCTCTGTGTCACATAGGACAGGTACAAGTGTCCTACAGTCCACCCTGTAGTCACCCACTGTGTCACATAGGACAGGTACAAGTGTCCTACAGTCCACCCTGTAGTCACCCACTGTGTCACACAGGACAGGTACAAGTGTCCTACAGTCCACCCTGTAGTCACCCTCTGTGTCACATAGGACAGGTACAAGTGTCCTACAGTCCACCCTGTAGTCACCCTCTGTGTCACATAGGACAGGTACAAGTGTCCTACAGTCCACCCTGTAGTCACCCTCTGTGTCACATAGGACAGGTACAAGTGTCCTACAGTCCACCCTGTAGTCACCCTCTGTGTCACATAGGACAGGTACAAGTGTCCTACAGTCCACCCTGTAGTCACCCACTGTGTCACACAGGACAGGTACAAGTGTCCTACAGTCCACCCTGTAGTCACCCTCTGTGTCACATAGGACAAGTACAAGTGTCCTACAGTCCACCCTGTAGTCACCCTCTGTGTCACACAGGACAGGTACAAGTGTCTTACAGTCCACCCTGTAGTCACCCTCTGTGTCACACAGGACAGGTACAAGTGTCCTACAGTCCACCCTGTAGTCACCCACTGTGTCACACAGGACAGGTACAAGTGTCTTACAGTCCACCCTGTAGTCACCCACTGTGTCACACAGGACAGGTACAAGTGTCCTCCAGTCCACCCTGTAGTCACCCTCTGTGTCACACAGGACAGGTACAAGTGTCCTCCAGTCCACCCTGTAGTCACCCTCTGTGTCACACAGGACAGGTACAAGTGTCCTACAGTCCACCCTGTAGTCACCCTCTGTGTCACACAGGACAGGTACAAGTGTCCTACAGTCCACCCTGTAGTCACCCTCTGTGTCACATAGGACAGGTACAAGTGTCCTACAGTCCACCCTGTAGTCACCCTCTGTGTCACACAGGACAGGTACAAGTGTCCTACAGTCCACCCTGTAGTCACCCACTGTGTCACACAGGACAGGTACAAGTGTCCTACAGTCCACCCTGTAGTCACCCACTGTGTCACATAGGACAGGTACAAGTGTCCTACAGTCCACCCTGTAGTCACCCACTGTGTCACACAGGACAGGTACAAGTGTCCTACAGTCCACCCTGTAGTCACCCACTGTGTCACACAGGACAGGTACAAGTGTCCTACAGTCCACCCTGTAGTCACCCTCTGTGTCGTCTCCACCCAGGCTTTCCACTTTTCCCACCATTCACCACCACTCTCCTCTGTCCTGGTCACTCCACGTCTGTCTTGTCAATAAAAATTGTTTGTCATTTTGTTTTTAAATAAACATGGCTGAAAACACTCATTTGTAATAGTAACAACTTGCATTTTGAGTTTGGTGTATGGCAATTTTGAGTTTGGTGTATGGCAATGACTGAGTGGAAGGACGACACTCAATTATTCATAATAATTGGCTGCCTGTCCAATATCGTATAATGTTTAAGATGTGTACCATTACTTACCAGGCACTTTCTTCTAAGCAGCCATCGTATTTACATACTTTACTTACTCCTATAAGAAAACCTATTCAACTTCGGTCATCTACTTCTGATTTACTCTTTGTACCAAAGGTCAATACTAATATGGGGACCAGGGCTTTTGCTGTGGGTGCGCCTACTCTATGGAATATGCTTCCTTCTAGCGTGAAATCAGTTGAAAATATTGCTAAATTCCGTCGTCATTTAAAAACATATCTGTACAATCTGGCCTATCCACCATAGCTCCCTGGCGCATCAATCAATCTGATGACAACTTGATTTGTTTACCGACTATGAGATCGATTCATCCTTTTTGTTTTGATGCGCCTCTGAGCTTGGTTTCTAAGGATATAGGCGCAATAGAAGTTAACTAATTATTATTATTATTAAAAGAACAATCAAACAAATTAACCTATTGGTATATGTTGGTTAACTTTTTTGGTGAAACAATAATTTCATAATTAAAAAATGCTGCACAGTGAACAAAATGGTGGCATATATTTCAAATTGAATGTGTTTTAGAGCAACAACTCCTCAAGCAGATAGAGTATCTGGAAGGTAAGTTGAATTGATTCAGTACGTGATGGGTTTAGTGATAGAAAAGCAATGTTTTGACATTGCTACAGCGTGACCCAATAAAATGCCATGCACAAACATGCTAATGACATGCATTAAATGCCAAGGGCTAATTTGGAACACATTTTGGAGAGAATATAAAAGTCGGACTGTTTTGACCTACAAACTTAAAACTTTGTTGAATGATCATGCTCAAACTGGAGTTAATGTGTGCCCAATATGAAACAATTTGTTGCACACATGTAGACGTTATTAGCATTTCTGTGGGTGGCTTTTTGGATCACCCTGTATCTGGCAGAAACAACGCTACTAAAACAATGAATCGACAAACAAAAGTAGACTAATTCATCGAGACCAGCTCATGAAAGAAAACATCTGGTGTGTTATATATCAGATATATATGGTTGAATCTTGTTATGATCATAAATATGCTTATAAAATGATCAGGTCTTTGATAAAACAAGGACATTTGTTTATAATGTTAATTCATCTATACAGTAAGTAAATAAGGGCAAGTAACAAATGTATTAGAATTAAAGGTGCTTTTTGAAGTAAGAAAAGTATAATTGTATTACACTGTGTCGGTGTGACTCGGAACTATAGGTTGATACGTAAATGGGAGAAATACTTGAATTGGCGTTTATGGCATTTTACCCTCAAACCTTTCATATATTTATTATACTTGTGTGTGTATATATATATATATATATATATATATATATATATATATATATATATATATATATATATATATATATATATATATATATATATATACTCCTAATGGCAGGTTATGTCGACCGATTATGCATATAGGACCGGCTTATGTAGACCGCTGTTTTATGTAGACCAAAACTGGTCTACATAGAGATTCGACGTGTTAGTTCACAACTAACACAATTGAATTGATCAGTACCATTGCTTGTGCACACAGTTCATATGACAGTGAAGTACTGTGCGTAATTAATTTTTAAATGAACAACATCTTAAGTGATTTTGAGCATGTTTTCCCCAGCGCCGTGCATATTTGTTAGTATATTGTGTGCCGGGTTATGTGTACTGGGTCAAAGTTCTTATAAATCTATATTTATGGTATATATCGAACAAAGGGTTGGAGTTTCGTGTTCAGTGTATGATATGCTTTATACTGATGCAAAAGGCTACATTATTATGTGTAAATTAATAAAACTTGCATTTTATCTTTGTTGCGGACTGATAGATCCCTCGAATGTTGGTGTTGCCGTTGGTATTCGGCAATTAATTTTACGGCATTCACTAAATTGTTAAATTTACTGCATAAACATGTATCACAACATAGCTAGATTCGGCGTCTACCGCAAAAAAAGGCTAACTAAATATATGCAGCTTCCGGCGTTGCTCCGGTCTACATAAATCGGCATCGCGGTTTTATGTAGACCGATTTGTTGGCATATATCTTATTTATTGAAATATTTTGATGAACTTTCATTATGTGTTAAACATTAGTATTAGAAACAATGTTCCAGTTTTACATCTTTGGAAAACGTATTAAATAAACAAATAAGTCTGGTCTACATAAGCTGGTCCTCTAGGCACTGGTCGACAT
The DNA here is from genome assembly GCA_964017155.1 of Oasisia sp. SBJ-2009. Classification (NCBI taxonomy): domain Eukaryota; kingdom Metazoa; phylum Annelida; class Polychaeta; order Sabellida; family Siboglinidae; genus Oasisia; species Oasisia sp. SBJ-2009. The sequence goes on along the minus strand of OZ024860.1, from coordinate 51,522,572 downwards.
AAGCTGCCTTTAGGCTTATAAGCTGCCTTTAGGCTAACTAAATTACTGAAATATTAAATATTTACAAATGTTGATGTTTCAGGTCAGCTGGAGTGTCGCATCAATGAACTGAAACAGGAACGAGAAGGTACGCACAGACCGACCGACCGACCGACCGACCGACCGACCGACCGACCGACCGACCGACCGACCGACCGACCGACCGACCGACCGACCGACCGACCGACCGACCGACCGACCGACCGACCGACCGACCGACCGACCGACCGACCGACCGACCGACCGACCGACCGACCGACCGACCGACCGACCGACCGACCGACCGACCGACCGACCGACCGACCGACCGACCGACCGACCGACCGACCGACCGACCGACCGACCGACCGACCGACCGACCGACCGACCGACCGACCGACCGACCGACCGACCGACCGACCGACCGACCGACCGACCGACCGACCGACCGACCGACCGACCGACCGACCGACCGACCGACCGACCGACCGACGACCGACCGGCCACCGACCGACCCACCGACCCACCCACCCACCCACCCACCCACCCACCCACCGACCCACCGACCGACCCACTGACTGACCGACTGACCGACCGACCGACTTCCGACCGACCAACCGACCGACCGAGCCACCGACCGACCGACCCACCGACCGACCGACCGACCGACCGACCGACCGACTTCCGACCGACCGACTGACCGACCACCGACCGACCGACCGACCGACCACCGACCGACCGACCGAGCCACTGACCGACCGACCACCGACCGATATATTGATCTAAGAGAATTAACATCAACTGTTATGGTCTATGTTATTACAATGACTAATCTTGACACCATGAGCTGATTATTGTGCATCTAACATTGTTTGAATAATGATTAAAGTGAAAGTGTTTTGTCTACAAGAATAACATCTATAAATGTATTTTAAGGGTAATTAATTTAAATGCCTGCACTGTTGTAGTAAATTAAGTGTTTGTTTGTAAATTAATAACTGACTTGGTTAAAACTACTAGCATTCACATTCATGCAGTGCTTTTGTTACACTGATGTAATGTGTCTGTACACAATTAAGTTGGAAGACGACGCATTTGAGACAGTAATGTGACAACTTGATATGTTTCAGCTCGATGTTTGGACGAATTAAAAGAAACAATGGAGAAGGAACTTCTCAAGAACAAGAACAAGAACAATGGTACAAGTTAAGATATTGTCATTAGGTCAAGTGGGCATTTATTAACTGCATGTAGTCCCAAACATAAGATACATCAGAGCATAGATGTTGATGTCACCAGACAGAGTTATCTCTGGTGACACGTCCTGTCATGTCACTGTTGACTAGGTCTATAATCAATGTATCTGGCAAAGATGTTGTTTGATATTTATTTAACACTCTTTGTACAACAGTCGGTTGTCATGGAGTTTTATAACTACTGAAGTTTAATCATCTATGCCTCGTTCAAAACAAAGAAAGAAAACATCAAGCTCAACATCATTCAGTGTTACGCACCCACAAACGATAAGGACGAAGAAACAAAAGACGACTTTTACAACAAACTGCAGACATTGTGTGACAAACTGAAGGAGAAGGACATGACAATACTCATGGGAGACTTGAACGCCAAAATCGGATCAGACAACAGCGGGTACGAAGAAGTCATGGGCAGACAGGGACTTGGCAGAATGAATGAAAATGGCGAGATGTTGGCTGACTTTTGTGCATTTAACAATATGGACATTGGAGGCAGCGTGTTCCCGCATCGCAGGATTCACAAGGCAACCTGGGTATCACCGGACCACAGAACAGAAAATCAAATAGACCATATCTGCATAGGACGAAAATTCAGAAGATCAATGCAGGATGTGAGAGTGCAGAGAGGGGCAGATGTAGCTTCAGACCACCATCTAGTGCTGGCCAGAATGAAGATGAAGCTAAAGAAGAGAGAAGTCAAGCGGAGCACCAGAATGCAGTACAATGTGGACTTCCTAAAGGACAGGGGGTCAACAGAGACCTTTCGACTTACAGTCAGAAACAAATACGAAGCCCTACAAGATATCCTTGATGAAGGAAACATGGACATAGACACACAATGGCAACAGATCAAGGAGATGTGGACCAGCACATGCAGCGAAGTTCTGGGAAGAGGAAATACCAACAAAAAGACTGGATTTCTGCAGAGACTGTCAACAAAGTGCAAGTGAGGAAGGAAAAGAAAGGTGCAGTTAACAACAGCCGAACGAGAGCAGCAAAAGCAGCAGCACAGGAAGAGTATACAGAGGCAAACAGAGCAGTCAAGAACAGCGTAAAAACAGACAAGGCAAACTTCATTGAAGACCTAGCCAAAGAAGCAGAGGATGCATCAGCCCAAGGAAACATGAAACAACTGTATGATGTAACAAGAAAATTAGCAGGAAAGTACAAGCACACAGACAGACCCATCAAAGATAAGAATGGCAATGTACTTACCAGTGATGAAGACCAGATGAAGAGATGGAGGGAACATTTTGAAGAACTGCTAAACCGGCCACCACCTCAGAACCCTCCAGACATCGCACCAGCGGAAGAAGTACTCCAGATAAACTGCGAAAGACCAAGTAAGGCAGAAATTGAGAAAGCCATCCATCACATGAAGAGAGGAAAAGCTTCCGGCCCAGACAAAATTCCTGCAGAGGCAATCAAGGCTGACATAGAGACCTCCACAGAGATACTGCATGACCTATTCGGGAAGATATGGGAACAAGAAGAAATACCAACGGAATGGAAAGAAGCTCCCAAAGAAAAGCGATATGCAAGAATGTAAGAACTACAGAGGGATAATGCTCCTATCAGTAGTCGGAAAGGTCCTCAACAGAGTAATCTTGGACAGACTTAAGACAGGGGTTGATGCCAAGCTCAGAGACCACCAAGTTGGCTTCCGTAAAGACAGATCATGCACCGACCAAATAGCGACACTGCGAATCATTGTCGAACAAACCATGGAGTGGGACTCATCCCTGTACATAAACTTCGTAGATTACGAGAAGGCATTTGATAGCCTCGACAGAGATACGCTGTGGAAGCTTCTCCAGCACTATGGGATACCGGAGAAATGTATATCTCTGATAAGAAATAGTTACGAAGATATGGTATGCAGGGTTGTTCATGCAGGACAACTAACAGACTCCTTCATGGTGAAGACAGGTGTGAGGCAAGGATGTCTTCTGTCACCATTCCTATTCCTGCTCGCCATAGACTGGATCATGAAAACGACTACCAAAAATAGAAGAAATGGGATCCAGTGGACACCATGGAGCCAGTTGGAGGACCTGGACTTTGCGGATGACCTCGCTCTCCTCTCACACAGCCACAAACAGATGCAGGAAAAAACAGAGCAGCTAAACACAGTATCAACACAGCTTGGACTCAACATCAACATAAGCAAGACAAAGATTATGAAAGCCAACACAAAGAACAACAACCCCATTACATTGAACGGAGAGCCACTGGAAGAGACAGACTCATTCACATACCTGGGCAGCACAATCAGCAAAAATGGAGGCACAGAAGAAGATGTCAAAGCAAGAATACAGGAAGCAAGAGTGGCATTCATCATGTTGAGAAAAATTTTGAGAGCAAAACACATCAAAATTAACACCAAGCTGAAAATATTCAACTCAAATGTCAAGGCAGTTCTACTCTATGGATCGGAGACATGGCGAACCACACAGAAGACACTAAAGATAATACAGACCTTCATCAACAAATGCCTGCGCAGAATACTACACCTGAAGTGGACAGACAAGGTACCCAACACCACACTCTGGAAAACAACCAAGCAACTACCCATAGAAAATTAAATAAAGAAGAGAAAATGGCGGTGGATAGGACATACACTAAGGAAACCACCAGAAACAATCACCCGTCAAGCCATCACATGGAACCCCCAGGGAAGAGAAGAAGAGATAGGCCACGAAACACCTGGCAGAGAGACACAGAAAAAGATACAAAAGAGATGGGGTGCACCCGGAAAGAAATGGAGAAGATGGCCACAGACAGAAAACAGTGGCGTTCCTTAGTCGGTGGCCTATGCTCCGAGGGAGTGAAAAGGCTTAAGTAAGTCAGTAAGAAGTTTAAACGCTTTGAAAACATCACATAATCATTTATTCTGTGTTAGCACTGATCTTGGTATGTGTCTTACTACCCAGTAGTTCAGTGTATATGTGTCATAGTAACAGCGACGTATTTCAATGTGCAAAAATACAAGCATGAAATCATATGACAGTTATTCTTTTATTACAATGATATAACATGATATTTACTGCAACTTGTTGAGATGCAATTTAAGCAGTAATCAACACATGACAGTTGGGGCATTTAAACATAATGTGAATTACATATATTTCAGAGGAAGCAATCCGCAAACTGAAGGAAATGAACCAGCAAATCAAGCAAGCGAAGGAAGGTACCACATTCATAGTTCATATCTATACATACTTAAGTATATTCTGATGTAGGCTGATGTTTTGTTGCATGTTAAATTTCATTGATAAAGACATGTTATTACATTAAACGATTCCGAATAAACGTATAATCGAAATTGTATTATCAACCAGTTCCCATATGCAATGTCAGATGTTGCTATATTTTAATTTGCTTTCAGTTGATAATTATGAATGTATGAATACTTGTGTGATTATGAACTAAAACAAATTACAGTGTTACTTATATGGTAATTTTGATTTTAGCTACTCAATCCAACCCCTGCTAAAGAGGTGCCATTGCATGGATTAAATAAGACTAAATCCAAAGCTGCTGATGTTCTTATGTTTGTATTATTAAAGACAGACAGCCATAAACATTAAAAAAACAATCTGTCAACTAGACAACAAAGGATTGCAGTGAATATTTGTTAAGGACATTTTGTATATGGGATTTAAATATTAAAATATCTTAGGGATCAGAATAAATGTGAAACTATCGTATTCTTCAGAGAAAATCGAATCCCTGCGAGCTGAGCTGACACTAGCTCAGGACGAGACAAACAATTGTCAGAAGAAGGCAGAAGGTAGGTTACCAACTGTTAGCATATCATGGCAGTATGACTGTACATTTCTGAAAAATGTAATAATATAATAAAACAGTAAAAAGGCAAGTTCTTATATAGCGCAGTATCCAGTCCTCAGGACCGTTCAAAGCTCTTTACACTTTACTTCCCTGACAGACCTGTTCAATCAAACACCATCTCAACTTCTCCGGGAAGCATCCAGCCATATGCTACAATTAATGCGCAAAGGTTGCTCGTACACATGTCCACCACTGTCTACAGCCAGGTACTCATTTATTCAGCTGAGTGAACTGGAGCAATGTAGAGTGAAAAAACTTGCCCAAGGTTTTAACACCGCACCCAGGATTCGAACCCGGGTTCTCATAGTCGAGAGTCCGAAGCTCTACCCCTGAGCCACTGCACTCTACACTGTAAAACATATACAACATCCCCTGGAAAATATACCCTAGGGCAATAGCTCCCTAATGCAATATCCCCTAGGACAATAGCCCCCTGTTGCAATATCCCCTAGGACAATAGCACCCTGTTGCAATAACCCCTAGGACAATAGCCCCCTAATGGAATATCCCATAAAACAATGGCTCCCTAATGGAATATCCCATAGGACAATAGCTCCCTGTTGCAATATCCCCTAGGAGAATAGCTCTCTAATGGAATATCCCATAAAACAATGGCTCCCTAATGCAATATTCCATAGGACAATAGCTCCCTAATGCAATATCCCATAGGACAATAGCTCCCTAATGCAATATCCCATAGGACAATAGCTCTCTAATGCAATACCCTCCTAGGACAATAGCTCTCTAATGCAATATCCCCTAGGAGAATACCACCCTGTTGCAGTATCCCCTAGGACAATAGCTCCCTAATGGAATATTCCCTAGGACAATAGCCCCCTAATGCAACATCCCCTAGGACAATAGTTTCCTAATGCAACATCCCCTAGGACAATAACTCCCTAAAGCAATATCCCTTAGGACAATAGCCCCGTATTGCAATATGCCCTAGGACAATAGCCCCATATTGCAATATCCCTTAGGACATTAGCCCCCTATTGCAATATCCCCTAGGACAATAACTCTCTAATGCAACATCCCCTAGGACGTTAGCCCCCTTGGTGCAGCAAAGAGTGTTTGTAGAAACTGTACTTGACAGCACAAAGCAGTAGTTCGCCTGTAGAAGGAAGACGGCCAGCACATGTTGACACTTGACTGTTGTGGACACTCCCGTGGAGGTGGTTCATGACAGGTGCTTGTGTGGTCTGTCACGTCTGTCCCATGACAGGTGCTTGTGTGGTCTGTCATGTCTGTCCCATGACAGGTGCTTGTGTGGTCTGTCACGTCTGTCCCATGACAGGTGCTTGTGTGGTCTGTCACGTCTGTCCCATGACAGGAGAGACAACCTTGTATTTGCCCCGCTGTGTGGGAGCTTGTGTGGTCTGTCACGTCTGTCCCTTGTAGGAAGTAGGACACATTGGCTGATACACACCAACATTAGGCTGCATCCAACAGGGCCAGCCTTCTACAGGGTTGTTGGATGTTGGTTGGGGCAGGCCTCGGTCACATGGTCATTCACTGTCCACATGGAATGGACGGTGGGGGGGGGGACAAACACAATGTTGCAGACGATGAATGCACTTCATAAATGGAGCAGTTCTCTGTTATTTTCAAGCATAAATACAAAGTTAGTTAATTGCAATGATACAACCAACCAGCAAAGTATGAACTATGGGAGATATTGTCCTGGGGAACATTGTCCTGGGAGGTTTAGTCCAAGGGGTTTGGTCCCCTCCATCTCCCCTCCATCTCCATTCCCCTCTGTCTCCACTCTCCTGTGTCGCCACTCTCCCGTGTCTCCATTCTCCTGTGTCTCCACTCTCCTGTGTCTCCATTCCCCTCCATCTCCATTTCCCTCTGTCTCCATTCTCCTGTGACTCCATTCTCCTGTGACTCCATTCTCCTGTGTCTCCACTCTCATCCGGCTCCACTCTCCTCTGTCTCCACTCTTCTCTTCCGTCTCCTCACTCAGTTGCCTCCCCTGTTGTGTTTCTGTCCTTGCTGTTGTCCAGCCCCACAGGTAGGCTGGTGTCACACGTGTCAAAGTACCTTCCTTGAGTTGACATGACCCACGTGTGTGTCTGTCAGCCGTCACACCTTGAGTTGACATGACCCACGTGTGTGTCTGTCAGCCGTCACACCTTTTGGGATCGTGCAGTGTAAGAAATGTGATGTGCAAAGCTACTGTGCTCATGCACAAAGTGTGTTTGTTTCAGAGAACATCAGACGACTGAACAATGAGAAGGACAAGTTGGAGGGAGAAGTGGAGAGATTACGCAAGATGATTCAGGGTATGTTTACTTTGGGAAAGTTAGTTTACAGTTTTGTTTCATAAATAATCTGATGGGAATATATTATAGTTTGTAGATAAGATCAGGGTAAATCTACCCAGTATATTAGAATAGGTTTTCACACATTCTACACGTCACAGGTGTAACAAGCAGTCACACCTGTGCAGGCATGGGTGGTCATGGATACTTAGGAAGAACATTAATCAGTGTTCAGAAGTCAGTTCTCAGTAGCAGAAATGTACACGTCCTATTCTGAGTACATATAAGAGAGATGGGAGGTTATCAGGACTGGTTTAAATGTGTTGATCACTGTAGCAGCTGTAATGTTGTTTCAAAGAACATTCCATATCTTTGCTGCAGGTATAGTTATACAACCTTTTTCCCCACGAGAGTTTATGTTTGTCTTGTGTCAGGAGTAACTTGTCTGTTGACTGTCGAGTGTCTCAGGTCGGCACACGTCGTTTGACAAGGTGACACAGGAGGGAAGGAGAGACACTGTGGATTGCCCTGAATACAAGTATAGAGATGTTGACGATTAGTCGTGTCAGCAGTTGGTGTCATATACACTGAGAAACGAACCGTTCCAAGGACAAACCTTACAGGAGTCTGTACATTAGTTCTGATTTGTCCAATGTTACTTATATTCTGTGCCAAACTCAATACATCCTGTTCCCTTGCATTAGACAGACTGAACATTGTTGGTAGAGAATATAGCACTGGTGCACCAATGGCCGGTGAATGACTAACAGGGCAGACGTTGTATTAGCAGCAGTTTAAGCACCAGTTTTAAGGGTCTATTCCAACAATCGCTGTTCACTGTGCCTTACAGAATGTTTTGGATGGTAAGTAATACTTCAGTGTAAATTCAAAGCAATATTCATCTTTGTTGTTGATGGCCATTGAACGTGTATTATCATAGCCAATGTAGACACACATACACCCTTGTGAGCCATACTGAGGTGGTACATAGACACATCTAGACAACTCACTGACATAGACTGTGTCATATTGAATTAACATGTCAGCATTATTGTCTGTGTTGCTCTCCAACTTCAGCCGTCCAAGTGATATCAACTGCAGTTGGTGTGACAAGTGACAACACGCGTGTTCACACGGAACCAAGCAGTCTACAACAGTAACTTGTGCACTAGATTTAGTAATGAGAGAACTAAGGGAAGATGGTGAAGTGAACTTGAAATGTAACAGTTTTATTGTCCCTTTTCAGAACAACAACAACGAGAAGTCAAGGTGAAAGCTGCCCAGACTGGTGAGACAAGTGTTTTCTAAATTACAATGTTGTCATTTCACAGGCAACTGTGTGTCACAGCCAGTGTCAATTAGGCTAATTAAATGTCCTTTTGTCTTCAAAAATGTGAATTACAACCAATAAATACAAATATTTTTGCAAGTTTTTTTAAGTAATTATTTAGACATAGATAATTATGTATATTTTCTATTCTGTGTACATATGGCAGTGTACGTTTTGTGTAAGGAGAACAAAATGTATGACAGTGTAAAACACCTAAGATGTATGGAGAACAAAAGAAAAGAAAAGACAAATCAGTTGAGCTTCACCTTGATCTTAGCGTGAGGATAAACGACCAGCAAAGACTCTAACGATGCCACAATTATCGTAAACAATATATTGTAACACAAGCATCACAACTAAGGTTTTTTGAAAGGCTGAATCATCAATGTATCTCGAGATGGGATGATATGGCAATTTGTTGTGTAATTATCATGATTGGGGGGGTGAGACATAGGAATAACCTACTTTTAGTGCTAAGCATGAATTTGCAATGGAACGTCTTAGACACAGCCTTCCACATACTATACATTAGACCACTGATGCAATCAAAAACAACATATTCACTCGCAGCTTGCATGGCTGTATATGTTATATAAAACATGTTTGCTAAGTAATTACAGTGATATTATTGTGTACTCATATCAAATTGTTATTTGCCTATATTTAGGGAAGTCATATTTGTTTAAAAACAATTATATTTGATTTCTTATAAAACAAGGCACACAATTTGGAGAACTGGTGCCATTAATTAATGTAGAGTCATGCAATTATGATGTTATAATTATTTTATATATCTATTAAATAGTTGAGACTGTTCATTTAATAATCTTTAATTAGTATATTTGTAATGAGTTTCATTCATTTATGTCTTAGACAGGACCAGATCACGACAGTTTCCTAATGACGTGTTGAACAACACGTGTTTGTAGCAGCAGTCAGAGCTCTAGGTATAAATAATGTCAAGTGTTTTGTAAACATAAACGTTCAACACAACACTGACTGTGCTTTCAGAAGCCGTCGCTGACAAAACCCTGAGTCTTCCTCGACCAGTTTCTGGGCGGGACAAACCCAATCCACAGCAGCAGAAGGACAAACCCCATCCACAGCAACAGAAGGCTGTCGTAGGCCCTGGTAACTTACTACTAGTGCTTGTGTTACTTTCTACTACTTAAATGTTATTTTACAATTAACACTTCACAAAATGACTTCTCCACGACAGTGCAATATCCTTTAGTCAACGTGTCAATAATCATGAACGTATTTGTTCTATATGAACTTACTTTGACTGTCACTGTGACAAAAGGTCCATCAATGACAGTAGAAAGTGGCAGGATCCGACATACAAAGTATGTCTCACTAAAACCACCTGTTGTGGCAATCTTTTTTGTGAAGAAAATCTGTATTCAATACATTTGTTATGCATGTGTATAGATATATATATGTGTGTGTGTGTGTGTGTGTGTGTGTGTGTGTGTGTGTGTGTGTGTGTGTATATATATATATATATATATATATATATATACATACAGGCTGTATATGAACACAATTTATTTGTTGGTCTTGCTAATATTAACACAAGTAGATTAAAACAAATATATGTTGGATATCATTTGTGGTAAAGATCATGTGGTTCTATCATATTTCCGAATAGTGACGTTGACTTTCAACAACTAATTGCCTAATTGTAGCTGTGGTGTGTGTTGACAGTTGGACATTAGATCAGCCAGTGACACGGTGACAAATGTGTGACGTTGTGACAGTGTTTTAACACGACTGATGACAGTGTGTCTCTTCTGTTGTAGCACCGACTGAAGAACAGATCCAGACAATCACAGCCCTCGCACAGCCAGGTATGTGTCATTCTCAGTTGGTGTGAGAATCTTCATCATCAGTCTACCTGTGTCCTCTGTACAGCCTGTAGTGTGTTTGTAAGATTACTTATAGCCAATAGTCCACACATTACATAACCAAACCAGCAGTGTCACACATATTGATTAACTTAGCTTAAAAAGGTCTTTTACAGCAGTATTCAAATTTGTTGGTTATAACAATGTTGTTTGTGTGTTTTCCCTAAATTTTAAAGCAATTTACCCAAATAATGGTAAAGTCCTCATTGTGGTCAGGTATTTGGAATGGCAGTGACACATTTAGAATAAACAATTTGTTGTCCTGTGTCAGTATCGACTCCAAGTAAACAAACAGGAATCAAACTTCAGAAATTGTACGTGAATGTGAAATAGATTATCTCCATAACAAACCAACACAGTGTTCCCTGCTATATCGTGAGCGAGGTGGGCTACCTCGCACTTTGTCTAAGCCCCTTCCCCAAAATATGCAATAATTGCCACCTCCTAGCTACTCCCTGACACAGACATGTGTACCTGCTGTACCCCTTTGTGTGCACTTGTTTCCCAAGTATCACAGGGAATAGGTTAAAACACACTTCAAAATGCACAGTTTTGAAGGTCGTTTTAAAAATAATTCTGAAGGGACCAAGCCTCCAGACCAACATAGCATTGCACCATGCTCGGGCAGCCCAACCCACCACCTCACCCAACCCACCACCTCACCCATCCTATCACCTCACCCATCCTATCACCTCACCCATCCTACCACCTCACCCATCCTATCACCTCACCCATCCTACCACCTCACCCACCCTACCACCTCACCCATCCTATCACCTCACCCACCCTACCACCTCACCCATCCTACCACCTCACCCATCCTATCACCTCACCCATCCTACCACCTCACCCATCCTACCACCTCACCCATCCTACCACCTCACCCATCCTATCACCTCACCCAACCCACCACCTCACCCATCCTACCACCTCACCCATCCTACCACCTCACCCATCCTACCACCTCACCCATCCTACCACCTCACCCATCCTACCACCTCACCCATCCTACCACCTCACCCATCCTATCACCTCACCCAACCCACCACCTCACCCAACCCACCACCTCACCCAACCCACCACCTCACCCATCCTACCACCTCACCCATCCTACCACCTCACCCATCCTATCACCTCACCCATCCTACCACCTCACCCATCCTACCACCTCACCCATCCTATCACCTCACCCATCCTACCACCTCACCCATCCTACCACCTCACCCATCCTACCACCTCACCCATCCTACCACCTCACCCAACCTACCACCTCACCCATCCTACCACCTCACCCATCCTATCACCTCACCCATCCTATCACCTCACCCATCCTACCACCTCACCCATCCTACCACCTCACCCATCCTATCACCTCACCCATCCTACCACCTCACCCATCCTACCACCTCACCCATCCTACCACCTCACCCAACCCACCACCTCACCCATCCTACCACCTCACCCATCCTATCACCTCACCCATCCTACCACCTCACCCATCCTACCACCTCACCCATCCTATCACCTCACCCATCCTACCACCTCACCCATCCTACCATCTCACCCAACCTACCACCTCACCCAACCCACCACCTCACCCATCCTACCACCTCACCCATCCTATCACCTCACCCATCCTACCACCTCACCCATCCTACCACCTCACCCATCCTACCACCTCACCCATCCTACCACCTCACCCATCCTACCACCTCACCCATCCTACCACCTCACCCATCCTACCACCTCACCCATCCTACCACCTCACCCATCCTACCACCTCACCCATCCTACCACCTCACCCATCCTACCACCTCACCCATCCTACCACCTCACCCATCCTACCACCTCACCCAACCTACCACCTCACCCATCCTACCACCTCACCCATCCTATCACCTCACCCATCCTATCACCTCACCCATCCTACCACCTCACCCATCCTACCACCTCACCCATCCTATCACCTCACCCATCCTACCACCTCACCCATCCTACCACCTCACCCATCCTACCACCTCACCCAACCCACCACCTCACCCATCCTACCACCTCACCCATCCTATCACCTCACCCATCCTACCACCTCACCCATCCTACCACCTCACCCATCCTATCACCTCACCCATCCTACCACCTCACCCATCCTACCATCTCACCCAACCTACCACCTCACCCAACCCACCACCTCACCCATCCTACCACCTCACCCATCCTATCACCTCACCCATCCTACCACCTCACCCATCCTACCACCTCACCCATCCTACCACCTCACCCATCCTACCACCTCACCCATCCTACCACCTCACCCATCCTACCACCTCACCCATCCTACCACCTCACCCATCCTACCACCTCACCCATCCTACCACCTCACCCATCCTACCACCTCACCCATCCTACCACCTCACCCATCCTATCACCTCACCCATCCTACCACCTCACCCATCCTACCACCTCACCCAACCCACCACCTCACCCAACCCACCACCTCACCCATCCTACCACCTCACCCATCCTACCACCTCACCCATCCTACCACCTCACCCATCCTATCACCTCACCCATCCTACCACCTCACCCATCCTATCACCTCACCCATACTACCACCTCACCCATCCTACCACCTCACCCATCCTATCACCTCACCCATCCTATCACCTCACCCATCCTACCACCTCACCCATCCTATCACCTCACCCATCCTACCACCTCACCCATCCTATCACCTCACCCAACCCACCACCTCACCCAACCCACCACCTCACCCAACCCACCACCTCACCCATCCTATCACCTCACCCATCCTACCACCTCACCCATCCTATCACCTCACCCATCCTATCACCTCACCCAACCCACCACCTCACCCAACCCACCACCTCACCCATCCTATCACCTCACCCAACCCACCACCTCACCCATCCTACCACCTCACCCATCCTATCACCTCACCCATCCTATCACCTCACACATCCTATCACCTCACCCATCCTATCACCTCACCCATCCTACCACCTCACCCAACCCACCACCTCACCCATCCTATCACCTCACCCAACCCACCACCTCACCCATCCTACCACCTCACCCATCCTATCACCTCACACATCCTATCACCTCACCCATCCTATCACCTCACCCAACCTACCACCTCACCCAACCCACCACCTCACCCATCCTATCACCTCACCCAACCCACCACCTCACCCATCCTATCACCTCACCCAACCCACCACCTCACCCATCCTATCACCTCACCCAACCCACCACCTCACCCATCCTACCACCTCACCCATCCTATCACCTCACACATCCTATCACCTCACCCATCCTATCACCTCACCCAACCTACCACCTCACCCAACCCACCACCTCACCCATCCTATCACCTCACCCAACCCACCACCTCACCCATCCTACCACCTCACCCATCCTATCACCTCACCCAACCTACCACCTCACCCAACCCACCACCTCACCCATCCTATCACCTCACCCAACCCACCACCTCACCCATCCTACCACCTCACCCATCCTATCACCTCACCCAACCCACCACCTCACCCAACCCACCACCTCACCCATCCTATCACCTCACCCATCCTACCACCTCACCCATCCTATCACCTCACCCATCCTATCACCTCACACATCCTACCACCTCACCCATCCTATCACCTCACCCAACCCACCACCTCACCCAACCCACCACCTCACCCAACCCACCACCTCACCCATCCTACCACCTCACCCATCCTACCACCTCACCCATCCTACCACCTCACCCATCCTACCACCTCACCCAACCCACCACCTCACCCAACCCACCACCTCACCCAACCCACCACCTCACCCATCCTACCACCTCACCCATCCTACCACCTCACCCATCCTACCACCTCACCCAACCCACCACCTCACCCAACCCACCACCTCACCCATCCTACCACCTCACCCATCCTACCACCTCACCCATCCTACCACCTCACCCATCCTACCACCTCACCCATCCTACCACCTCACCCAACCTACCACCTCACCCAACCCACCACCTCACCCAACCCACCACCTCACCCATCCTACCACCTCACCCATCCTACCACCTCACCCATCCTATCACCTCACCCATCCTATCACCTCACCCATCCTATCACCTCACCCATCCTACCACCTCACCCATCCTACCACCTCACCCATCCTATCACCTCACCCATCCTATCACCTCACCCATCCTACAACCTCACCCATCCTACAACCTCACCCATCCTACCACCTCACCCATCCTACCACCTCACCCATCCTACCACCTCACCCATCCTACCACCTCACCCATCCTACCACCTCACCCATCCTATCACCTCACCCATCCTACCACCTCACCCATCCTATCACCTCACCCATCCTACCACCTCACCCATCCTATCACCTCACCCAACCCACCACCTCACCCAACCCACCACCTCACCCATCCTACCACCTCACCCATCCTACCACCTCACCCATCCTATCACCTCACCCATCCTACCACCTCACCCATCCTACCACCTCACCCATCCTACCACCTCACCCATCCTATCACCTCACCCATCCTACCACCTCACCCATCCTATCACCTCACCCATCCTATCACCTCACCCATCCTACCACCTCACCCATCCTATCACCTCACCCATCCTATCACCTCACCCATCCTACAACCTCACCCATCCTACCACCTCACCCATCCTACCACCTCACCCATCCTATCACCTCACCCATCCTATCACCTCACCCATCCTACCACCTCACCCATCCTATCACCTCACCCATCCTACCACCTCACCCATCCTACCACCTCACCCATCCTACCACCTCACCCATCCTATCACCTCACCCATCCTATCACCTCACCCATCCTACCACCTCACCCATCCTATCACCTCACACATCCTACCACCTCACCCATCCTACCACCTCACCCATCCTACCACCTCACACATCCTACCACCTCACCCATCCTACCACCTCACCCATCCTACCACCTCACACCTCCTACCACCTCACACATCCTACCACCTCACCCATCCTACCACCTCACCCATCCTACCACCTCACCCATCCTACCACCTCACCCATCCTATCACCTCACCCATCCTATCACCTCACCCATCCTACCACCTCACCCATCCTACCACCTCACCCATCCTATCACCTCACCCATCCTACCACCTCACCCATCCTATCACCTCACCCATCCTATCACCTCACCCATCCTATCACCTCACCCATCCTATCACCTCACCCATCCTACCACCTCACCCATCCTACCACCTCACCCATCCTACCACCTCACCCATCCTACCACCTCACCCATCCTACCACCTCACCCATCCTATCACCTCACCCATCCTACCACCTCACCCATCCTATCACCTCACCCATCCTATCACCTCACCCATCCTATCACCTCACCCATCCTATCACCTCACCCATCCTATCACCTCACGCATCCTATCACCTCACGCATCCTATCACCTCACCCATCCTATCACCTCACACATCCTATCACCTCACACATCCTACCACCTCACCCATCCTATCACCTCACCCATCCCACCACCTCACCCATCCCATCACCTCACCCATCCTACCACCTCACCCATCCTATCACCTCACACATCCTACCACCTCACCCATCCTACCACCTCACCCATCCTACCACCTCACCCATTCTACCACCTCACCCATCCTACCACCTCACCCATCCTATCACCTCACCCATCCTATCACCTCACCCATCCTATCACCTCACGCATCCTATCACCTCACGCATCCTATCACCTCACCCATCCTATCACCTCACACATCCTATCACCTCACACATCCCATCACCTCACCCATCCTATCACCTCACCCATCCTATCTTGAACACGTGTCTTGAACAATACAATTTATATTTATCTCAAATATAAGTATGTTTGTTTAATACACGTATAATTTATACATGGAAATACAAGTAAATTGGGTTATGATAAAAATGTGCACACAAAGTGTATAGAGTTGAGTTTGTGCTAAAGACTGGTTGAGAGTGAGTTGTTTGTTGTCACGTGTGTTGTGTCTACAGTGGAGGGAGTGGTCAGCAAGGAGAAGAAACTGAAAGTGATCAAGTTGCTGGCTGAGTTCCCACAGCCCGACCTGTGGCACAAGGTCAAGAACAACATTCTAGAGGACGGGGAGCTCAACCTCTCTGACGTGAACATGGACCAACACATGTGTCACCTGACCACCCTCCTCACATCTGACATGGCAGCCAAAGACATCACATCCCTCAAGTGAGTTTGTCCATGTTTATGTCAATGCAACCCAATGGGGGGATTCACTCCAACCCAATGGGGGGATTCACTCATGCATGAAAATTTGCCATGTATCCGTAACATACAATACCAAGGTTTGATTGATGTAATATTTTCTTCTCATCTAAACACTTTGTTTACGCGTGCAACTGATCGATCGTTTGTTGGGTGCAGTACCAGATACCAGAACGATAGAACTGAACAAGAAATTCCCTCCTCAGCCTGAACTTCTTTAGTTGGCGCAGGAAGAACAGTCTTTGTTGAGCCTTTTTCACGACCGCATCTGTTTATTTTCTCAACCCAGGTCACTAGATATTATCGTGCCAAGACATTTGAAACAGTCCACCCTTTCGATAGAATCACCACTAATACAAATGAGAGCAAGTGGGGTTTTCCTCTTCCATCTAGGATCATCTCTCGAGTTATTGTCACACCACGATACCTGTTCACTTCATGGCGGTATTTGGACTCATCTGAGTTCGTCACCAACCCTTCTAATGTGGTGTCATCTATGAGCATTAAATGTTGTACTGAGGAGTGATGGGAAACACAGTCATTTGTAAACAGGGAGTATAGCAGCGGGGAAAGGACACATCCCTGAGGAGTGCCAGTGTTCAAGATAATAGTGCTGGAGACAATACCGTTCATTTTAGCAATAGTATTGAGTCTAGTAACAGCAGCTGAAGTTTGTCGAACAGTTTCCGAGGATGACCATGTTGAAGGCAGAACTGTAATCAATGAACAGGATGCATGGAAATCTGTTCGGAACGAAACTCTTTTAGTACCTTTTTATGAGTTTCTTTGCATCATCTTGTTGAGATAATGGCTAATGATTTATAATATTTTCAAAAGTATCCATTATATTTTTGAGATAACGGCTAATGATTTATAATATTTTCACAAGTTATCCTTTCACAAATGTTTGGCCTGTTTTTGTTTGCAAAACAACTTGTTTGGCAAAACAAGTGAGACCAACTGATGCTATACCAGTAGAATAAACACATCACTCAATTGTAACGTTTTTTATTTGATTGCTTACCAGATTTCTAGACAGATTACATAATCCATTATGTTCATAATCCATCTTGGATGCCAGATGTTTTACCTTTCAATCGAACCTGTTGAGTGATCCTTCCATTATGTATTCCAGTGACTGGGCTTTAAAGGGTTTTGTGGTTTAAACACGTGGACTTTGTACCATTTGTACCATTACGACATATGCGATTAAGTTTTGTAGGTAGTTTCAAAGGTTAAATGGGCAACATTTGTATTCGCTTCACAGTTGGAGCACCATTTCGCAATTCTATGCTCTCCATCATCTTGAAGGAGGTACAATACTTGTTCATTGTGATTGTACAACCTTTGTGACATGGCGCCGTTTGAATAATCACCACTTCATTGTGTCTTTGTTTGAGCTCCTTTTCAAAATTGTTGCTGCAATCTAGAGCTCCAGATCTGATCATGTATTGATGTGGAAACACGTCTTCCAATGTGTCTGTCCTGATACCAGTATTTGACTACCTAATTACGATATGTTTACAAGGTCGGTGCCATTATACACACTTATCACGTGATGGCGACACTCATCACACTACGTACAGTTAGTCCGGCAGTATGGCTCAGAACCCAAAATTCTCTGATAAAGTTTTTTTCTCTGCTGATTATTAATATATAGGGTCTCTATAATGCTATCCAGGTTGATGTGAAGTTCTCACCATTGAGCAATTTGAAATATTCACGTTTGAATTGGGCACCGTCACCCAAGATTTCATGGGGGTCACAAAATACTCAAATATTGATATCTCAGTCTCTAAATGACATAGAAACATGATTTGTGTGTCTAAATATATGTTTTTGGGGTCAACAAATGCAATGGGAACATTTTCAATTTTGAGTCTTTGGCGGCCATCTTGAAATTTAAGATGGCCGCCATGGAGGTATTGATTTCGTTGATTTGTTTATAGAATTTTTTTTACAAAGTGCCGGCGGACCCAGCAACCATAACGTCTGCTTTGTGAAAAGCCCAAGCTGTGACCGGAGCCACAGGTCAGGAGTATGTCATTTTCACCGCAGACCAACAGCTATATAAGGTAGCAGGACATGTGATGTGGGAGAACCAGGCCCTATTCAGTAATGTCTACCTACGATTAGGTGGCATGCACCTCCTGATGGGCTATGTGGGGAGCATAGGGTCCCTGATGGCTGGATCCGGAATGACAGAAATACTGAGTGAGGCATTTGCCGGGGTATTGAAGATGCTGACAGGCAACAAATATCCTGACAATGTCCGAGCTCTCCGTATGCTTGTGGAAGAAATTATTCGGCCATTGTTCCAAACACAAAACTTGGGTTGCATGGCTGATCTTCTCCAGGCATTGGATGATGCAGCATCACACTCTAGGACAGCCAAACTCTGGGTCAATTGTCTGATTAAGCCAGTCTTCACCATCATGAAGTATATTAGAGCCGAGAGAGAAGCAGATTGGTGTCTCTATCTGGCCTGTGTCCGCGAGATGATGCCCCTATTCTTCGCGGCTTCCCACTGCAACTATGCGAGATATGGACTCTATTACATACGAACAATGGCAGCAATGCCAGAAGATGTTATATTATATTATGGTACCTATCCAACATAATTGCGACAGTCCTTTACTTTTACATAACATAACATCTAAGTTGTTAGGATATTTTTTTTGTCTTTGAACGTGTTTATTCATATTGTTTTCATATCTATATACAGGATAAAGGGTGAACAACAATAGAAAAACACTAACTGTATATACAAAAAGCTGTCAACACCTGATAAGAAACTCTCTTTACACAGGAATATAGTCGATATTGGGTACAAAAACTTACCTGCTGTTAAATTTGTACAAATTGTAATCAGTGGACTTTGAATTTTGATTCAACTCTCGATTTGGCATATTTTTATCCGATCTCTGTTGCGATTGTCGGACTTCCGGGGGTTTAGCTCCCCATCGATCCTTACATTGATGGTGTGAATTATAACAATGTGTGAAAGTATAGCTTACGGGCTTTTTACGGCCGCTCCAGTAGGCAGAGTGTAGAGCCGGCGAGGCTAAACCGTCCTCCAAGGGAAAAGTCCTCACCAGCCCTGACACGATGAGATGATATGAAAGGTGTGATGCAGATACAAGGATATATCCTACCATATCTGGAGTTGGAATTTTCGTAAATAAGCATTCGCCAGCATATGCATACGCGAGTAGACACTCATCTATGCGCCTTTGACATGTTTATATACATGCAGGTCTATATGCCTGTACTATAAAGAATGTCGAATATATGTGTATTTTGGAAGAAGAGAAAAAAACGTGATGCCGTGTTGGCATTGAAAGGGCAGGCCGGATTTTGGTGTGTGTTATAACCCCGGTATCGCAAGAGAAGTGTAGGCTATATATATATATATATATATATATATATATATATATATATATATATATATATATATATATATATATATATATATATACATAATAAATTGATTGTAAGTCATCACTGCAGTCACCACGACCAGTGTCATCGTATTATAGGTATTAATCGCCATGTAGGTTTTGACAAGTGTCCGCACGGTTGAATATGTACGCATATATATTTACAATACATAACGTTCTTTTCACATAGATATGTAAAAAGACGAATGAAAAAAAATAACCAAAAGGTTCGCACGCCGACTAACGCTGTATATAGCGTTCGGCGTGTTTATAAACACGTTCTTTTTGCAACAATCGTGCTCACTGGGCCGGGCACTTCGAGGTGTGAAGTGATGCGGCCGAAACAAAGAAGCGGCGTCGGTCGCTGACGCCTCGTACATGTTACGTAATGTTCAGGCGACGGTCGTGAGCCGCGATAGAGAGTGGCTGTCCGCGCACGATCTGCTGTTGTCGGCCGTTCCCGAGATGTGCATATTATGCAATCCGCGCGAGTGTTTGTCGTCGATAAGGCGACGAGGTAGTGAAGCGAAGTGCGTTGAGAACTAGCGTTCGCGTTGAGAGGCGTTGGCAGAAGGTGCGTCGCGTTGTGCCGGCGAATTGCGTTGAGAACTAGCGTTCGCGTTGCAAGGCGTTGGCAGAAGGCGCGTCGCGTTGTGCCGGCGAATTGCGTTGAGAACTAGCGTTCGCGTTGCAAGGCGTTGGCAGAAGGCGCATCGCGTTGGGCCGGCTTGTCGCCCGAGTTGTCGAGTTGGTCTGCCCCCTCTTTTCGGTGTGTCTCGTGTCTACGTGCGGCTTGAACTGTGTCGTCTCGGCCGGGACGGGTTGTCAGTTGGCGGCTCTCTGATCGTTGTCCACGTGGCGTTACTAGAGCATCTCAGGAGAAGCGCATTTAACGTGTTCTAATGATAGCATTCTAGAACATATCGATTAATATGGAATAGTTGATGGGGTTGAGCACGGATGACATTGCAAAAGTCGTGAAGAAGCACAATGGAATTTATGGTGGGTGAAGGCGTAGCAGAATTTTAATTGAATTTCCTTCAACTCGCACTACGGCGTTGTCTCGACACCAATACTTATTGAAAATGTGTCTTTCTAAACGGTTGAAGTCAGCCTTTATGCGTAGTGTAAGGCTACGTATGAACATCGCCTTAACATTCAGCGCTGTCACTTTTTTGTTTTCGTGTTTACTTAGATTGCGCATGGTCCAGATGCAATATTTTAATAAATTAATGAGCAGGATCAACATGTCGTTGTTATTATTGTCATTATTATGTTGGAAAATATGAAATCTTATTGCATTAAGGGTGATGGTAACCTGACATCCTGTAAGATGGAAAAGTGTTGTCTCAACGAAAGACCATAAACCGTTGAGAGTACGGCATTCATAGAATAAATGTGAAATGGTTTCTGGTTGCCGTTTACATAAATAACAATTGAGGTTTCTAGATATATTGTATTTATATAACAAACTTTGGGTAGGTATGATCTCGTGCGCTATTCTCCATGCCAGGTCCCTATAGCGAGGTTCTACAAAAGCGCATTGCATCCATTTCCACGTTTCAGCAAAAACAATTGTAGGGTATAACCTGGTGATTCTAGGTTTGATTTGTTTTCGTTGTATAAGTTTACCATAAATAAACTTTGTTGTCACAGATTGTCGGTCCATGAAATCAGGTACCATGTGCACAAAAATACGAAATACTCTTAAGGCGTTATGGTAGTACCTGGGTATTTGTTCTGCATGCGGGATGCATAATGAGGCAAAGGCAGTTACGTACTCTCTGAGGTGTATTCCCAACCAGTACACTGCTAGGAAGGTCCACTTCGCCCTATGCTCTTTAATTAATTGCAGAACTTGTTTGACAAATAGGGCTTCTATTTTAGTTTTAATATCTACGATATTAAGTCCTCCGTCCGCATATGTGTTTAAGAGCGATTCTCTTTCCAAAGCTTCGGGTTTGTTATTCCAAAGAAAGGTAATAAATGCCAATTTGTTCAATTTTTGTTCCACTTTTTTGGGCATTGATGCGAGACTCCCTATATACCAAATAGAGCTGCATAACACAGTATGCAAGATAACGCTTTTCCCCCTAAATGATAGGTCTCTCCTGCTATATAGGTTCACGCATTTTTCAAATTTAGAAACGACTTTCCCCCAAGTCTTATTATCGGCGCCTGTCGTACCTATGTACACACCGTAATTTTTTTGGAAATCACTGGTCCATTTTAGGGCGCCCGGTTCTTCTAAACACCCTCGCCAGCGTCCCTGCCACATCCCAAAGGTTTTATCCATATTGAGAATGGCGCCGGTTACCATTTCGTATAAGTTTACTAATGTTAAAATATACTTGACCGATCTTGTATCACTGATGAACAAATTAGTATCGTCTGAATATTGACAGATTTTAGCAGTTTCAGTTGTACCAGGTAATGAGATCCCTTTGATCATAGGATCCGTACGAATCCTATGAGCAAAAGGTTCTATAGATAAAACATACAGTAGTGGCGAAAGAGAACATCCTTGTCGTACACTGCGCTGTACGGGGAATTCATTTGAAATGTAACCATTAACTAGAACTCTAGATTCTACGTCTGTATACAACAATTTAACCAGTGATATAAAATGGGGCTTAAATCCATAGTTACGCAACACATTGAATAGATATTCGTGGGATACCCTATCGAAAGCTTTGGATTGGTCCAGAGAAATAATCGCAGCCGGCATGTTTTTATCATTTGTGTATTCCACGAGGTTTCTAATTAGGTGTACATTATCTTGAATGGTTCTCCCAGGTATGGAACAGGTTTGGTCTGGGTGTATTATTTCACCTATTATTTTCCGTAATCTTAGAGTAAGCACTTTGGATAATATTTTGTAATCAGTGTTTAAAAGTGAAATTGGTCGCCAATTTTTTAATGTATCCGCATTGGCGGGGTCTTTGCAGATTAGAGACCTAGTCGTTTTGAAGGAGGCAACAGTCCTTCACAGCAACATCGATTTAGCGAAGGATCAATGGGGAGGTAAACTCCCGTATATCCGCCTCACCCGTAGCAGAGTACAGATAAATATATGCCAGGATAAGAGCCTTGCTAATCAAAATTAAATACCCCGGTTTAAAATGGAATTTGTTGAATTTTTTGAAAAATTATTATTTAAAAAAAAATGTTCATTTATTGTTTTATTAAAATTTTAATTACAATTATGGAATATTGCCTACTATAAGCTACAGGCGAGGGAAACAAACCCATGTAAGCAGCATGAAGTTATATACCACATTATATACCGGTACTGTTGTTACTACGCTATTTGCGACTTTATTGTGTACATATACACCCGTTTGTTTATTCGGGCATTACGACTTTTATCTTGTACATATGTGATGCGCCGAATAAACAGTCAAAAGACAACAACAACAAAAATCTAAGTTGTCACGTGATACAGTCGACTGACGGTCTTCAACGGTAAGAGTGCATCTTTCAGAATGTCGTAGCCATAAGCACCCCGTTCCGTCTTGCGCTTGTATGTGCGAAACATATCTAAAACACATTGCCCACTAAGCCAGGTCTGCAAATATTATATCTGTATAAATTATGAATGCCATTCTGCACTGAAACGTCTGAGCAGAAGTTTTACAGATATTGCCAATTGCTAACGTAATAACACAGTTTTCCTGCGTACTTTGGAATCGTCTTACCAACTATACAAACAAATATATTTGTGTGACCTACTCACGATTATAGACTGCTACCGAACCATGTGCGGGGGCGTCTTGCCCCACGCGGTCGGGGACTTCTTGCCCCACGCGGTCGGGGACTTCTTGCCCCACGCGGTCGGGGACTTCTTGCCCCACGCGGTCGGGGGCGTCTTGCCCCACGCGGCCGGGGACTTCTTGCCCCACGCGGTCCGGGGCTTCTTGCCCCACGCGGTCGGGGACTTCTTGCCCCACGCGGTCGGGGGCTTCTTGCCCCAAGCGGTCGGGGGCGTCTTGCCCCACGCGGTCGGGGACTTCTTTACCCACGCGGTCGGGGGCTTCTTGTCCCTCGCGGTCGGGGGCTTCTTGCCCCACGCGGTCGGGGGCTTCTTGCCCCACGCGGTCGGGGGCTTCTTGACCCACGCGGTCGGGGGCTTCTTGACCCACGCGGTCGGGGGCTTCTTGCCTACAGCATGCACGATTTACACAAATGTCAATTCCCGCGCTAATTATAATTATCACTCATTTTCACAAAACGTAAATGAAGCTGCATAGACTACAAATAAATATAACAACACTTGCACAAGGCTATGTTTAATTGTGTTGCTGTAGTAAAACATTAAAAACACACACCTGTTATAGCAAACATGTAACAAAGCATTAAACGCAAAATATTTACTTACCGCGTTTTTTGCCGGCGTCTGTTTTTTTTCGTCAGAGTAGTCAATAGGTGGCAGCGTTGTATTCGTCCGCCAGAAACAGATCTCAAATACATAAAACTGACATAATACAAGGGGGCTCTTGTTACCCCAAAGGAGGCTCTGTGCCCCATCCTACCCTACGTTCCTTCTCCGACCGTGAACGTGATATAAATGGAGACGGATATGAATAAAAGTGTCTATGATCCTATCTTCCATTGTTGTTTTCGCACTTTACCATTCCAAACATGACGCAATGTAATGTAGTTGTAGGGGTTCTATATGATGGTGTCAAATTGCTGATTATTGTACGTACTGTCATGGTCATGGAGTGAGGAGGAATTGTGTTTTGCTGGATGCTGCCATGCCCATTTTCGTGTTTCATATTAGTTTAAGCGTCATTATGATTGAATACACCTCGTATTATATATTTCGAACACTGTTGAGAAAATGACGTCTACAAGTTCGCAGGAATATTATTTGTAACAAATTAAAATTAACAAAGCAACCAGACATTTGAGAAACGCAAGCCCAGTTCACATCATTTCATTGCGCCATAAACCGTGACGGTGTTGTAAACAACCGTGACATTTCCACTTGGCGAACGAAATTGCAAGCAGCTTTTCACACCACTTACCACAGGAATATTATCAAGTAGCCTGCGTGATTATATTTTACACATATGTATTTCAATAATTTAGGCGGCGGGCTGGAAGTTTAGCCGAATGTTATTGTGTGCAATGGGGTTGGGAGGGGGTAGATGGATGTCTAAATTTAAGAAGAGCCTCAACGAATCAAGGCTAGTGAATTTGGAATGTCGGATGATAATCACGTATATTTGTATAAGTTGTGTAGTTACATGTTATATACTCCCCTGTGTGATGATCTGGTGTACTAGTCAATCAATAAATACCGTGGAACAAATATATGTCCAACTTTCTTAAATAATGTTCCCTGTCAAACCAGTAACTCGCAGGCACATGTAAATATGTTACAATTAGGAGACATTTAAAAGTAAATAATTTCTTTTAGGACAAAATAACGTTTTTGATGATATGCGAGACATCAGCAATAAAGTACAACACACTGGATGGATCACAATGATGTTATACCTTGTTAACTGTACGATTATATTTACCACAAATGACGCCAAAACTCTTCTACATGCATCTGTTTGCAGAACCCACTTCACTAGTCACAGCAACTACACGTAATGATATAAATGATGCACGCTTGATGATATCTATCGCCATAGCTTTCAGGGCAGTCCCATTGACAGAGTTCCCAGTGTAATTATAGCCTACAACATGCAAACTTCTCATTCTCACTACAAGTTTCAATATATAATTGTAAATATAATGTGTCAATGTTCCTTTTTGTTGTTAACGTTCACATTTACACTCGTGTTTGGTGTGTGTGTGTGTGTGTGTGTGTGTGTGTGTGTGTGTGTGTGTTTGCGTGCATGCGTGCTTGCGCGCGGGCGGGCGTGCGTGCGTGCGCGTGTGTGCGTGCGTGCGTGCGTGCGTGCGTGTGTGCGTGCGTGCGTGCGTGGGTGTGCGGTGAGAGAAGGGAGGGGTTACTTCTACGTGCATAACACTGAGTGCCGCATTACAATGACCATCGCGGGGGAACCACTCCCGCTGTCCGAAGATGTCCACTACATCTTCAAAGGTTTGCTGCTTAAACAACTTATGCACTGCCTCCAGTGCAGCAATCACTGAGTTGGCCCAGGAACCAACATGTAGGACAAACTCCGCTTGGCGCCTCTCCTGTGGGAAGTGCCTATCCATGTGCGACTGTAGGCATTTGCCCAATGTTTTTTCGCACAGCCAGCTACCTCTGGGCGGTTGTTCCACGGGAGATGGACATCCTCGACGTGGGTGCGTAGGTCCGCCGGAGTAGCGCCGCAGATATGACATGGCCGGTGGTCGTACCGCGCCTGCTTGGCCGGGGGCGGCGACACCAGTGGGATTGTGCACTGCAGTAACTGTGCGGGGGGGGGGGGCAGCTACTGTGACTTGTAGTTGTGCTGGTAGTGAAAGCACACAGTGGCAATTCCAGCGACGTGAACGGGGCCGTTGGTGGCTGGGTCTGAGCCACATACTGCAGCAATGTGCAATATGGAACAATTCTTTCCATTTCCCCCAAAGTTTCTCTCTAGTGTGCCAATGTCCCCAGTATTCCCTGGCGTAAATGGTCGCTTAACTCCGCTCCGCCATTCACGCTTAGGGCTGCCCTCTGTGTCCGTTGTAGTGGGGTCAGAGCACAGTTAGACTTCCTGGTCTAACCCATACGAATGTAGTACCTTAATAATTGTGTCCTTTGAGGTTTATAAAAATTCTTTTTATGTGAAATGAGTACAGTAGGACAGGCATACTTGTAGGTTCAGTGCTATGATGTATCTGCAGTGCAATGACGCATGTTAGGCAGAGTGTAGTTGGCATAGTGATTTTTAGCCATTGTTTCTTACATGACCCTGCGGATGCAGAAAAACATGCTAAATTTGGTCAATATTGAGGGGCAGAATACATGCATGCATTTTAAGAGAGCCTGAGATATGCTTTTTTCTCAGGCCCAGTTTCCTTATAATCTGACAAAACGTTAACATGGCCACCAATGGGAAAATCAACAGTGCTCTGTGCCCTAATAAGTAGGTTATGCAAATGAATGTTGGGTGCGTTTTTGCATCATGGACGCCATCGTAGCGGCAGGACTGCTAGAAAAAATCACAGAAAACATGCTTTTATCTGAAAATGGTCAGTGCTACCTATGGACAGCAGGTATGAAGGGAAAAAACAACAGATATGGTGTCATTAGGTGTGAATTTCGGGGTAAAAAAAGGTCAGTTAATGTGCATTGTGTGATGTATTGCATAGCAAATCAAGTGACGTTAGAAGACATTGCTGGCATGGACGCAAGTCACATATGCCACAATAGCCTATGTGTTACTGCTTCACATATAGTGGTAGAGCCACATGGAATAAATAATAATAGAATATGTTGTAAAAGTCGTTTAGATGGATGCTGTGGACATACACCTTTTCCCGAGTGTTTAGTGTCGCTGGCTTTGCCTACAGAGAAATGAGATGGTTACGGTAGGTGACACTTACTTCGTCTTCGTTCATTTTCGTAGTGATGTCTGAAGAGCTGTCATTGCCACGTTGATGATGATATTGGTGTTGTCGAAGCTTTCCCCGTACGAATCGTAATGTGTGTGCGTCAATCCATAGCTGCGTATGATGTGTTGATCGGGTAGGTAGGTCAGCCATGAGTAATTGTGGTTGCAGGTCTTGTACGTCTCGGCGAGACGTTCACGTGTGAAAAAGGAAAGGGCTGTAGTGTATGGGTTAATGTTTGACAGCAGTATTCACACACAAAAAGTTGCTCATTTCTTCTTTTTTGTCTAGTCACTCTTTGTCCGAGTAATTGTGATCGTCTAGCTGTCTCAATGATCGCAATGAGTAAGTGTGCTCACCGTGGGTTTGTTGTGTCTGCCGTTGCCTCCTCCTCCTCTTCAGCACAGGCTTCACTGCTGTCACATTTTTTGACGCCTGTCTCTTCCCCTTTGTCCGGGCTGCTGTCACGTCGAGCTGGCATTTCTTGTAAATGTCCACTTGACATCGGTTTCGCTTCGCAGCAAAGTAGTTTGACACCCTCCTGAACTTTGCGTACCGAGCATGTAGCTTCACAGATGGTCGTCGACGATATGCCCTCTGGTATTCACCTTCATTATGTATCTGCTTGGCGGCTTGTGCGACACGTCCCCCTGGTGTGATAGGACAGTGCACACTCTCCAATTTTCGAAGCAATGAGACACCTGCACCGTAATTCATGCGGTCGATCACCGAACACAGGCGTCCCTGTGCATTCCTGGAGAATTTCACGTTTTCTGGAAGTGAGGCAGAGATTGCCCGGTTTGCAGCCTCATTTTTGTTTGTCGTCATTCGCATTTTTGTCAGTTGGAGGGCTGGAGCACCGAGCCGCATTTCAATTAGCTGCTGTAATGCAGCCCTATCTGCGTCTGTCATGTTGACTCTGTGCAGGCCACATGCTTTCAGGTGTTGTGACCTGTGCCACCAGTTATTTCGTGTTCCACCTTTGCAAACAATTCCATGTCGGCGACAATTTCTACATGATCCAGCGTAACAGTCGAGTGTAGCTTGTATGATTCGGGGCATCTTATTGGTGATGACAGCGATGTCTCCTGCATACAGAGTATACATTTCGGTGTAGACCTTCTGACAGCGATTCTTCACGTCTTCTGCAAACATCTTCTTGTTCTCTGCTCGAATGATCGCAGTGTCTCCGGGAAACATCCTGGGGGAGAATTTTGTCTTCATGATGTGGCGAAACTGTGTTTCGCCAAGATGTGTCGTGTCTGATTGTCGCTCTATGGCTATTGCAGGCATGCCTGCTTGAATGCCACGTGATCCAAGTGCATCGCCATCAGTTGCCACAAATTTCACTCTAACATTATCCTTCGCTAGACTCAAACCCATCTCTCTGCCCATTCTATATTCAGAGATCGGGTCGACAACTGGAATGGTTGCTGTGCAGCCTTCGTGCCCTGGGCAACTCACGTCATAGCCTCTGTTTCGGAGTGTTGAACCGAGTTTGCATAGCTTGTTTTCGAGGTGAAAACCAATGATGTCGTGTCTGTCTGTCTGCCATTCTATGCATGTCGCAATTGCCTGACTACAACTTTGCCCCGCTCCATAATTGTTCTTCAGTGATGAGCTGTTATACCTGACATCTGTGCTGATGTTGATGGCTGCATTGTGTTCGTGACCACGTAGACTGTTTACTTCTCGTATCTTCTCCCTCTTCTGCTTCAAGTCATCCACTGTGTGCTGTGCAGTTATGCTGGCGACCTTGTTGGCAGTTTTTTGCATTCCTCTGCGGCTTGGCGGAGGTACATTTGCTGACGTCAATAGGTAACACATCTTTGTGTTCGAGATGGCCGAATCCTGCAGTCCTATCTGCAAGGCGACATTTGTCGTTGCAGGCTTCTGTCCACGGCCACCAGTCGGAACTTCGTCATATAGTTTGTACATGCCTGACTTGAATTGACAGTTTACGCAATGAAGAGACTGTTGCCACGCTAAACCTATCTTCCGTTCATTTGCTATGGAGAAACGGGGCGTGCATCCATTGCTCTGCTCGGCATGCAGCTGTATGCAGTCGTTCCACATCATGGCATTTTTCTCGACATTTAGCAGACGCATCTCAGCACATGCAGGAGCGTCATGCCTGTCTGTCTCTAGGTATTTGTCGGTCAGATCTCGGCACCGGTCACGTCGTGGACGGAGTATCTTCGCACTTCCTGGTCGCCCTTCCGAGTCCGGTACTGTCAATAAGCCACCTGCAGTGACTTGCACGACTCGTGCAAAGCTGTCCTGGTCAAGCGTGGGCAGCCAGACACCGGCGGTCGTTTCAGTCTTTTCTGTCTCCGAAGCTGTGTGGCATTGATGACCTTTCCTGAAACCACCGACTTTTGTCTTAATTCCACAGTAAGGAGGAATTCGCTTGCTACGCTTACCTTTAGCATCGTTTGGCATTGTGAAGCAGAATCAATCAATCGCAACTATCGTATCAATATCTTAAAACCGTTGTATGGAAGCACACACGTCTTGTCAGTGTGG
Source organism: Oasisia sp. SBJ-2009 (assembly GCA_964017155.1). Taxonomy (NCBI): domain Eukaryota; kingdom Metazoa; phylum Annelida; class Polychaeta; order Sabellida; family Siboglinidae; genus Oasisia; species Oasisia sp. SBJ-2009. The sequence continues at coordinate 51,492,114 of OZ024860.1, read as the reverse complement.
AATTTCCAATAACAGTGACAAGGACACAGCATTTTTATGGGGGGTGGGGTAATGTTAGCAGTTGTACATTATTTGCTTAGGAGAATCTGTCAAGCCAGGCTAGATAACATTGAAGTCTGACAGGTCGGTTGTCAATTGAGACCACTGGCAGGTTCCTGGGCCTATGTGTCCTCAAAGGGCAGTGCAGGGAGCATCAGAATTTATGACAGGCTTGCAGACAGTGTGACCAGGCGTGGCTTTGATCTCGTATTGGCCAATTGACTCCTTGATGAGACAGTGATCATTGTTCCATTGTTCTGAGGGAGTTTACTGATTGCTTTGTGTAATGGCATTAAATTTTACAAGTTGTGGCATCTCACTTTTATTAAATGCCAATCTTAAAGTGAAACATGTACATTATTATATAGGGTTACAGTGGCATATCTGTTTTTATTTATTTTTTATCCCACCACATGATATCAACAGACTATGTATGATTTTCTTGCAGATTATATGATGAGCTGTCACAGTAAAATGCAGAATGCAAATCTGTTCACGCTGTCAGTTGTAGTGTGGTGAATGACATAATACATATTAGGACAATTGCATACAGTATACAGCCCATATGTGTGTGTGTCAACATAACGGGTGGCCACTTGTAACGTGGGTAAAAAATTACTAGATGAAGGGATGGGATTGATTTGTTCCCATTCTGCATGATATATGTGTATGTTTCAAAAGAGTTTGAATTCAGTGTTTTTAAAAAAAATCAAAATTTCTATTAGGGGTCAGAGCACAGTTAGACTTCCTGGTCTAACCCATACGAATGTAGTACCTTAATAATTGTGTCCTTTGAGGTTTATAAAAATTCTTTTTATGTGAAATGAGTACAGTAGGACAGGCATACTTGTAGGTTCAGTGCTATGATGTATCTGCAGTGCAATGACGCATATTAGGCAGAGTGTAGTTGGCGTAGTGATTTTTAGCCATTGTTTCTTACATGACCCTGCGGATGCAGAAAAACATGCTAAATTTGGTCAATATTGAGGGGCAGAATACATGCATGCATTTTAAGAGAGCCTGCGATATGCTTTTTTGACGACATTTGATCAGCATATCAGTGACATGACTGCAGTGATTGTGTTAAAATTTAAATTTTTTCTCAGGTCCAGTTTCCTTATAATCTGACAAAACGTTAACATGGCCACCAATGGGAAAATCAACAGTGCTCTGTGACCTAGTGATATCCATTTGCAAATAGAAATGTGTCAGTTAATTACTGTATCGAGATGGACAGTTAACCTTACGACCACATCGCCTGACTCTCGGTGGGACTAGAATGGTTTCTTGCTCAATTGTTGATTGGCCTGGAATAATTGTTTACCCCAGCCAGTAGGTTGTCGCCATCAGCAACATATGCTGTTGATGTGTTCTGGCTTCCATCAGTGAGCACCATGTGTCGTTTCCGTCTGACCCACTGTGGAATATCATGATCCTCACGTATAAGGAGTTTGTCATGGTGTTTGGCAGATTCTCCATTAGGGCCGGCTAATCGGTACAGAAGTGTAGATATTTCTTCTGTAACTACTAGTGGGCCCTTCCACACCGTTGGCAGCTTCTTGCTTTGTCCAATTACGGAACTGACATTCCGGAAGTAGACAAAATCGCCGATATCGAATTTTTTTCCCCCGTCAGTGCGTCGTAGTCTCTCTTTTGACGACACTGAGCCATCCGGAGATTCTTACGTGCAGCAAGAAATGTTAGTCTCAGTCACTATATAAATTCTGAGAGGTAGCGTGATGGCATTTGTCTCTGTGCGTTTACAGCAGAGAGCACAAACATAATTTCTTCAGGCATACACACCTCCCTGTCTAGAGATAGCATCTTCGGTGTGAAGGCCGTGATCCTATTAACGTAGCTCGTATACTCATGTCTAGGCCGGAAAGGTATTCGTCCCACGTGGTTACTTTATCGTTGAGATAACGTATGATAAAAAATCAAACCATCTGATTATAGAGCTCCATCTGTCCGTTTGAATTGGGTCGGTATGGTGTCGTCCGTGTCTTGGTGATTTCCAACAACCTACATAGGTCCGCATAGTATCGAAATGTCTACCCTGGTCAGTATGTATCTGTAGTAGGGCCCCAAACCTAGCAATCCACTGTTCAAAGACTGTTTTAATAATAATAATAATAATAATACACTTTATGTATACACTAAAATCCAAAGTACAAGCTCTGTTCAGTAGTGTTCACATTTAAAAAAGGAAATATAATATAATACAAATAAAACAAAGTGTGAATACGTATATCTATCTAAATCTAAAACCAATTAATAACTAATTTAAATTGTGTGCTGGCTGAGCCACTTAAAACATTAATATCAATCTAATAGGTACAGAGGAACTAGACATTAAAAGTCCGTAACGTTCGATGTTGTGCCGAGGAACCACTAGCAACGCGCGGTCTGCAGATCGCAGGGCGCGACGCGGCACATACGGCGTGATGAGAGAGGCGATGTACGTCGGCGTCCGATCACATCAGGCTCGACACGCAATAACGAGTATATTGTACTCTTACGGACAGCCAGTGCAGTTGTTTCAATGCGGCCGTCATACTTCGCCGGTCACCGCGTCTGATCCGTAGGACGACTCTGGCCGCCGAGCGCTGTACCATCTCGAGGCGGTGCAAGAGGCGGTCTGATATGCCGTACAGGACAGCGTTCCCAGCCGTGAAGTGACGAGGGAGTGGACGATGGTCTTACACGCTGCAGTTGTGAAACTCGTTCGTATTTGTGCAATACGAAATAGATTCGAATAAGCAGCACGACTGACGTTCGATACTTGGGCCGACATGTCAAGTCGGCTGTCGAGTAGAACGCATATGTATCGAACAGTCGGCGACATTGATATGGATGATCCACATACATAGATGGAGGGCAGCCGAGAATGCGAGTGGACGACGGAGGAAAGAAAAAGGATTGCTTCGGTCTTCGCCTCGTTTAGAAATATCCAACCATCGTCCACCATCTGCGTGATTCGATGATGGTCACTCAGCGTACAACTGAGTGTCATCTGCATATATATGGTAGCGGATCTGGTGGCGATCAACGATGTTCGCAATGGTTAACATGTAGATGTTATACAGTAGTGGTCCTAGGACCGAGCCCTATGGAACACCGTGTTGAATAATTTCCGGAGCAGATGTCACGTCACGTATATTAATTGAGTTTGTGCGGCCAAGTAAGTATGACATGAACCAACCGAGGACTGGCTGGCTTAATCCTATTACACGAAGACGACGCAGGAGAGTGCTGTGGTCGAGGGTGTCGAATGATTCGCTAAGATCTAACAGCACAAGCAGTACGCAACGCCGTGAATCCACTGCCTGCATCAGGTCTTCGTGTATCCGCACTAGTGCTGTCTATATGCTGTGTTTGGGCTGGTACGCGCTCTGGAATGAGTCATTGTAACCGTTGATGTCAAGATAGCGTAGTTCCTTAGCGACATACCGTTCCAGCGTTTTCCATTGAAAACTTAAGTTCGATATCGGACGGTAGTTTGCGAGACAGGTAACGTCTGAGGCCGCGTTTTTTTTAAGGATCGGTGTAACCGTCTCGTGCTTCATGGTCGCAGGTACGACGCCATATTCCAGTGACGTGTTGATGATGTCTGTGAAAACCGATGCTATTTTGTCGATTTTTTCTTTGAGCAGGTGTGTTGGAATTGGGTCAAGGGTGCAGGATTTCGCAGATGACTGCAAAACTATCCGTCTGATGTATGCAGTTGTTGCCAGCGTAAATTCGGAGAGCTGCGCGGTTTGGTGGTAATCACACGACTGTTGATCAGGAATAGTGGTCGTCACGGCACGATAATTGATTGCAAGACGCATATTTAGAAATGTTCTCAACGAAAACCTTTTTGAAAGACTCAGCAAGAGCGACGTCGTTGGATGACTCAGGCAACTGGACTGGTGCAGATCGCCCCAGCAGTGCATTGATGACGCCGAATATTGTTTTCATATTTTGACCTGCCTCATGTATAACGGTGCAGAATTGAGTGACTGGCCTTCGTAGCAGCGAGTTGTCGGCGATATCCCTCACGAAGCGTCGTGTAAATCTGTCTGTGGACTGTCAGTCGTGTCTTTCGCCATCGACGTTCGGCTCGACGGAGGTCACGTTTCGCACAGGACAATTCTTCCGTATGCCACGGTGTCCTCGAACGAACAGTGATGACGCGTGTGACGATCGGTGCGTGCTAGTTGACGATGGTCTCGATAGCGCTGTTGTAGAAGTCGACGGACCAATTATGGTTCCGAAAGTCACGGCGAATGCATTACTGATGTCAGCGGAGACTCGCTTGTCAATCGATGCGAATTTTCGATAACACACTCGGCGTTTTGGACCCTCAGGCTTCATGACGTTGAGTTCACATTCGAGCACGTAGTGATCTGTGAGCAGAGTAATTGGACTTACTGGCGTCGCGAGTAGACCTGACGTTTTCGCTGTTATTATCAAATATAGTATGTTACCACGTTCGTGAGTAGCATCACTGACATGTTGCACAACACCAGATGTGTCAAGTAAATATGCTAGGTTATTCGCGTTCGTGCATGTTGAGTCTTTGTATCTGGTGTTGAAGTCCCCACACACGATCGTTTCTGTGGGATGAGCAGCAGCGATTAACAATACTTTGGATATATCATCTAGGAAAGTTCTAAAGCATGAACTTGGCGGTCTGTACATTACGATTACTCGAGTTGTACAGTCGATGCGGGCGTTACGCAGTGTAACGGAAGGCGTTTCGGATGCGCATGTGTCAATGCTAACACGTGACACGAGCTGGAATGATTGAGGAAAAAGGACTCCACTGCCTTCTCCGTGACGAGCGCCACCACGTGGCTGGTGAGCAAACGAGAAAGTGTCTCTACAAAGTTCGGACACTAATGCGTTGTCCTCATCTCCCAGCCAGGTTTCCGTTACTATTTTGAATATGTCAGTCAAGACCAGCTGTCACAGCTAAAATCAAGTTGTGTTAATTTTAATGTTCAATTAATTATAATATTTAAATGGTGTGACAGGTGTCTATTAATTAATGATATACTGTCACATCACATATAGGTGACAGACATAACAATTAATTCAGGATAACAATAAAATTAAGTTTAATTTACTTCATTGATATCATCTGCAATCCGATCATTGGGCTGGCTGGGTGGAGTAAAAGTAGACAACTACATCCTGACTGAGACCACTAATCACCAGTCCTCTTGCTCCATTAACACAACTTGGCTGTGTTTCTGGGCATCTGCGAATTACTTGAGAAAATACGAATTAAGTGATTATGATGAAGACAATAAATAGTTTCAAACTGACAATATAATCACCCTCACATGCCTGTAGTCACTGCTGCTGATTACGTCAGTACCAGGCAGCAGTAGCCTGGCAGATCACTGAAAAACTCTATATTTGAGCTCAGCCAATGAAATCTCCCCCTAAGAATGCAGTTGGCCCCCGGTCGTGTGATAATATTGGGTGTTTTCAGAAACACGTGACACATGCTGTGTTTGGGATATGGTAGGAATATTCAAATACAAAACACTGTTTAGCTGCTCGTGCGATTGAGCAATTGTGTCATTACACTGGGATTCATAGAAATTACTTTTTCGTTTTAAAATTGGGACCTGTATCTATGCTGGTCTAACAGCTGTCGCAGTCTGACAGGTGAAGTTAATTGATTGTTTTATTTAGCTGATTTCCAAACATTGCATAGTTCATCAGAAAGGGCTAGCTTTGCATGACAAACAGCACTGTTGATTATATTTGTATTGCTTTGAGTATATGATTCTATAATCATTTGAGTAACGTGGTAAATTTGAGAATTAAATATTATTTATATAAGGTATATAAAATAATTGCTACTAATTTGTTTGAATTACATCCAGGACAGTTTGTGTAACACATTTCTAAGGCACTTAACGTGTATCATCAAAATGCTTAGAAATGTCCATTAATCTATTTAAAAATTACAAAATAAACTAATTTATTCGTGAACTGGTCATCATTTCTGAGCATTGCTGCGAGATCTAAACTGCATGGATCTTTAGTGGCTCACTACATGTTTCTAAGGGACACAAAATGAGTCACCAACATGCCTAGAAATGTCCACTGATTTATTTCAAAATTACAACAACAACAAATTAATATGCCTGCCCCATTATTGGTCATCACTTGTGCGTACTGCTGGGAGATCTAAAATGAATCAATCTTTGATGGTTCACCACTCCGACAGTGCTAACAGGAAGTCACATTCTGCCAGCCTTCCTCGACAACGGCACTGCATTCGCCGGTGTTTAGCTCCATTTCGGTAATTGCTGTCTCGGGAGGGTCTCATATGCAGACTAGGCAGTGACTATGATTCACTAAAACATTTAATTCATAATTACAAACTCATAACAGGTACATTTGGCATATTTTGTGCAGAGATAAACCAATGCAGTTATTTTTATTTAAATACTGTATACTTCAGCACACTTTGAAGGTGCTACTGCTAGAATATGATGATATGGTATATAGCCAGCAACTTCAGCGGTGAATTATGATATGCCAGCCAGGTTTATGTACAACTGTATCTGCAGACAGCTGCCAGTTCAACACTTTCATGTTAATTAGTCTAACACAGTGGTTCACAGACATTTTCGTCCCGTGTACCATCTGAGGTTAGAGAAGAAATCATGAAATATGTTGACACTACAGTACTCAATTCGGAAAACAGTTTTTACTGGCAAATTCACAGATCATCTTACATAAACAGTTGTGCTCAAAAAAGGTTGGTATTAACCAATGTGGACAATCCATGTTCATGTCAATATCGGGACAGAAAATCAACAACTCAATCTATGCCCTGCGTGCACATCCAAATCAGTTGTTAAATAGAAACTCTAAGAAATCGGACGGATTTCAGAGCAAAGTTGCGTGTTTCGCTTGTAGATCTGGGAAGTTAATTTTGAATTCAGTTTCGCCAGTTCCATATGTATGTACCCATGGCGTCTTTCACAATTGTGTTTCCTTCGAACACTACAACATCATCAATATGTGTTATTGCTCTGGTGGGAATACCTTTGAAGCGATAATATTTTAAGAGATCATATGCAGTAAATGAAACGTGCCGCTTTCTCAATTTAATTAGGAAAAATTGCAAAGCATATCCATAGTCCACACACTTGCACACGCACGTGCATTGTCCCACGGTAATGTCTCAGCAGCGAACTCTCGCAAGATGCCCTCGCTATTCTTGCTGGATTGTAAGGGATGAAATATGATTTAAGACTCTGTTGTTTTGGCAAAAACAGAGAAAATAGAACACACAATGGCACAATGCTTACTTTAATTAAACCCTTGTTGTACCCCTGATAATCCTCTCGTATACGCCAGGGGGTACGCGTACTTCAGTTTTTGGATCCATTGGTCTAACATACATGAAAATACAATTGGATCTATCATGGGACAATTTTTTTTACCACTTGGCATACTTGGTTTGTTAGTGTTTAGGAAAATGGTGCCCTCAGAGTGAGTATTTTGAGGAAGTGTAGCTCGATCCATAAAAAGTAACTTTTGACTCACTACGAATGCTTCCCACCAGTTTTCAAGTCTCATCGTGTTTGCATTACACCGGACTATCGCACAATAATTTATTATGAAGCTCGCTTCGACCCAAAAACTATCCTTGTAAACAAGCTCTGAATACGTGGAAAGGGTCCGCCTGTTAACTTTGACGCCACGATACTACGTGATCACCTTGCTAAATCACTTTCAGCTATCCGCGGGAATATCTACGCAGACGGGTTTAAAACCTCATTTTTTTACTACAATTTGATTTTTACTTATTTAATGTTGTCAAATGTTACTTAAATCTTTATTTATACATTGAGAACGAATTTTAGGTTAAGCCTTATTTCTATTCCATATAAGTCTCTGTTTTAGCAACAACAGCGAATAGCACATAAACTGACACAATTCTTACTTTCAGTACACCCTTCGTGTACCCCAGATAATCTGTTTGCATATGCCAGGTGTTACGCGTACCCCAGTTTAGGATCCATCGGTCTAACAGACATGAAAAATATAACTGGATCTACCATGGGACACTGAGTTGGACACTGCTTAACATTTTGACACATAGCAAAATTATTGTGGGCTGATCCAATGTGACATTTTCACTGAACTCGCTACATGTAGCCAAGGCAACATGGAGGTACACTCTGTCCAGGTTTAGACGCCCTGTGCTATTTGTGAGTTAGTGAATCCTTTCCCGAATTTCTTTCAAGCCGATGGCGAAGCTGTTTTTTGTCACGTGTCATACTCGGATTTTTAGTGTTTGGGAAAATGGTGCCCTACGTGTGAGTATTTTGAGTAAGTGTAGCTCGATCCATAAGAACAACATTCGCCTCACTGCCCTACCAGTTTTCATTGGAGTCCCATCGTGTCCCCTGGTACAAGGTACAGTGTCACACTGCCACATGTCTGGTCAGCTATGCCGGTGGCGTTGTAAGGAGATGATTGTCTGGGAGAAATAAGTTGTATCCGTTGTCACAGCTGCCGTATACAACGAGTTACTACATTGTTACTGGCCGTCAGTTGAAACACCTTTGAAATCAACACAGCTAGTGATCTAGTGTTAGCCTGGGAGCTCTCTTTCGTGCATTTATATATGCTATCAGTGTGGATATGGTTCTATATATAAAACTTCATCAAAGAATACGTCGATATGTTTGTATACTTTCCACATTGTGTAGCTTAATGGCCTTATTGTTTCACCGCATACATGCATATGAAGCCATCTAATTATTTTCTGATAGCATGGTGAACTTTGTACATATGTGTTTAAGATTTTGTTAATTCATATACATTCCATAAAATGCACTATGTGCATTGTAATTATTATAATTGGACTATAACAGATGCATTTAGCAATGAAATCACACATAAATCAGTTATTTATGATAATTATTAGCAACAGTTTGACTTATGTGTGGAACCCGTTATTTAAAATGCTTCATAGTTGCATATGCTATGGAAGTATGTTACATGCGGTACGGCAAAATAGCTTTGGCCAAAATATGGGTGTGACTTTAAATTATGTTTTAACTGCAATAAATGGCATGGAGGAAAGTTGAGGTTTATGTCGACAGACTTTAATTACAGGTGCAGCTACAATTAATACACCGTTTACGGTAACGAAAATACGCTAATAATTAACATGTTAATATTGAATATAAATGCAATATGTTAGATGTAGGTAATATCATACAGGTTCTTTTCATAATGTAATGTCCCCATTTTCAGCTTTATTGTCGTATGTTACAGCTTGGATGAATGCGGTCTCTCGGGTGCTGCTGCTGCAGAGTTGGCGACCTCACTGGATCGGCTGTCACGATTGACGCATCTCACGTGAGTATACAGTATTAGTTTGGCTCACATATTGTTTAATTACATTACATAATTAGGAACATCAACTGACTGGAGGTGTCCAGCCCCGGGCACCAAACATTTGTAATTCATAACTACAGCTGGGAAGCGGTGCTCACGTGTTAGAGCGCCCTACTGTCAATCGAGAGGACGGAGGTTCAATCCCACCTACCGCCGTTTCGAAACTTAGGCAATTTCGTTCACCCCACATTTGCCTGTATCTTTCGGAAGAGACACTAAAAGCTAGTGGTCCCTTCTATATGGTGTCTACGCCAGGGAAAGTAAAAGATCCCACGCAGGGGGTAAACGTGTAACCTGTAGTGGACTCGCGTATTGTAGAGAGAAGGAAAACTCATGTGTTAGCCCAAGTTTGGGCTGTTTGGATTTAAAAATAACCTAACACCTAAATATCTGTGCCTGGGGCTGCCTTGTTTCTGTCCTCTCATGGCCGACTCTAGAACACAGGAGGGCTGAGGCCAGGTTTTCTATTACGTGTACAATCACAATTAATCTCAGACATATATCCCAATCAATGCTTTAAGCCCTGATACTGTCAAATAAGATCCAATTACCCATATACAGAAAGACCTGCCACCACAAATAAGCTTATTTCCCTGAACAATAGCACAGGGGAACACACTTCAGGAACAATATGGACCCCTTCAAAGGTGCAGTGCAGGGTATTAACCTGACAGCAGCCCCCTTCAGGTGCAGCCCCCTCGGGTACCACCAATAGACAACACAACCCTGCCCCCGAACACAAATCCATATTCTTTCCATCTCAAACCCTGTCCATCCTGAGACTGACCAACC
>OZ024860.1:51461857-51476857 GCA_964017155.1 Oasisia sp. SBJ-2009 | reverse complement strand
TAGATACCATGCAACAAAATATATAAGTGTAGCACATACAAGTTTTTCTATAATGACTTACTAGTAGTAACGTGACTTTACCTACACTAATTTAGTGGAAAGACCGCCGATATAGGCATGTTTAAATATATTTTTTTTAAGTCAGGATAGCTGGGCTATTTTTACGACAAAGCTTCCCTTTCCCCTCTCATGAGCTTTTGACGTGTCATGAGTAATCACCCAGAGTGGTGGCTAGTGACTGTAACTAGATACAAGCAACGATCTGGACAGCGTGTCCACTGTGGCTTGGACAAGAGTGGAATGCTACGTCAACAGTCAGTATGCCGGATAAATCGTACACCCAGTGCCTGCCTTGCAGCTAGCTTATTTTATTAGGTGTTTTTGTGTGAATAAAAGGTACTGATTACTGAGCATTACTCAAGTGATGCCTACAGGTTAGTATAAGTGTTGATGCTTATAGCATCTTCCCACTGACTCATATAATGATTAGTTTTCTGTCTTTAGTAGTTAGTAGCCTTTTGATATTTGTTTTTTGTCATTCAAAGCATGCATGATGTCATAAAATTGTTCGAGCATCTTGCAATTTTGTCATAGCTTGATAAAATACTGTTCAATATGCTCTTGGAGCATTACAATGCTAAGCACACACCTACCGATTTTCAGCACACACCTACCAATTAGTCGGCGTAAACTCAGTCGGCCGACTGCAGTCGGTAGGTGTGTGCCAAACGAAATTTTCGCCGACGGTCGGCCTTATTCCGCCGAATTAATGCCGAAGCAAATGTTGAATCGGCAGTCGACGCTAGTTTGCAGTCACCGTTAGATAAATACGTATCCGGTGTCAGCTGTGACGAATCGGCGTATATCCGATGACGAGTCGACTGGTGTGTGCTGGTTCGTTTTCATAACACGATGGTCGGCGGTAATTTGGCCAATAAGAAGGCAACACACGATCATATGACATATCTCGACATAACACTACGCCCGCACGTTTTTTTCAGTTTTCAAACCAACTTGCACTTTTTATTTTAATAATTTATTTGTATATGTTTACTAACATAGCGAATAATTAACATTTGTTCTATCCTATAAGTACTTAGTCATTGGTCATCGTCGTTTTATATCGTTTATTTATAAAGACGCCGGCATAAATAAACGTAATTTCTGCATGATTTTACTTCACGCTTCTGGTCGGAATCGCCATTTTGTCTTAAAACGCTACCGGTCGAGGCGCCGCTACCGGATACATATATAACCTTAAAATCTGCATAGCGGTGCTAGCGGTAACTAAATCTTTTGAAGAATTCTTTGGGTGCGACTGATTCGACTTTAACATAACGCGCTTTTAAATATAAGGTTGTTTTACTGATATAAAAACAGTTTTCGGCGTTGTGCAGTTTTTCGCTGGAAGATTACATTTTGTTTAAACACGCAAGCCATATCGTGGTGAAGGCTAACTGCGGAGCTCCATGTTATTACGGCGTTACCATCGTCAGCAAGCGGATTGTCGAACAAGTGAAGTGGCATTCTTAGGAAATTTGCATAGTTTTCCCGTTCCTTTTGGGGCAGTTCTTAAACTAAATGTACATACGCCCATTGCGCCTCTCTCGCCGCTATATATGGGGTTAATATGGGGACGCATCCACGCATTCCTTGTCTTCGCATTCCTTGTCTTCGGTGATGGCGACATCGTAATGATGCAACTATCACTATCGCCAGCCCAAACTCATCATTCCTTCCTCTGTTAATGGAGTCATTCTTGTGAATAAATTCTCTCAAGTAAACACCAAAGGTGTAAACACGCATATTTAATTGATTTTAAGGACACGCTTAGCGCCGACGGTCGGCGTAAGTCGATAGGTGTGTGCTGGCAAAAGTCGGCGTTAGTCGGCGGAACTAATTGGCGTTTAGCACCAACTGTTTTTTAAGCCGACTGCCAACTGAAGTAAGCGTAGTCGGTAGGTGTGTGCCTAGCAGTAGTTCATGATTACTCACTTACTTGTTAAGAATTTTCCAATTTGTTGACTTTGATCAGCATTTCCCCCCCACATATTCCAAACTATTCTGGTTACTTTTTTAAATGAAAGAACCAGGATGTTGGGAAGCCTGATGTCATGTCATGATTAGCTGAGGCATGCTGTAACCCCAAACTTTAGGATTTCCAAAAAAAGTAGAGAAGCACAATTGTCACGGAGTTGAAGCCACTTTAAAATTTGGCAAGCAGTGTTAGATCATCAGCACACAAAATTCAAACTAGCTAGGATATATGAAAAAACATGGTCAACAAAAGTTGGGCATCTGACGTGCGCATAGGCAATGGGCATACTCTGTTATTTCCCATCAGGGTGTTTACCGTTCGAAACATCGCCTTAGTGTAATGCCGACACTGCTTGATTTGTTTCTCATAGTACTCAGAATTGGCGGCACGTTTTGACTTGTTGACAACGACACAAAAGTCACGGCAGATTTGGTGATGTACCTCTAGTTTTGTTGAGCACCAGCGACGTTCTAGCTGCCGTCGTTTGCGTTTAGCGTCACGAAGAGTGCCCATGTACCATGGGGCGTGTGGTCGGAGCGTTATTGTCCGATTAAACAGTGATGCCTGGGAATTGATGATATCATTCAACGAGCGATTATAGTTTGTTATTTAGTCATGGAGAGGTGTTTCACTGTCACATAGGTGTTTGTCCTGACAAATGCATTCTTTGAATGTTGTAGTATCGATTGCACGTAATTATCGAAATTTAACAATCGCTCGATTTGTGCGTGGTTTTGACAAGCGAGCAGAGAACGACATTGCGTAGTGATCACCTCTGATGTTTCCAGATGTATCACGTACAACGGATACAACGAATTGAGGCAGCCACTGACGCGTGACAGCCAATCTGCCAGGTGGCTTGGTGTGCACTATGGTTCCAGCCTTCCAGGTGTCGTCAAGCCTGACTGGTCACCAGTGTAGCAGAGCAGTGTTTTAACATACATAGCAACTCATATATGTCGACTTGTATGAAATTGTCCGACGAATTGTAGTGCAGATATTTCACAAATCACACCTCATAAATATTATAAATGTACGACGGTCACAACTTACAGAAATTCACAATAACATCCAGAGCTTGCAAGGTGCAACCGTCATTCTTGGCTGGTTATGTTTCACTGCCATAAATATATATATATATATATATATATATATATATATATATATATATATATATAGTTTGTGTGTCGTCAGCATAACAATGGTATTGCAGGCCATGTCGTGCGACGATGTTCTGACCCTTGTGGCACGCCACATTTCATAACACAATCAGCGGATGTTGCGCTGTCCACGGCGACTCTCTGGTAACGTTCAGTGATGTACGACTGGAGCCATGAAAGTGCTGCTTCTGTAATGCCGGCCGAGTGTTGCAGTCGATTCATCAAGATGTCGTGATTTATTGTGTCGAATGCACTGGACAAATCGAATACAACCTTGCCCTTCTCATCCAACGTCGCGGCGATGTCGTTCTCCACCGTCTCCGTTGAGTGTCCATGGCAGTATGCTGATTGAAATGGATCGCCTAAGGTGTTCATGTCGAGATGAATGTTCATTTGTATTGCAATCACTTTTTCAACAAGCATTGACAAAAATGGCAAGTTCGAACTTGGACGGTAGCTGCATAAAGCATCTTCATCAAACGTAACTGGTTATGACAGGTCTAACGACCGCCTGCTTGAATGCGTCAGGTACAGTTGAACTTTCGAGGGAGAAGTTTATTATAGCTGTGATCATAGCTACATAGTTTCAGGAGCCATATATGTAGTGGGTCTAGTCCGCACGACTTGCACGGTGAGTCTGCGATCAACTTTGAAATGTCTGAATCATTAACTCCTGGGAAGCGTGTCAACTGAGCACCGCGGAAAGCAGTGTCACCACGGAATGCAGCTGCTGTAGCATATGAACGATCATCGCTACGGTGAGTTATGCTTTGTCGAATGTCACTCAATTTCTTCTCGACGTGGTTGCTAAACCGTTGGGCCAGATCATGTGAAGACACATATGACGGCAGTTGTGCGTGGCAACTGACTCCCATTAGGCTTTTCGTGATATTAAACAGCTGCTTTTGATTACTCCTACAACTCGCGATCTTGTCAGAGTAGTAATTACGTTTCGCGGTGAGTAGCATACGGTTTACAACCATACATTGCGCCCGATACACTTGCCTGAGTACCATAAGGCCCGTGCGTAGCCTTGTCCGCTCCGCTCGCTGTCTGTAATGATTATCGCGTGGCAGCTCATCGGTATTCCACGGCGAGTCAGGGCTCAATGTTACTGTTTTCACGATCAAGGGAGCGTTGTGGTCAACAATGCGATGTAATCCGGTGTCGTACGCTTCGATCATTGCCCCAACAGGTCCGTCGACGAGAAGATTTGACAGAAATGCAATATATGTCATGAAGTCAGAAACGCCTATCTGTTTCAATCTGCGAAACGTTGTTGTTTTCCGCATCCCAGACGGCTTCCGTGTGTTTACGTCAAAACTGATGGATAGATGGTCTCCGGACGAACTGCCACGTGTAACGCATAAACATGGGTCGTATATAGTTGCCAGTGCAGGTACTATGCAAGTATTGTCTCTAACAATGACCACATCCAAAATGTGCCCCTTACTGTGAGTGGCTTCATTCACGAGTTGTTTTATTCCGCGGTCGCAGAGTGTCTCAGAAAAACGTCGCACGTCCAGCTGTATTGGGATGTCCAAATGAAAGTTCAAATCACCAGTGATAATGACATCACGCATGTCCAGCATTATATCGTCTAAAAACGCAGACCTCTGATAAAAAAAACGGTGTTAGAAAAACCGTTTCGCTTCGATGGCGGCGGACGATACACAACGCACAGCCTGAGTGTGACACTACGTATAGTAACGTAAGAATCGGAGTTTTCTTAATTACTATAATTGTCACGCATATGTATCGGGTTTACTGTCAGCGAGAATCTTAATAGTTTTACTATGATGTTTCACTCCTGCTTTCGCCAATGTGGAAATTAGCGCGCAGCGCCATCTATCCGCCGAAGTGTAACGGCCGCAATCAGAGTCGTAGCAGTGCAATGGATGACAGAAAGATGCGAAGCGAGGGTCAGTTTTGTGCAACTGCAACAATTCTAGATGGAAAAGTCCTGGGATAAGTTTATTCCGATTCCCAAAGGACCAAGAAAGGTACTTCAAAGTGATTTTTCAAATGTGACCTTCATGCTGGATTCTATCATAATAATATAGAACTTTTTATTAACATTGCAGTGATGCAAACGTCATCTATGTGGCTTGATTAGAAGAAAAGGTAGGATTTGTTAAACATTGCCTATGTTCATGCTTTTTGCATCCTCGGCTTAAATTGATGAAATTGCATTTCGGAATAGGTCACAGATAAAAACCAGTATAGATTTAACATAAATGTCTCTAATAACAATTAATTATATATTATTTACTTAAAGGTTATTTTTGGCAAATTGATAAACCAGTAACTACTTGCAAAAATATGAACTTGAAAATGGCCAATTATAATTATTATCCCCCATCTCAATTCGAAGTAGTCGAGTTGCCACCCTATACTGTCCTGTAGGGAACCTGGAAATGTTTGGTCGTCTAAGGTTTTTTTTGCTGATTCATATAGATTATGTGTCCCTGAACTCAAATCCGTGGGGTGGCAATGCGCCATCCTTGGGCAACTCGTGGGAACCAAGATAATCTAAGATGGCTGCCGTGATCCTGATAAATTACACTACATCATGCTAGGAACATAATGTTTGTATGTACACGCATGCTTTAAGGTATCGTTTATAATAATGTCCAACTATGTCCACGTGACCAAAATTCAACATGGCCGCCATTTCCACCAACTATTGCCAACATCGAGCATAATTTGATTGCCTTTTGCTATATAAATATGATTTTATTTTGTCCATTCCTATGTTTTACCATATCAAGACTTAAAAGGAAGTATTTCAAGTGATGTCCGCCCAAGAAAACCCGTGTAATATTAAAAATGGCGTCATTTTAGCCAAACAGATGCAAGTGCCACGATTTTGTGCCTATTGCTACGTTTTAGCATACGGGTAAGAACATAGTACTGGTGTATATACTTGTACTGCCTTAATTATACGTGAAATATATACATGCAATATACCACCAAATGAGGAATTTAATGTAATTATTTTCTATGGTCACGTGACACAAAATCAAGATGGCCGCCATTTCAACCGAAAATAGCTCGAAGATTTATTTACAATTTCTCTTCAGCATTGAACATTCATCATGACTGAGTTCCAGGTAGGCAAATAGTTTTACCTTTATGTATGTGTATATTACTACACCTGACAAGAAGCACAAAAAGCTTGGGAAATGACACAAAATGGTATAACATCAGAAGTACTGAATTATATAAATGCTGATACCCACTGAGAACTTGTTTGCAATGACAAGTTTCATTTGGGCATTGACACAGTATACTTTATTAACCATTGATATTTAAACGATAAATCATTCCCATTACGTTCTCGTAGAAAAGGTTATTCCCCATTCTATCTAGCTCCCCTCTTCCTCCGTACTATCACCTTCATCCTCATTATCATGTCTAACTTCATTCTCATCATGTTTTGTGAAAAAATTGAAGCACATAGCTTCGCCAACACAATAACAGTATGGCGTGCAAGACAATCCTGCAGAATGACAGCTACATGCATGACGGATGCAAGCTTTCCCGACAGCTTTGCATTGGCAGTTGATGACGTCCATGAGGGCAGGAGGAGCTGCTGGTCCTCTTGCAATGCGTGGAGTTGGCACACACCCTGCACCACTTACCAACTCCCACCCGTAAGCAGCGATGTCAACAGCAGGCGGAGTCTGCTGGTCTGCTGCCTTCCAGAGCATTACTTGATAGTGTGCTCGCAGGATGTGATATGCCAAATTAGCGTCTGTCTCCTCCTTCATCTCATCATCAGCTGAATACATGGACTCTATGGCGAGTGTGACATGGGCACAGACAGGGTAGGACTCCTCCCAAATGGCCACTTGGTCTTCTGACATGGTTAATCCCTTCAACCCCCCAGGCATCTTACCCTTCTTGATGTATGTTTGCTCTCCAAACTGATCTGCAGACACAGAACTCCATGTGCCTGGCCTATGACGACATACATGAGCACCTGCTAACAGATCCATCTTGGCATCATCTGGCAACATATGCTGTATTTCTATCACTTGTATTTGCCGGTAGTAGTGCTGCTGCAAACGATAATCATAATCACGCTCAGCACGTTGGAATTGGTGCGCAATGAGCGTAGGCCGTATGAGGCTGTCAACCCACAGCCTACCGGTTGGGTGTTCCCGAGCTGCGTCAAGATACTGACTGATATCTTCGAATGTATTGGGACCATGTTTGAAGAAGTCGTATAGCAACGCTGCTGTCTACATACGAAAAGCCCGCATTGATTTCACCCATTCTTCAAGACCCCTATCTTTCATTAAGTTTCCATTACAGCCATTGGATGACATTAGGGTGTGCATGCCACCAGGTCGAAGAATGACTGACTTTAAGCGGTTCCCATGACTGGCCCACTTGATAAGTGTTGCTACGATGTAAAGTTGCATGTCAGCGGATAGATTTGAGGTCTTCATCCCAAGTTCAGTGAGAGTTTTCTCAAAGTATGACAGCGTCGTGAGAACAGTGTCAAGTTGGGATGGTGGTGCGTCGATCAGAGGACCAAACATGTAGGTAGTGGGTGGTTTAGGGGAACATTCCACTCTCGCCAGGGCAGCATTATAGCCTCCCCATTCGATATGGTTTGGATCATGCAGGAGGGAGATCTGCCATTGAGTGTCCACGACCTGGGCACGTTCTAAACGTCCCTGTAGTGCACATACATCAGAGAATGGTGGGCCAGACCTACATACCACAAGAGGGGAGTTCACTTTCTTCGGGGCTGTATACCGTTCCATCACAACGCTTACAAAGGCGTGGAATGGTGAGGTTGTGCAGGCCAGCCTTTGCACTGCCATATTCTAGAACACCCGAAGGGTGCTGTTGAAATTATATTGCCATGGCGTGTGTCTCACGGCGATCACTGGGAGTGCACACAAGGAGGTCAAAATAGTCAAACCAGCCAAATATCGGGCCGACTCTCCGCATTAAGCCGATCGCCTCGTGAACTATCCCCCATTTACACTTGTGTGCTTGGCGGCTGATTTGCGAAATCGCATAACCTCATCATACGTTGTCACGATACCATGCTCGTTGAGCACCTTTACCAATTCCGAACTACCAAATTTATGATGTAACTTCACAGCAAGACCAACAGTGGTTTGATTTGTGGAGTTGGAAATGTGCTGTTGAATGCACTGTGATATGGTTACTGCTGATTTATTCAAATCTCCGTTGGAAACACAATTGAGACACTAATGCTAGCAAAGTAGGAGATGTGTTGGCAACAGTCTTCTCAAACATGAACTGACTTAAATCGTAAGCATTGCTACGAGGAAGTGCTAGAACTTCAGCTTTCACCCTGCGTGCTACAGTTTCTACACCGTCATAATTGACAATCTTCAAAGTCTTGCCTACAACATCTCTGAAACCAACAATAGATGCACAACCCTCAATGTGTAAAACAACGATATTCTCACCAAAGTAATCACAGAGATTAGCGAAAAAATTGTCTTTGTGAGCTGACCACCTGCACTACAATAGTTTCCATACAATTCACCAGTAGTGTGACTGACAGTACGCTTCGCATACATATAGCCAATACATGAGGCGAGAGCAGCATCTACATTGCTAGGCTTGACACACCTACGTGTACAACTGGCCCGAGGAAATTTACAGAACCTATCGTAGCATAACTTATGAGGTATTTTCGGTTGAAATGGCGGCCATCTTGATTTTGTGTCACGTGACCATAGAAAATGATTACATTAAATTCCTCATATGTTGGTACATTGCATGTATATATTTCACTTATAATTAAGGCAGTACAAATATATACCAGTACTATGTTCTTGCGCGTATGCTAAAACGTAGCAATAGGCACAAAATCGTGGCACTTGCATCTGTTTGGCTTAAAATAACGCCATTTTAAATATTACTCGGTTTTCTTGGGCGGACATCAGTTGAAATACTTCCTTTTAAGTCCTGACATGATAAAACTTAGGAATGGACAAAATAAAATCATATTTATATAGCAAAACACAAAAATTATGCTCGATTTTGGCAATGGTTGGTGGAAATGGCGGCCATGTTGAATTGTGGTCACGTGGACATAGTCGGACATTATTATAAACGGTTCCATTGAATTCCTCGTACCATAAAGCATGCGTGTACATACAAAAATTATGTTCCTAGCATGATGTAGTGTAAATATAAACACATTTTGTAATTTATCAGGATCACGGCAGCCATCTTGGATTTTCGTGGTTCCCACGAGTTGCCCAAGGATGGCGCATTGCCATCCCACAGATTTGAGTTCAGGGACACATAATCTATATGAATCAACAAAAAACCTTAGACGACCAAACATTTCCAGGTTCACAAAATGGCAACTAGACTAAAGATGAAGCTTCAATTATTTAGTTCCAGAAAACATGGCTGCTAAGAATGGAGAAGCACATTTTTGCAAGCATAAATAATCCTTGATTTAACAGTTGAGACCACAATTAGTGTTCAATGTCATTCTAATTAGACTAGCTGTGTTTGCCGTGCTGGTAGAGAGCGTACCATTTATTCATGATTGATACGAACGAACCACGCTCAGTCGCCGGCTCAGAGCGTTTACTCGGGTCACGTGACCACACGAAGAGGTGTTTTTTTAATGTTATCATCATCTATAGCGCATCAATAAATTGTGTGCACATATTTATTAATGTATTTCCTTTAAGATCATTGCCACAGTTAAATCATACATAGCGGAAATGTAATTAAAATTGATGTAATCTGACCGGACCGTAACGAAAGACAAGTAGCGTTTGTTTACATTTACCGCGCTCATCTAATTTCAATATTTCTCGCTGTACTAAACCTATTTCTGCACTAAACACCTATTGGCAGTGCAGATATATCATAAACCTTACTGGCGAGATACTTCATCCACATGGAAATATATATTATGCCGAACTCGACGAATTTTCTTCGCCGGGCCGGTTCTGGGGCGCAAGGACTGAGAACAATATGGTCATGGTTACACTTCGGCGGACAGGTGGCGCTGATGGTTGATTTGCACGCACGGCCTATCTAGATCTGCATAGTGAGACATCCTAGTAACACTATTAAGATCCTTGCTGTCAGGCCGGACTTGTACAACACTGCGACACCCCCTCCACGTGTTCCATGTGGTCGTGACACTGAATGAAATTCGTATCCAGAGGGAACTAATATACTTATCACGTGACCGTCTATGGTGCTGCCAAGCCACGTTTCCGTCAAACCTAAAATGTCGATGTCCAGCGAAACCACAAGGTCGGAAACTGATACCGACCGGCCTGAGCTGCCACACTGGGTAATTTCCTCACCCTATTACTGATATTATCATACGTTTATACGCGGTTCGCTACTTTAATGTTACATTGTGTATGACACTGAAGGTGTGTGGATTATGACGTTATAACTTGGAGGTGTCTGGCTGCCTGGATTTTAGTTATTTTATGTGACACTACATGTTTTATATTTGCCGCGCTATCAATGAACTAGAATCGTCGTCATGGTGATCGCATACACAAGTCACCAACTTCGCCAACTATGTCAGCGATCCACAAAATCACTCATGCGCGTCTCCAGGGATGTCTACTATAACCTGAAGCAATTGGACATTTGTTACGCAATACCAACACACATATTGACCAATGGCGGTCAGTGTCGTCTGCGAGCGCCAGAACCAATTCCACCCATTGTGCCAACGACGAGGAATGCTGTTGTTAAACAAACTGGTGTAAACAATGCTAACTTGATTTCACTGACTTCCATTGAATCGCGTACTGGGTCTACCACTGAGCGAAGCTGCTATGATCGATCTCTTACCAGTGCTGTGACATGTGTGCTCCTCAACACTCGATCTGTCTGTAATAAACAAGTAACAGTTAAAGAAACATGATTGATCAAAAATGTTTCTTAATGTTTCTGACCGAAACATGGTGCAAATTAAACACGACTGCTGTTCTCAACGAGTTAATCCCGCCAGGTTACAGCTTCATAGGCGAGTGCCGTTCGTCGAAGCGTGGAGGCGGCGTCGGAGTGTTATACAAGTCGGCATATAAATTCCGCAAGACTACAACCAAACCATATGACACATTTGAACATTTGGACGTTAAATCAGCGCAAAAATCGAGACCTGTGCGTATTGTCATAATTTACCGCCCACCGACCATCTCCATTATGTCGTTCCTTGATGAATTCGCAACGTTCGTAAACGAAATAGTTGTTACACGGCAAGACATCCTCATTGTCGGCGACTTCAATTTTCACTGTAAACATAATGGTGCGCCTGGTGTAAAGGTACTGAATGACATTTTAGCAGAAAACAACTTAAAACAACAAGTCACAGATCCCACACATATGAAGAGACACATGTTAGAGTTGGTGATAATACGCTCATCCAGTTCATTCGTGTCGTTAGCTACAGCGTACCCCAGCAGCATATCAGACCACTACGGTGTCGTTTTCCGTCTGTCGTCTGCTAGCCCAGTGTATGCTCGTCCCTTGAAACGGCTGCGTGATTTTTGCGGAAATTATCAAGAACATCATCAGATTGTGCCCTCCAAAGACATGCAGCCTGGACTCTTGCCCCACTGATCTGTGTAGTAGGTGTACACGTTCCTTATCTGGTGGCAATAGTGAATAACAGCTTAATGCAAGGACTTGTTCAGGTAACTTTTGAGAACAGCCATAGTAAAACCGCTTCTGAAATCCGACACTCTCGACAAAGACCTGTTAAAGAACTACAGACCAGTGTGAAACATAACATTCGTCGGGAGAGTCTTGGATAAAGTCGCAGTTCGTCGTTTGCTTGATCATCTCACTTTGAATGGGCTGCATGAAGAATACCAATCAGCATATAATATGCTTCACAGTACAGAAACAGCTCTACTGCGTGTACAGCATGACATTGCTAGGGAACTCGACAAGAATCATGCAATGTTGTTTATCAGGCTGGACTTATCAAGTGCATCTGACACGATTGACCATGAACATTTGCTGACACTATTGCACGACGAGTACGTTATACGTGAAACGGTGTTATCATGGTTCCGGACGTACCTAGAAGACCGCACCCACTGTGTCCAGATAGACTCAAACACTTCCACGAATATTCCGCTACAGAGTGGTGTGTCACAGGGCTCGGTCCTTGGGCCTGTCATGTTCACTCTTTACACCATGCCAATGCAGCGGATATTCAAAAGACATGCAATAAAATATCATAAATATGCCGATGACATTCAATTACGTGTATATGCTTCATACAATCCCGCTAAACCAGGCGACCAAGTGGAAACTGCGAGGCGAGTCACAGACTGTATTGATAAGTCAGGCGATGGATGGCGGTGCGCATGCTGAAATTAAACGATGCAAAAACTAAGATGATGATCTTTAAATCAAAACATCATCCCAAGGTGCACGGATAGGCTCCTTGTCAATTGGCAATGATATGATTTCACCATCACACCGCATAAGGAATCTAGGAGTTCACAAGGATCAACATCTGACGATGACAGATCATGTAAATGTTGTGTGTGCCGCATGTAACTACCATATATATAGACTGTCGTCAATACGGCACTACCTAACAACTGAAGCCTCTCGACTCGACTACTGCAACTCATTGTTTGATAACATCCCGTTATCACAGACAGCTCTGCTGCAGCGTGTCCAGAACAATGCAGCCATGCTAATAACACGTACCAGTAAAATGACCACATCAGTCCAGTGTTGAAAGAGCTGCATTGTCTGCCAGTTGAGAGCAGAATCGCCTTCAATATGTTGGTAATGACTTTTTAAATGCATCAGTGGTTTGGCTCCGTCTTACCTGGCAGAATTTGTTCAACCAAGAAAGCGTGACGGACGCCTACGCCAGAACTATGCGCCAACACTGCACCAAGGCATAACAAAGAAATGTATTGGTGATTCGGCATTTGGCGCAGCAGCACCTCGACTGTGGAATGAGTTATCTGTGAACATTCGTGCATCCGGCACGTTGTCTGTGTTTAGAAAGTGTTTAAAATATATACCTTTTTATTAGACATTTCAATTAATTTAAATTGTTTTGAAATGATGGATATTGCTTGATAATTTATTTTTAGTGTCCTACACGTTTTAATCAGTGTTTATGTTTTAGATTAATTTATAGATTGATATATATATATATATATATATATATATATATATATATATATATATATATATATATATATATATATATATATATATATACGTATACAGTTTTAGTAAAGGTTTTAATGTTATATTAATTAATATATTTGACATATCAAGTTTTTGTAGTATACATTTTAAAAACAGTGTGTAATTTAGTTTAAAATGAAAGCCGGGACACAAGCTTTTTCGGTTGCCGCACCAACGGTGTGGAATTCGCTTCCAGCCAGTTTTAAATCAGATGGTAATATAGTTTCATTCCGCCGACGCATAAAAGCCTATCTCTTTAATGTTGCCTATCCTCCTTAGCCTCCTAGCTTCTTCATCCACCCATTGACGACTCAGGCATTGTTTTCGATTACGAGTTTGCATAATTCCCTGGTTTTGTCGCGCCACTGAGCTTGATCTTGATATTGGCGCAAAAGAAATTATTATTATTATTATTATTAAATTAATTTATATAATTTACATACAAAGTTTTACTAGTACATGTTAAAACCAAATATATATTTGATTTATATTAATTTATATAATTTACATTTATATTTATTTCATTAAAATACATTTAGTATATTTTTTTATATAGCGCATCGATCCACCATGCAGGAATTTGCGCTATATAAAAACACGGACGCCCGACTCCATCCTCGCGTGACCCCACGAATTCCATTATCCTTTGTTGCGTCGAACAAAGGTTGCGGTAACTTACCGCCACTGACAGGCGCATTGTTACAGGCGAATAGTTCGTGCGTGTGTAGGTCACCATAGGTATGCTCGGTATACCATCGGAATAAAAATAATAGAAACACACTAATAAAACACCAGTAACACAGTAGAACAGTTCCGTGCATCCAGGGTTATGTTATCAAAACGATGTTCCAGTCTCAGCAGTGTCGCAGTCGTCGAAATAGGTAAAATCCACTGTTAAACACAGAGCAAATAAATAGCTGCCACAGTGGCGCTTGATCACATGACGAAATCCAAAATGGCATTGTATGTTAGCTACTCTGCCTAAATTATTTAAAGTTTTACTGTACATGAATCAAATTTTAACTCATATCTAACTGCCTGTCAGTGGCAGGTAAGGTGTTATTGGAAAGATTTTGAACACTCTTTCCAAATACGACGTAATAAATGGGTAATGCAGTATGGAAATATTTCATAAATTAATGACGTAGTATCTGAACTACTATTTTTACATCTATATTTGATCACTTCACAAAATAATGTTATCTACATATTGCAAATTATTCTTGTATTGTTTATTTTATTACAGACATCTGCCAAGTTATCATTGCTGAGGTGTGGATGAATAGGGTAGGGTAGTGATTGGGAAGGGTTTCCCCTTGACCTTGTCATCCATATTTTTATCTTACAAAAAACAACAAATTAACGATGTTTTGGCCATCTAAACCCGTCCTAACGATATGTCAATATCCGACATTAATGTATTGCACCAAACGAACATTATCACCACTATTTACAACAAAACACCTGTCAGTGTACTAGAATGCTACGCTGTCGTATACGTCACATTATTTATTTCAACATGTGATTTATCCGTTCATATATTAACATGTTTAAATTGAATTTGTTTCTGCTATTTAAGAATAA
>OZ024860.1:51451857-51456857 GCA_964017155.1 Oasisia sp. SBJ-2009 | reverse complement strand
GTGTAAACACAGCAGCCAGTCGGTTAGTATATGATGCGTGTTGCTTTAGAATGCCACTAGTGTGCGAGAGGACGTCTCTAAAGATGGGTCTACTTTGTCGTCTTTGTGTAGTAATGCCGTGGCGCAGTGGGTAGAGCGTCACACTCGCCACGAACAGAACCCGGGTTCGAATCCTGGGCTGCTGTGTAGAACATTGGGCACGTTCGGTCACTCTACGATGTTACAATTCATTCAGCTGTATGGATGAGTACATGGCTAGAAACAATGGTGGAAATGTATCTATATACGAGTAGTCTTTTCGCTAATAGCAGCGTTGCTGGATGCTTTTTAGTAAACTTGAGAAGATGTTCAATTGCACAGGGCTACCAGAGAATATAGTGTAATGCCCTTTTCAGATGTGACCTTGAAGATCGTATACGATGCCACGTAATGCCCGTTGTATCTCGCATGCAGTTGTCCAATGGCACTAATGGTATAACGGGCAAAATAACATACCTGTTTGGTGCACCATGTATGTGATAGGCTCTTAAGTATTGTTGTGTTATTGTATATATAATTGTCAAATCTTGTGACGCTATTTAATACAGAATTAGCTACTTCTTTGTTAATACATAACTAAATTGGTGAGTTATGAAAGCGCCCAACTCCTACAGACACAATTTTACAGGAGGACACATTTTCTAATTACTTTTTCCTGAATATATACTATCTATAACATGTTTAGGTGTAGCGTATTGTTGGCTGTGTCTTGCAACAAAATATGGTTATATTATCACTTCAAATAAAAAAAATTGTCAGTAGAGGAGTTAGGCCCTTTTAAAATGAAATGTCTTTATTTGGCAATTACATGACGAATGTCTTCATTAATGAGCATTTGTTACAAAATAATACAGCGTATTATTTAATATGAAATATAATATGTTACATATTAGGTAAGTAATAAATTGTTGTCAAGCAGAATAAATGTATTGTGAGAGCGTCTTGACGTCTTCCACCTTGTCTTCTTTGACTCCCGACTGCGCAACACAGACACTGCACAGGGCATGACACCTCACTGTTTATCATTGTCATTTGATTCCCAGTCGGTATCAGCATATTGCTCATTTGTAGCAGCTATCTGTACATTAAATTGTTGTGCAACATCTTAGACAATCGCAACTTTGACGGCCAACAGCTCAATGTAACTGTTGTTGACGGAAATCAACACGAACACGTCTGTCAGAGCGAGACGGGAAGTACGACGGCACACAAATGTTCCGCGCTGTTCCATAAATGTGGTGGAAACCGGTTGCCAAACTCTTGATTCACGACGAAGCCAGACGTGTGATATGAATGAATGAATGAAAGTATATTTAACAACAACACAGGAATATGCAACATAGTATGGGAAATTAATGCAATACACTATGGTAACGACAATACAGTATATACAATTCCATGATTGGTGAATCGCTGCTGTTGTTAAAGGGACATAGCAGAAGTCATATGACTTGTAAGGCGCTATGTCCTTTAAACTAAAATGCGTAGTAGTTATAGTAAAACTTACAAGACTGAATACAAAGCAACAACATAGTTTTCTGCAACACAGCCGAACTCAATGCGCGTGTGACGGATCGTTTCAGAAAACAGTTCAGCGACCCTATTGTGGCAGCGTTGACAGCTTTTGCAGGAAGGCCGTCCCGACTGGCAGAACGTATTACTCCGGACGAAGTTCACTGTGCGATGGGCAAATTAAACAGCGGCCGAGCTAGCGGGTATGAGAACATCCCGGCCGAGTTTTTGAATTACCTGGCGGACTAGCTTGCGCGTACCATTGCCAACATATTCAACGTGACAATGAAGCACTTGAAGTCGCACATTTCTTCTGACTGTTCTCGCGACTTAGTTTTGTTTTCTTGTATTTGTATCGTTCTTTTATGTAACCTATTTATATATTTATTATGCATATATACATTTATTCAGCATAATTAATTCGTGGTATTATAATATATTGATTTTTTTTATTATTTATATATGTCAGTAGTATATTTACGTGTTTTTCTTCTGGTGTGTATTTGTATTTCAGGAATTTATGTATGCAAAGCGCATCGAACAATTTGAAATTGCATATGGCGCTATATTAAATAAAATATAATTGCATTATTATTATTATATTAAGTTCACGAACAACTCGGACTTTACAAAGGAGTGTTAATTTTACTACAGAAGCCGGGCAAGCCAACAGGTCCACTGACAGGTTTACGCCCTATGACGTCACTATCGGTGCGTGGGAAGACACTGTCGTTAATTGTGTTATCGAGGATCGCGCCGAAAATATGTATCTACCTGTCGCCGCTGCAATCCGGATTCAGACGCGGACACAGCACGGCCGACATAATGTTCGGTTACCGTTGGCTCTGTGCCAAAGCGCAGCGTCAGCGCGTGACAATCGAAATTATGGGCTTCGACCTAAGTCACGCCTTCGACGTTATCAGCCGCGACAAGTTACACGACACGTTGGACACATTCCTCGAAGATTCGGAACTACGGATGATTCACCATCTCCTCGCTGACGCTTCTCCCTCGAACAGCGCCTCTCAATAGGTGACTGCCTCGCATTCGCGACATCCATAGGCGACAGCCTCAGCCCTGTGCTCTTCACTTCATCTCGAAGCGGCTCTACGTGACCTTTGGTCACGCCTCCCGTCGCGTCCGCCAGCCGACGCCACCTTACCTATCAACGTTGAATACGTCAGCGACACAGATTCCCTAAACCAACCTTCTGGAACTTACGTGAGCAAAGTCAAACGACAGGTCTTTATACGTTCAACAGCGTTCAATAATTGTGTATGTATACAGATCCACGAGGGTTGCACGCTCTGTAAGAGATAAATAATTACATGCCGTACAATTACAAGGACATGTATACAAAAAATGTTCATGCATATAAACTTCCTGTGCCATGCCAACTTACAAACCGTCTAATCCTGCGTTGCTCTCTATATTAACATATGATATCACTATATATATTGCACATGTTGCAACCGTTCTAATAATACAGAACAACCTGACTAATAGATGTTATAACGCACTGGCTATAAAGCACTGATAACAATAATGAAACAGTTGGTGGTTATAATTACCAAACAATTAAAGATATACACACCCTCCAATTATTCGCCCTCACACCACTTGGCGGACCCAACGCCAATTGCTGGCAAACCCGCTTCTCTGTGTTTGAAAAATCAACATTGTATGTTAAGGTGGTAACGTAATATGTAAGTCTAGAATTGCAGAGTTGCAAGATTGCAGCAATGCATAGTACACAACATAATAATAGTTACATGAGTGTATTGCATTAGATGAGCATAGCTTCAGAACTGAACTGACTCGCTCTGTAGGCTATAAACTAACTGGTTAAGCCTATCTTATCAATGCATAAAGTATAACAAACATAGCTGAATGCTTTATACATATAATGGCATGCAATATCATGTGATACAAGAACCTGATACATAAAACGAATATATAAATGCAACAAAACAATCTTACCATGCCGTTGGTGATCATTTATTGCTGGGTCTCGATACTATGTGTTGACCGGGCGCTGGCCCAGTAGCGCCTATCAAGTTGTCCAGCTTGACCAGCTGGGCGTGACATTATTCGTCAGTGCCCTTTGGTGACTAGAAGTATCCACCAGGGTTACATGTCCCGCAAATAAAAAAAAATTGCCGACCGCGGCTAAAGCATTTAACGTAAATGAAAACCGCATAGGTGAAATTAGAAATCTAGTACCGATCTCGGTTCTCGGTGTGGGTTACTGTGATGACCCGCATTACGTCTCGTTGACCGACCTAGAGGCGGTGGTAGAGGGTTATCTGCCTCGCTATAGGGCCCGCAAGTGTGACACGATAAATGGCGTGACTCCGCGCGATTGGAGCTCATTGGGGTCTAAGCGGGATTTGCATTTTACATTGCTGTACATTGTGGTTTCGATAAATACTTATATCTGACAAGTTGTCTAAATTCGCATAATCATAACACATGTGTACGTTTGCCCCCTACGCGAAAAATGGCACTTTTCATTATTAGTCAAGATCGCCAAACGCAAGTACTTGCCGCTATTGCCATGGCAACCACCATTATAATCGATTAAAATGCATGATTTCCGTGGTCATTGTCACCGGCAAAGTGTTCCACTGCTTCTGCTTGTAATAATCCTTCGGGCACTATAACTGCAATAGTTAGACTGGAACCGTTCGATTATTACAACCAAAAACAAAACGAAGTCCTATACGTTAACATGGAGAATATGGATCTCTTGCCCCCAACTGCCCCCACCCTCGTTTTCGCGCGCGAGACTTACACGCCCTATTGCTCGGGTGAGACGTAATTGTACCTTCGTACAATGGGACTGTTACCTCACTCTCGTGGCCTAAACTACACCGCCTGTTCACTGTCTCGGGAACACAAGCCCGCAAATGTTTACAAATAATGGCGCGTTTCTCGTGTACGACAACGTAAGTTTCTTCCATCTGTTCTGACACTACATACACTGTCGGGTCCCAGGCATCCCCAATCGTGTTACGTCCTTTGACTCTATGGCGCAAGTGTAGGGTAGGGTGGGACATGGAGCCCCTTAAGGTATAATGGGCGTAGTTATTCGTGAAGTTAGAATTTTGACGTCCTGTTACTGTCATGCGGTTGTCATATGGTTATGCTATATAATACAAAAATATTTGTGACATTTGGCAACAATAACGATTATAATTGTTAACTAAAGTTATTGTCCCAAGAGGTCCTCTTGCCCCATACCTAGGGGCAAGACGCCATCTTGCCCCATAGACAGGTTCATTGTATAACATATGAATATGAAATGAAAATCATTTCGTGGTCAACATGAAAATGTCCTGTATGTCTATATTGTGCAATTCAATAATCGAATCTACTTAATCATGATTGACCTTAACTGGAAGATAAAATAGTTGTGCCGGTGAACAACATACGAATACCGAAATACT
>OZ024860.1:51411857-51446857 GCA_964017155.1 Oasisia sp. SBJ-2009 | reverse complement strand
ACACCGGCTCAAACCCGACACGAAACATTTGATATTGTTTTGTCAGTTTTGTGTTTAAATCTTTCACAAAATAACAATTATATAATCATAAAGCAGTGATGTAGACTACTGTTTTTATTTGTTATATTTTTAGTAATTGTTTATACATCACGAACATGAAAATGTGTAGGGCAGACCTGGGCTAGTTGTAACAAAAACAACGTATTTCAAGATTGCGCCTGGGTTTCTGAGACGACCGGAACGGTTCTCATGTCAAAGGGTCCACAAATATTTCTCGCAGGTAATTAAGGCATAATTAATTATTTGGGCTGTTACACGTGTGACATATATCCATAGTTGTTAGCGCCGCCTACATGCATAGTGATATAGCAGTTGTCATAGTTACTAGACCCGCCCCTTTGCCTTAATGTTAACTAGATTAGTAGAATGCGCCTGCGCAGTGGATGCAGCAAGCTACGAGCAGCCATCGTGAATGTACCGCTAAATATTAGTTATGCTTTTGTAGTTGTATACTGAGTTCAAGATGTTGTAATACACGACAACGTGTGTTGTCTAACAATTTCTATGAGGTGTCCTAGTGTTACAATTTACCCCGATACGGGGCAACTTGTACCAGCCTGCGGGGTAAATTGTGACATATATGTTTAGCAGTGATGCTAATTGAAATAATTTAGAAAACTATACAAAAGGTACAATGTCTCTCTTTGTATACAATTTAAGCATTGCCAGTATGTTACCTGTTACGTGAAACTAACTATATAAACCATAATGTACAAGCACACAAGGTTTTAGGAAATATTTATTTTTATAGACATTCACTTTCTAAATACTGCATTTAACAGAACCATTTTAATTACGAAACACGCCGTACTATAACCATTTCAACTACAGTGGCCTTTAAAGTTCATAGTAAATGCCTTGTAATAGTACTATATAACTACACCTGATAACCGTCCCCATTTAATTTGACTAACATATCAATCAAATTAAAGTTTAAGCCGAACCAGCTTTGCAGTTCGAAAGCGCTCGAAATGTCTTCGGGTAAACGCTGCCCTGTGACGTATAGGCGGGTCCACAACCCCCTCCATATCACATAAAAATTGATCAAAACACAGATTATTGATGACACTTTCTTGATTGAGTTTGATGAAACCAGCGTCGAATCGGGAATTTCCACAGTGGTATGTCAAATGAAATTGATACTGGTGGTGACTACGACGTGTTTAATTCGGACTGTGAAATGTTATCACAATTTAGTGCACAGGACGACTCAGTAGTTGACACTGATCAGTTCGAGTCAACACTCACCGACTTCGAGTGTGAGGCCGACAAGGTCAAGGACAGACAGGCCGTTGACCACAGCTATACGGGTCATTCCGAGTGAACGCAACCAAAATTCAAGAAATTGCTTGCTGACATCTCTTAGATTTTTAAATAGATCAGTACAGTGAGAGCCTATACTAAGATTATCACGAATCTAACATTTGAGCGTTCTAGCTTAAATAGTTTTTAAGTTACAGCAGGAATTTGGGTCTTAGACGTTTCTCGACAGCTTGTTAAAAATAAATAGTTGTATTCACATTTCACTAGACAATATCTTCTGCACTCTTTAGCCTGTGTCAGTGAAATTGTGTGGAGTTGTTCTCTATAATATAAAGATTACATAACTACAATTAGAACATAAATACAACTTTCACAAACTTGGAATTCCAACCCACAACATGGTTGTTTGTTAATTTGTCAGTTTATGTGTAGAATTTCCACTCCTCCATGGTGATTTTTGAATCACCACCAAGCATGTCTCCACAAAATTATCACTTGACTTTGTGGAAATTCCTCAGTGGGACACACTTATATCAAAGCTGTACACCACTCATGGACATCAGCTGGATGGAGATGAAAATGTAATAGTTAATGCTCCCTTATCTTGTTAAATTGTAAAATGGAGAAATAGAAAAGTAGCTATAATGGGACTAGTTCATCTTTCAAACTTAATTAGTAGCTATAACGGGAATAAAGATTAGCTATAATGAGAAGAAACCGCTATTAGTACAGATGGAAATGGGCAGTTATTATTCTTAGCAGTTACCACTGTTAGCCAGTGCAAAACAGGGCCCAGTGGCCTTCATAATACATCAAGAGCTTGTCCTGCCTAATTGGTGGGTTAGCTGCTAATTGGCTCTTTATGGACATACTGGTAGCTTAATTAAACAAACATCATTATGCCTACACTGATAGCATACAGTTATTATTTGTTTGCTTAAAACTAAGGGTGTTTCTGACTGGGAAAAGATGCTGCCTGCTGACTCTTGTGTGAGGACCCAGTTTGGTATCAAAGTCAGAGAATGATATATGGAACAAGTCCCAAATAGCCCAGCTGACATATTGACAGGTCACCTGTTGACACTGCAGAATGGACAGTTTAAATACCTCTATCGTTAAAAGAATTCTTCTCATATATATATATTAAGATAAAGAAACCACAAATAACAGTAAAATTACCAAATGTCATGTTTGTCATACAATAGTACATACTACAGGAACTATAAACACCTATTATGATAATCAAATAATTGCGATCATTTTTAATTGTCAATAGCAGTAATGTGGTCATGATTCACAGGAATAAAAATCACTATTTTGGCTAGGAAAAAGTTACAGTAAATAAGGCCACACAATAAATGTGTTGAAACACTAGATCAGCACATTAAAATGGTTTTGACTTTTGACTCACCAACACAGCATAATGAAGCATGCAGCAATAAGATAAATAATTAACTCCAAATATGACAATGCATCAACCAGTGTTTAAACGTCAATACAGGCAAAGTGTTACAAACTGATTGAGTAGCTAGGAAGAACATAACAAAACACTGAGTGGCTATTTGGTAGTATTTGCTGGGTAACATTTTGTTTTTTACAACATTTATATAAATGATGGTTGTCACATTCATGATTCAGTTTTCGGTCTTCACAGGGTTTATGCTTGCACTGGTGATCTTTGACCTTTAACTGGTTACACTTTGGACTATTTGGAGATGTCCTGGCTTCACTGGTAGTCTTAGTGATACTTTGAGTGTGATTTTTATCTGGGCAATTTCTATGGTTCTTTGAAGCAGTCCCCAGCCAGCACTCATACATATAAGGCAGTAGGTTAAGCCTAATTGATTTACCTTTCATCAGTTTCATCCATTAATTAATTGATGGGCAATGCAGCAGCTTCATTATCCAACTTTTCTTGGTCATTAAACACCATTGCCTGCACCGCAATACTCCCAACTGTCTGTAAAATATCTTTCGCAGCATCACAACAAAATCAGATGCTCAATTCCTTTGATTCAATTTAATTCAAAATATTTCAATTCCAATTCAATATCTTCCAATTACAATTCTCGCTCCAATTCCAGAATTGAATTGGTATTGAACTGACCAATTCCAAAAATGCTCATAGCTATGTTATACTTTCTTTTAAACATGTTTTTTGTTTAAAAATACAGTAGTTTCCATTAGATAGTCAATTTATAGTGCAATCTTATCCAACTAATATTTATGAGAACAATCAAGAACTTCCTCTCGATAAATTCACAGTTTAGATAGTGTTTTACTGAAAAGGCCATTTTAGAGACTGCCTATGAATATTGAAGCACATTGTTTAAAAGAAAGTCACTAGAAGGTCAACATTGACAAGTTAGCCAGAGTGGGGCCAAGTGAACGGGCTGGGGGCAGTTTGCTATTACCTTGGTTTTGGGAAATAGCTGTGCCATCATCTATTGCGAGTCTACTGACAGGAACTGGATATTTTACATATAAATATATTGTTATATATTTTTCAACACATTACCAGGCAGTTTGGACCGCATCGCTAGGCACAGCGAACTTTCACAATGACTAACATGATGAGCAACGGGTTCATTAAGAGAACCAGTTATGAAATCCACATTCTGGCTTTAACAATATTGTACAACAATAAATAAAAGGAAAATTATGGAACAACCTGTGGACGTGATGTTTATGCAGTAAATGTGTTGCGGCATGTAGCATTGCTTTTGAACAAGACGAGGTAGAAACCGAGTGGTTCAGTTTGGATTTTGAAGTGATAGTCGTTTTACAAAAATCGTAGTATTTCACTAAATAAGAATTCATTTGACAATTTACTTCCATGCCATTGATGAAATAAATATTCTGATTCATAAAGTTGATACGTTGCTAGAGGATTGAAATTGAAACAGAATATTAACAATTACTACTTAGTGGCTAGTTACGTATAGTCTACAACTGTTGCTCAACTAGAAGTTATGTGCAGTTAAATGTACTCACATACCGAAAGCTGCTATTCAACTGAGAATTACATACATTGGTCCTGACCAGAGATGGAGTGAGTACAATACAAATGTACTCGAGTACGAGTACGATTACTTTGAACATGCATGAGTACGAGTACAAGTACGAGTACTCAGAAAACAAATGTACTCGAGTACGAGTACGATTACTTTACAATGTACTCGAGTACGAGTACGAGTACGATTACATTAGAATGTAATCATGATTACTTTCACGATTACTTTATTGAATATCCTGTTTCTATCATAAAGACGATCTTTCACAGAATCCCTAGGTGTCATTCTTGTTCTGTTGCTGTGTCACTATCTAGTGTTCTAACTGATTACTGCTATCCACTATCCAGGTGTTATTATTATTAATAATCAGATGATTTTTTGGGCAGATTGGTATGGTTTCTGAATAAAATACAAATATGATGCATTTAAGAATTGAAAATGTCCTCTGTTTATTTTAAATGTCAAAAACACATGATCAAATACATTACAACAACATTTCAACTCCAGGGGGGTCATATTTAAAAGAGTATCCAATTCCAAAAGAGTATTCAACTTCACCCAACAGTGCAAACTACTGATGAAGACACTTAACAGCATATGTCCCCCATGGCCCTGCAATGACCACAACTTTTGCCAGAGGATGGATTAGCACCTGACCCTTTGTTCTAGCTATTCTGGTTTCCTGGCTGAATTTGAAGGTGAACTGTCACACTTCCTCACAAGATCCTACCAGTGATTAGTAGTGTCTCTTCTGAAGACAACATAGGCATGTTATTACAGACCACCTGGCTTAACATAACAGACAACATATTTTGGCCTTTACCTTTGTAGGCAGGTTTACAGTTTGTACTTAATTAAACTCAATAGACAGGGATTTAGCAGCTAACTGCCCAGACCCAGTCAGGATTCTGGATACCTAGGAACCATGACCATTCATTCACACCATACTGACAGAGCAAACAGTACAGGTGGGGTGGAGTCTAAAATTACAAAGCAAGATGTTAGGGGATGCTTATCTACTGCAGGGCTTTCAGGGACTGTGGCAATATAACTTTATACTACCAGTACTACAGTAAGCAGGAGGGTCAGGAGATGTGGCTTCTCTGGGGAGAGAAGGTTTTAATTAGGGAAATGTGACTGAATATTTATTTAACTGAAATGCTTAACAGTAATAGAAAATTAATAGCTCAATTAATATTACATTTATTAGATTACTTCTAATATTGTCATTTTATCTGTCTAATATATTTGCTTGCAACTGTTCATATGAAAAAAATGTAATCGTGAGAAGTAATCGTGAGTACGATTACTTTGGTAATGTACTCGAGTACGAGTACGATTACTTTGCTTCGTACTCGAGTACGAGTATGAGTACGAGTACGAGTACTCCAAAAGTACTCGTACTCGAGTACGAGTACAAGTACAAGTACACGAGTACGATTACTCCATCTCTGGTCCTGACATGGGTCGACTCATCAGCAAGTTGGAGAGTTCCCAATGGACTTTCACAGAGAAATTATGAACTTCAATGCATATTGCTTGGACTTAATGCACATTAGTCATTACCTATAATGACGCTACACACTATTCTTTAGTGCATATTGCATGGACTGATATTATATTAATTTATGAACTTTACTTCAATGCATATACATTTATAACATGGACTTATGTACATTACCTATCATGAAAAAAACACTGGTTTTACACATAAATAAATTATTACCATCATGGTGTGTGAGTATACTTCAGTGAATGCTGCACAGACTTAAGCATGTGTTCTGTTTGATTTTTTTTATAAATAATCTGCTCTTTTAATGTTAACCTTGGTGACATTATGAACAGTGTTGTGGCACTGTTTACATTATGCCTAAACTGATAAATTACCTTGATGTTTTTATGATATATCACGTTTTGTCTGTTTTTCACACTGTATTCATCCCCAAAAGCTGTCGTGTGCTCATGTATTAATGAATTATAACTAAATAACGCAATTATTTTCCAAATACAATTCAGAAGTAGAATAGTAGTTCAAACTTTAGGTTGTACCAAAACTTGATGCTAGGTCACATTAATGTTAGTTAATGTTTACATGTGTATCTGATATTTGTAATCCCTCTAATATCCAGAGTGCAATTTTATTAATAAATTACACTATCAATAGGTGAAGTGCGAAATGTAGGTCAAGTAAATAAGGTATGCTGTCATAACCACGTACAAAAAGGTTACAAAGCATATAAGTCATTATATTAGTGAGTTTGCCCCCGAACTACAACTGCCAAACTAGTTCCTAATTAATTTTCAGGTAAATCATTAATAGGAATTAATACCAATATGTATGTTAAACCTAGAATGCAGGTCAAGGCAAAGTTATCAAAAACAATTACATTTCCTAAAACCCTAGCCCTAGGTTTGTATCAAGATTCATGGTGCCTGTATGAATTACTTATGCAAGTTTTTTCCATTATATAGGTCAAATGTGAAATATAGGTCAAGTTGTAAACACGTTTTACAGATTACATAGTAATAAAGTGAGTACATTGGCAGTTTGCATAATTCAAATGTCAACTGTGCACATTTTCAAGCAAAATTACGTCGTCAATAAAAAGTTAATGCAAATGCAGTGGGCCAAATATAGAAAAGCATGGGAAGGTCAACTGTGTAGATCAAGTTAAGGTCACAAAATAAATGATAGTCATGTCAAAGGGTTTATCAAAATTCATGATGAATTTATTAACATTTTAATTATGCAATAAATACAAGTATGTAGGTTGATCAGATGTGAGATCTAGGTCAAGTAATTAAGTCAAATTATAATAACCGTCTAAAGTGCCCATAAAGTTGCTCTATTGAGAGTTTTTATATTTATATGTTAACAAGGCTCATGTCCTAAACAATTTCACCTAAGTTATACTATTAATGGGAATTAATACCATACTATGGGTCAAATCTAGGCCATATATAAAATCTAGGTCAACTTTGAAGGTCAAATCAAGGTCACAACAAATTTACGTTTTCTAAAGGGTTGACCCGTTTATGGTTTCACATGCGTAAGTTAAATGGTTCCAATGTTATCACTGGTTTCCACCCTATCCTATGCAGTCAGTCATTATGCAGCCTGTGCACAAGAAATGGACCAAAATATAATAGACAAAAATGCAGCAATTTTAAGAGAAAAAAATTAATTTCCCCATAAATAGTGAAGATTTTTTAAAGTAAAAAGTTTTATTAACTACATATTTGTATCTATCACATGGTACCATTTAAATGATGATATAACATATTCTAATTTTGTGTTGAGATACCTAAGTACTTACTACTAGCAGTGCGGATATGACATATATGTACATTTATATTCACTCTACAAATCACGACCTTAAATTTCAGCTAAGTCCAATAACGTCGCATAACTTACGTAACGCTTTTACATCCTATTTTAATCCAAATGATCATGCACAGATTTGCATGACACGTTCTGGTCTTGGCATAGTGAAAGAAAGACATGCACATAGAACACACGATTGTTTGCCATGTTTGTATAAATTCCATGTAATATATTTTAAAGATTTAGCACATAAATATTGACTGCATTCTGTGATTAGATTACACGAAAATAGGATATATACCAAAACGTATGTAATAGTATAGGGTATTACTAAACTGAAAATATATATGTATATTATATACTATATACATACAAGTGATAGGGTATGCCCTCTTGTTTTTTAGAAAAGGCTGAAATGTCCGTGACGCGTAAACGATATGATGGACTACCTATTTTGCACGAATACTTCACCGGTTCCAACCTAGGGATTGCTCTTGGGGTGAACTTTATTTGAGTGTTGTTCCTCATTTAAAATACATTTTGATGATATGATACAAAATTAAATAATTTCACTATGTTTAATGTTCCTTTTGTTTATTGTTGTACAATATTATTAAAGCCAGAATGGGATTTCATAACTGGTTCTCTTAATGAACCCGTTGCTC
Organism: Oasisia sp. SBJ-2009; assembly: GCA_964017155.1. Classification (NCBI taxonomy): domain Eukaryota; kingdom Metazoa; phylum Annelida; class Polychaeta; order Sabellida; family Siboglinidae; genus Oasisia; species Oasisia sp. SBJ-2009. The sequence goes on along the minus strand of OZ024860.1, from coordinate 51,438,530 downwards.
ATTATGTTAGTCATTGTGAAAGTTCGCTGTGCCTAGCGATGCGGTCCAAACTGCCTGGTAATGTGTTGAAAAATATAAAACAATATATTTATATGTAAAATATCCAGTTCCTGTCAGTAGACTCGCAATAGATGATGGCACAGCTATTTCCCAAAACCAAGGTAGTAGCAAACTGCCCCCAGCCCGTTCACTTGGCCCCACTCTGGCTAACTTGTCAATGTTGACCTTCTAGTGACTTTTTTTAAACAATGTGCTTCAATATTCATAGGCAGTCTCTAAAATGGCCTTTTCAGTAAAACACTATCTAAACTGTGAATTTATCGAGAGGAAGTTCTTGATTATTCTCATAAATATTAGTTGGATAAGATTGCACTATAAATTGACTATCTAATGGAAACTACGGTATTTTTAAACAAAAAACATGTTTAAAAGAAAGTATAACATAGCTATGAGCTTTTTCGGAATTGGTCAGTTCAATACCAATTCAATTCTGGAATTGGAGCGGGAATTGTAATTGGAAGATATTGAATTGGAATTGAAATATTTTGAATTAAATTGAATCAAAGGAATTGAGCATCTGATTTTGTTGTGATGCTGCGTAAGATATTTTACAGACAGTTGGGAGTATTGCGGTGCAGGCAATGGTGTTTAATGACCAAGAAAAGTTGGATAATGAAGCTGCTGCATTGCCCATCAATTAATTAATGGATGAAACTGATGAAAGGGAAATCAATTAGGCTTAACCTACTGCCTTATATGTATGAGTGCTGGCTGGGGACTGCTTCAAAGAACCATAGAAATTGCCCAGATAAAAATCACACTCACAGTATCACTAAGACTACCAGTGAAGCCAGGACATCTCCAAATAGTCCAAAGTGTAACCAGTTAAAGGTCAAAGATCACTAGTGCAAGCATAAACCCTGTGAAGACCGAAAACTGAATCATGAATGTGACAACCATCATTTATATAAATGTTGTAAAAAACAAAATGTTACCCAGCCAATACTACCAAATAGCCACTCAGTGTTTTGTTATGTTCTTCCTAGCTACTCAATCAGTTTGTAACACCTTGCCTGTATTGACGTTTAAACACTGGTTGATGCATTGTCATATTTGGAGTTAATTATTTATCTTATTGCTGCATGCTTCATTATGCTGTGTTGGTGAGTCAAAAGTCAAAACCATTTTAATGTGCTGATCTAGTGTTTCAACACATTTATTGTGTGGCCTTATTTACTGTAACTTTTTCCTAGCCAAAATAGTGATTTTTATTCCTGTGAATCATGACCACATTACTGCTATTGACTATTAAAAATGATCGCAATTATTTGATTATCATAATAGGTGTTTATAGTTCCTGTAGTATGTACTATAGTATGACAAACATGACATTTGGTAATTTTACTGTTATTTGTGGTTTCTTTATCTTAATATATATATGAGAAGAATTCTTTTAACGATAGAGGTATTTAAACTGTCCATTCTGCAGTGTCAAGAGGTGACCTGTCAATATGTCAGCTGGGCTATTTGGGACTTGTTCCATATATCATTCTCTGACTTTGATACCAAACTGGATCCTCACACAAGAGTCAGCAGGCAGCATATTTTCCCAGTCAGAAACACCCTTAGTTTTAAGCAAACAAATAATAACTGTATGCTATCAGTGTAGGCATAATGATGTTTGTTTAATTAAGCTACCAGTATGTCCATAAAGAGCCAATTAGCAGCTAACCCACCAATTAGGCAAGACAAGCTCTTGATGTATTCTGAAGGCCACTGGGCCCTGTTTTGCACTGGCTAACAGTGGTAACTGCTAAGAATAATAACTACCCATTTTCATTATTGATGAAATATAGATGTTTTTTGTTTACAGTTTTCCTGATATATAAATTATCAACAACCATTGCATAATCACCTGTGCTGAGTTACAAGTATAAATTTTATTCATTAATAACTAAAAATAAATGGAATTTATTACTTATAATATATTTGTTTTATTAATACTGTAGTCATGATAATGTTCTTACACTTGTACCCAGCCACTAGCATACTAATGAAAATGTACTCAGCCCTAGTTCTGTATTGTATTAATAAATGGTGCAGAAACATATTAAAATGTGACACTACATGTATTATCATTCTCAAATCATCATTCTATGTCAACGTATCTACTCTATAATATATAATTATTTAATAAATCATTACTCTGCTTTCTATGTATATTTGCAAATACCCAAGATGTAGTTTTTGAGCAAGATTTGGAATTTAATGATTATAGATGGAAGTGGAATTGAAAGAAATTGAACTGAAATAAACTGAATTGAAAAACATTGAAACATAGCTGTAGAGACACACCATTTGGCAGAAAGCATCCTGAGATATATGGAAAGGTGGCGGTGTATGATATAGGGGTTTGCTCCAATTCAATTCCACAGTGTGAACCATTGAATCCCCCTAAAAATGAAACAATCGTCCTCCGCCTGACAAGTTAGTGTTATAAATGAATATTTATAAGTCTTTTTCTATAACCAAGTGGCAATTTTGTCACATAGAAAACTGTCCACTGTCATTAGCTTCGATTTTATACCAATATGACCTTTGTGTCTCGCAAATTATGATTTAATTAACCCACCCCTAAATCGCTGACATTTAATTATTGTCTTCTAATGCGCTACTATCTTTATTGTACTGATAATAAGCATGATCTAGATGTTGGTTTAATGTATCTCAATGTTGTTCAGTTTGATTGTGCGCATTTAAATTATACTTGGTGTGTGCAGTCAAGAATTGAATTGGGCTCATTCAACATTAATGACGATACCGCCGATTCCAACACTAGACATCGCCTTTGACAAAGTTAGCCGGGGTTTGAGGCCCCCGATCTATCTGGGCTGCGCTAACAGCTCGCGCCTTGTGACATCGGCTTATTTACATCAACTCGACGGCATTAAATTGATCTAAAACACAATTAAAAAATATATCTGACTTCTTTTAGCGTGAGTGATGCAGAATGACATTCCCAGACATGCCACATGATACGGATTACCCGTATCCGATACGGATTTTGGCTGTTTTTAAAGTAATACGGCCGTAGTCCGTTTTGATACGGATTTTAACAACATTTATGGAGAAAATATTTTTACCCACATTATGCCTTGCATGCGTCACAAAACTATACTGCATAACGGAATAATTGTTTGCTGTTAGTGACTAAGTAAATCGCTTCTAAACGAACGAACTAAACCACCGATTAGTTTATTGTAGCGCGTAACAGATGGCGTGCTGGTAAATTTTAGTTCTCAAAACTGCAGCTGGTGGCTCAACGGGTGGGAACGGGGCGCGTGGCAGGCGCGTGACGATTATAAAAAGCAGTACAGGAAATGGAGCTCGACGCCGAGTTCAATGAAATCGCCTGGATTTCTGATTTCAATATGTTGACGCTTGACAGTGAAACTTCGATATACGCGCGAACTGCTGACATAAATTGTCATTATTTGATGACACTGGTCTGTTTTGCGGTGCGCAGTTTCAACGTGCTGAAGTGAAGTAAAACTTCGGTAATCTTCCAGTTAACTGGCCCAAATAATAGAAAATACCGTTTTGATAAGACCTTAATAACTTAGGCTAAGCCTAAGACAGTCTTAGGCCAATTAACTGGAATATCTGATTAATGATACGGATTGATACGGATTCTTACCAACTTTTAGGTTAAAAATACGGATTGCCATCCCAAAAATGTGGCAAGACTGCATTCCAAACACATACACATAAAAAACACGTCGAAAAAACGTGGAAAACCCGGTTTTGAAAAGGCCTTAAAGTTAATAACTTAGGCCAGTTAACTGGAAGATCTGATTAGTGATACGGATTCTTACAGAATAATTTGTCAAAAATACGGATTGCCATCCCAAAAATGTGGCATGTCTGCTGTAGTATGTGAGAAATCGAGCATAATTCTGCTGATCTGCACTGAAAAACGGGTTTGGTATTCCGCTTATGACAGACTTGTACCGATCTGGTTCGATCTTTCGGTTGCATTGCTCAATTACACGAAGAGCCAAATGCAATCCATGTATTAGATCAACAAGCGTCCAATTTCTCCCAGTTCGTCGGTGCTTCTCTGAGCTCCTGGTATTTGGCTATATGATCGCGAACAATATCCACTAAGTGACTGCATCAGTCTTCACCGTATAAAGCAAATTTCGTGTTCGATAAGTTGGCAGATATAGTGAGGGCCATATTACCTCCATGGGCTTTATGCCAAGCGTATCCTACGTACTTAAAACAGAAACAAGGTCCAATATTCGACACCTAGAGATGCAGAGCTACAAAATGAGGTATTACATGCCATATGGTCAAGCAGTTTAATTTTCGCGCCCGCACAGTCCATGAGCAGGGTGCAAACACATTGACCTTGAAATATATCGGCGACCTTGTCTTTCAGAATAATTCATGTATAGCAATGTGCACAATCAAATTTAACCAAAAAAAAAACATTAAGTCAAGATCATCGTTAGTGTCGATGCACTAAAGACACCAGAAGACCGGATATTCGATAAAAAGAATTAATGTGATTTAGGGGGCGTGTTAGGGTTTTCACCCACAGCGGGCGTAATTATATTAGGAACTAAAGTTCCAGATGCCGAGCTTCGAAATGATATACCACATGCCATATTGTCAAGCCTACTTTGATTTTCCCGCCCGCGCAGTCAATGCGCGAGATAACACGCATTGTCCTTGATTGTTATCATTGACCTTGACCTTCAATATAATAATTTTAATGCGCACAATCAAACTGAAAAACAAATTAGAAACATTAAGGCGACAGTTAGATCATGATTATTATCAGTACAATAAAAATAGTAGCACATTAGAAGACCCAACATGCGATAATTACAATTTCAGTTATTTAGAGTGTGGGTTAGGTTTTCACCCACAGCGGGCATAATTTTCAAGACACAGAGATCATCTTGGTATCAAATCGAAGCTAATTACGGTGGGAAGTTTTCAAGGCGACAAATTGCCATTTTGCTACACTTGTAAATATTCATTTATGACACTAACCTGTCAGGCGGAGGACAATGCTTTTCATTTTTGGGGGACTTAATGGTTCACACTATGGAAATGAATTGGGGCAAACCCCTATATCACAAGCCACTACCTGCCCCTATGTCTCAGAATGCTTTCTGCCAAATGTTGTGTATCTACAACTACGTTTGGCCCCACAATGACAAAATATGTGAATTTACTCCATTTGACAAGAAAAGAGGGTTCTGGCCCCCTGATACCAAAAGGCCCCGAGTTGGGATTGGTCATTATGAACTTGCATTGGCCCAGTGTATCAGTTATCAGGAATTACTAGTGAAAAAAAACATAGCAGAAAACATCCTGAGAGCTGGACCTGGCTCCCGGCCTAATTATCACATGCACACCGTCCCTATTACGCACGATTGTCTTCGCTGCGACGGTTGGGATGTGTCGGAGCGTAGACAAAGCGGCAGTGTGCGACGGGCTTTAAATGAAGCTCACCTGGACTAAGCACATTATATCACAGCCAGAGCTGGATAGAATCTAGGAACCCCAATGAAAGTTGCTAACAAACTGAGTGTCATGGGGAGAGCCGCAATGTTCAAATTCGCTGTAACGTATAGCATGCTCCAGTATACTGGATGAGTGCCTCAATCACCACACTTATACTTCTCGACTCCATCCCGAGTAAAGCAGTCAGGATCATTAGTGTGAATGAACATCAGGAAATATTGGATCTAAGACTCCCCTCACTAAATTATAAATGTCAAATAGCTGCTATAACTGTGCTGTCTAAAATGCACACCAGCTTATACCTGCCAAAAGTGATGCTTCCTCAGCCTTATATGGTTCGAAAAACAACCCGCCCACACCAGTCTGTCTAGGGCCGGTTTCACGAAGCGTTTATGTAAACTCCTATGTTTGCTTATTGAAACCAAATCACGTAATTTACATATCTGCTCTAAAAATGCTCTTTGTGACGGGTGCAGGTTCGTAGTGTCTTTGAGTTTATCACAACCACTACACTTGACTCCAGAGTAAAGCACGGAGGATCATTGGTGTGGACGAGCAGCAGGCCAGATTTGATCTAAGAGTTCCCTCATTGCATCATTGAATTGACTTCGTGAAGCTACTGTAACTGTTCTGTAAAAAAATGCACACTAGCTTGTGCCTGCCAGACCTGAAGGTAATGCTTCCCCAGTCTTGTGTGGCTAGAATAGCAACTCACACTAGTCTCTCAGTTCCAAGAAGTGCGCCCAGCTAATCATTGTCAAGAACCTACTCCACTGGCAGAGCTGTTGTCTACACTGTGGTCCAGATCTGTGACAACGGTGCCCAGTCCTTAAAAATTCGATCGACATGCGCAAATCGTTGCCTGCCAATGAAGAGGCGCGGAAAATAATATCACACAATTGGGCAGAATTGTGACTTTTAGGGCCTGCAAGTGTGACACGATACATGGCGAGATTCTGCGCAACTGGAGCATATTGTGGACAGGACGCAGTAATGATAATCTAACGGCGGATAACAGTTGTACTTTCTGACTGATGACTATTAGGACATTCAAGTAGTATAGCTTCCTTATCTTAACTGTACGATTTAATATTGAGTATACCATACTGTCATATATATATATATATACCGGTTTATGTAGCTCAAATAGTATGAACGACTTTAGGCCGCATGTGTCTTTTACGCGATTTGCATTTTACATTGCTGTTCGCTGTGGTTTCATGACATTTCGATAAGCACTTATATATTATGACAAGGTTAAAGGCTAAGTGTAAGACTAAACCTAAAAGTACTAGTCGAAGATGACATGACAACACCCATAATAATATATTAAAATGCATGATTATCGTGATTAGTATTACCAGGAAGGTGTCACACTGCTTCTGCTCGTAATTATCCTTTGGAAAATATAGCTATTTGGGAACAGCCCGATTGTTACAACCGAAAACTCAACTGATCCCCCGTAGTCGTATACAAGTCGAACCTGGCCGTTTTCTCGACTGCGCATCACTGGGTTGTGACGGGAACTGGCTACATTTGGTGCAAACTAATGTCACGGTGGGCAGTTCTGACGTGACCCTAAAATCACGACCAATAGCAAGTAGATGAGATATGGTGAATAGTTTGGCCCAGTCGGTCACACTATAAGGTAAATAGTGACCTCTGCATGATCTGAAACAATAGTAATATAAAATCTAGTGCCATAAACATAAGGAGGCCTCGCCATCTGCGCACGACCGGCGAGACTCCCACCGTGACCATCCACTACCAGGGAAACCAGTCGAGGATTTTACCATCTGAAAGCGGACACATCTCCGCAAGAGAAACACTCCGTCGTATAAAGAGGGTATGATAATAATCAGTTCGATTTGTTATCTTTCTTTTTAAATGATAAGGAGGAATGGAAATTAAAAAGCAACTGAATGAAGCCAACTCTAACACGGCCGTGTGCACCGTCGATAAAGTATGGTAATATTCACTCGGAATGATGCCCCGGGCGCTGGCCTGTTTCAGGATTACACCAGTGCTATTACTCGGACCACGGACATTCGTAGTTCACCTTCATTGGCCTAACGCTCTCTCAACCGTCGAACTGAACACGATTGACGCCTATAAGATGCAATCTGAGTCTGGCATGAGACTCAATGAATTATATGACATGGAGAACCGTATCCAGTGTAATTACAATGTAAAATGGAACTCACTCACTAAGAGAGTCGTTAGTTTCTCCCACGCGCCGGGCAACGCCTGCTCGCGTGTCGCATGTCGCCACCCTGGTCGTCGGTACCCTTGGCAAAAAAAACTTTTTGACATAATGTATCACGGACAGTTACTTAAAGGTTGGGATTGGGAAGCCAATCAAATTAAGATAGTCCATGACTCACCGGCTCCTGCCCCTGGTTAGCCTGTAATAAAAGGCCATATATTGTCTATGCCAAACAATGGCATGCAATTTGTTTTATGTTTCTGCACCATAATCGGCATAAATACATAATTAATATATTATGCAAAATCTTTATTTCCTGTGTTTTTTCCCAGTTAACAGAGACGCTACAATATAGGGCATATTATGCCTTCTGGATATGTTATAGTAAATATAACCGCCAGCACAATCGTCAGATTTGCAGTCAAAGAGCCGCATATTCATTACTATACACCCTCTAGACCGCTGGCACTTAATGACAATTTAATTGTGGATGGGGCTATTTATAGCACACGCCAACTCGTGTGTTTCAACCTGCGGTGCGGTCCCGTTTTTTCGATGGACTTTGGAACTTATTAGCGCCACTGTTTTTGTATCAAGCATCGCAGGTTACGATTGCTTAAAAGTGCTATTCTCGAAACAGTCACGATACTAATATTCACAAATGACTTGTTAAATGTGGTATATGTTTCAACGTGGTGTAAAACTGACTAAAGACTGAAGTTACGACTTATGGCAACTGTGACACGATGCCAATACTACGGGCAATAGTGCAAATAATGCATTATGCCTGGTTCTTTCTTTACCATGTCCCCAGACAACCTCTCCCTGTCAGCTGAAGATATGCTGCAGTCAATAATTATGTCCATAGCCTGAAAGTGCATTTTAAAATGTGTTGAAATTTTCCGGTTTTATATATACATCTTGATACATGTACTGTCTATGGACACACAACTGGTCCATTGTAAATTTGAAAGGATGTATGTACAGTAAATTATGATGTAGCCCTAAGTGTCTTTTTCTACTACTTTCAATCTTTGTATTCTAGTCATATTTACTTCTTGTTTTGGTACACGTGATGTTTAACATCTCACCTAAACATGCTGAACCTACACCCGCCCAAATTGCCAACACCATCATATATGCCTCCCTGTGGTTTATGTGTTCCTCTATTTTAACACTTTGTCATACAGTTGTGTGTGCGTTAAATTATGTGTCTATTCCTAGTCATATTCATAACTTGTTTTCATGATATGTTTAAATTGTATTTTTTTACACCATTGCATACTTTTGTATTTTTAATGTCTGAAGGCTCCACCTCAACAGTTTATTACTGAACGTGGATTTCTTAATAAATCAATCAATCAATCAATATAATTCACTTCAGACAGTTACTGTCCAATCCCAATTTGTAGAAATATTTCATTCCTATTCTGAAACAGATCAAAAACATGAACAAAAAAGACATGGGTACAATAATACATTTATTGTAGGCATTAATAGCATGGGTACAGATATTAAAGTTAGCATACACTTCAAATGAGCCCAAAAACAATTTGGTTTGTTTTGCCAACATTTGCAGAAAATATTCAACATCATCTTTCATTTATCAAATACATATAATTTTTTTTTTTGACACACACGTCTACAAATAAATAATGTCTGCTCATGTCCATCTATGTTCAGAATTAATGTAATTTCGCAGATGAAAGATGCATATGATACATACAACTTGTGCTATATATTGATACATGATAGTCATCATGCGCCACACAAAAAGTAAAAGAATATGTGCCAGTATTAAAATGTCAATACATTGTTAGCTACATGTACATTTGTTCACAATATTCATTATAGTTAGTCTTCAGTTTCATTGAATTGGCATAGTTTGCAATTCATATCGTGTAACAGCAAAATATAGCCAAAATGTTGGTTGCCATTTACAATATTTAGTGTCCAAATGACATACAGAATTATTTCGGTGTTCTCACAAAAACGTTACAATTATTGAAACATACTAATGTTATCAGTTGATTATGTAAAACACCTGTATAACCCCTCTTATACCTTAGTCCAGCCAGGGCTATATGTATACTGTATGGTGATGTACTATATATCTAGTCAACTGTCTCAAGCAATTTACAACAATACAATCATCTGGTCTGACATGAATATAATCAAGAACATTGATTTTACCAGGACTGAAGTATCTTGCTCAACTACATGCTCAGAAGATGAAGTTCTATCCTTGGGGGGCTTGCGTTCTTTCTGGCGATCTGATTGATTGCAGCTGAATAACGTGGGAACTGCATCCCATACCAGCTTGTCACGGCTGTTGGCATTCATAAACTGTGACTCGGTGAAGTGTTTAGCGCACATCCGGCAGTTGTTATCGAGATACCCGCAGTCTCTTTTCAACAGATCTTCCCTACTAGAGTTTATAACCCATCGCTTACTCCTGCAATAAGAAGTGCAAAAACATTGAATTACAGCCAGTATTACACATTTATTGCTAATATTTTGCCAAGGCACCTATTCTATTATCTAGAATTTTGATACACCATGTACATGAACAAGGACAAGTAGGCCAGTCTGGATACATGATACAGTGTCAGTGATATTTACTCTTAGTTCAGCCAGCCACAAGATCCGCTGGGACATACTGCTAATTTATTGTCATTGATAACTGACATCAGTCTGACACTGACTGGGGGGGGGGGGGGGGGGGCGTGTCGAGGCGTTGCATTTCTGTATTTATGTGTGTTATGCATGGCATTTCTTTTTAGTTTGTATTGATTTAATGCCTACCTGTCTTTATCTTTCGGGAATCTGAAGAACGAAAGCTCTGCGTTGCATGACGCTTTTGTTGTTGCTGCAGCCAAAGGCTGAGCAAAACGAACCGCCGTGCCTGGCGTACGCCATGTTGATCTGACGTTTGAAACCCAGCCGCTTGGTTCGCTGCGGTCTATGTTTTAAAAATGGCGCCCAATGGGAAACAGTGATTGGTCTTCCTTTAATTGTCTTTGCTATAAGCCGGGATGGCCTACAACCAGGGCAGTGGTAAATCTAATTATATAAAATAAACCGGAATAGAAGCAAAGCCAGAACAGTGGCGCCACAAGACGGACTGGAATAAACCATTACAATAACCGACCACAAGACGAGAATCACTACCTTGCAGTAGCGACCATCATTGCAAGTCAGTGTAAATGGTCATGCAAACTAGCCCTAGCCATTGCACGTAACATGAATAAAGTGTGGCCGATCTCACCCAAATTTAATTATAGGCCAATTACACTCCTCATTTCATTGGCTGAGCTTATAAAATCAGACGTTTGCACAGGGATCGCCAGGCTACACAACTGCATTGTATTCACTCAGTAGGCTCAGCGCACACACCTGTAATCCAACGGCTGAACAGTTGAACAAAAATATTCTCTCGAAAACGTGCGGTTCATTTTGTGACTTATTACACGTGAACATTAAAAAAGTATTCTTTCATGTCGTGTTGCTTCGTTTGAAGAATTCGTTTGAAGAATTAGCTCTAACCATTAGATCGCTATCTAAATGCTTCATAACTGTTCACATTATATGCGTTCTCACAAACAGAGGTTTGTTCAAGTACCCATAAATATGTCACTAATTAAATATGTTACCCATAAAACGGCATGCGTCGCCAGTAGTCGTCTCTTCCATTTCTGGAATAATATTAAATTACATCGCACGTACACTTGCGCGCGTGACCTCATGCCTGCATTCATCACGCACTCAATCACTCACGCACGCACGCACGCACGCACGCACGCACGCACGCACGCACGCACGCACGCACTCACTCACGCACACACGCACACACTCATGCACGCACAACACACCAAATTGACACGCATTGACCAGCCACACTTAGATGCACGCATTACGGAAGCACGCAGGCACGCATATTCACGTGTTAAAAAATATGGTGAACATCTTTTGCTGACGTGTAGAGTGTTTTATGACTCGGCGATTATTACGATGGTGAATCGTTTGTCCCCAATGAATGGTTTCTTCTTACGCCAACGGACTACGTCGCCGTGACGTAAGCACTGACCTTAGCGGGCAGGCGCCTGCGGTAATCACATTGATCTAATTACTCTACTCGGCTTATTGTAAGGTGCACGTCGTGGAATGGTTGCGTTTAATTATTCAATTATGCCTATAATCCGCGGCGCGTTAATCAATGCGGCGTTCTGAACAGCACTCACAAAATCTATCAATGGGGATATGGTCGAGTGTTGTGTTTACAATTTATGGAGTTTTCTTAGTAAAACGATTAATACTCAGAACGGCCTTCCCATTACATTTAGCAGCCACTAGAAGGGAACGTTTTAGGCTATCTCACGTTCACAGTGGACTTGACGACGCATTTTTACAGTAGAAATACACGTTGAATCTGAGGTCACGTGTTCGTTTTAAATTTTGGTCGTTTTAAAAATATTAGTTTTCACTTATTCTGCGGGAGTCCTCTGATGATGTGTTTTAATGCTATATGTTTTGGGTTGCAGCATTCTGATAACAACACTAGTGCGTGATGCCCCAGTAGGGGTTTTGCACTACAACAAATCAGAAAATAATCAGAAGAATCATCTCAGAAAAAAATCCTTTTTCTATTTTTTCTAAAACCTTCCCAAGCAACACTGAACATTATATTGCGAAACCGTCGGTTCTACATATTACAACATCCCGAATTTGTAATACGAGAAAACCATGCATTACATATCATCGTTCTCGTGCGAATTGTACACGTCATTGACGCTGTGCTGTGCCGGATTTAGGGCAAAGCGTGCTATGCAGCCTCCAAAATGTCATGTATTAGTCGATATAGTGCCTACACTAAACTGATTTGGCTTGGCCACATCACATTTTGCTTGGCCTTGGCCACCTCTTTTGCTCCTTCGAGGTAGGACGTTACATGGCAAAGAACATATGTATTCAATCAAATGTTCAGTGAACTCCAGAATACCTCTTCGTTTCTACGTATGTAACTGTAGTATAAACGTGATGATGTCACATGATGCGTCGTTTCCGCACGCGCTAAATTACGTTATGCTCCCGCTCCCCAACTTTTTGACAGGAACCTTTCTTTCGCGGGTTTTCCGGCACTGATTGTATTTTGCTTCCGATATGGAACTAAGTGCTTCATTGTCATCCTAGGCTGAGTAAGGTCGAGCGTGAGCTGGATTAGTAATTATGTGCCAAGTTTACAGTTTTTATTGTTGACGGCAAGCTATTTGGCATTTGCAAAAGCAAATTAGAAACTCATTGTCAATGTCAACGACATTGAAGGCTGTAGAAGTGAGTAGAGTCGACGTAGTACGCCATTCCCCGAGCGTTCTTGGGTCAGACTTGTGGAAGTTACACTAGTTATGGATATGACATGTGTTCCATTATAGTGATAGGTCGTGGCTCGTGCGTTTAGATCTGCTTATCACCGATCAGTCGATCCGGCTGGTCGTGGAAATCACATTTGGTCAATTACCCGGTATTGCCATTGTCAACTCAAGATTTCACCGCAAAACGCGACACAGGTTTGAAATGTAAACACTATTTTGCCTTTTTTGGACTTAGTATCTAGACTCTAGTCTAGATCTAGTCCGCGGACCGGGATGGTGCATTATTTAATAAACTATAGCGAAACTAGTTTTTAATGTGCTTGTGCGTGTGTGTATGCGTGTATGCGTGTATGTGTGTATGTGTGTATGTGTGTATATGTCATGCTCCAGAATTGTGTGTGTAAGCTCCGCTCTGCCTTCTTTCATTATCTTTTTTGAGACATTTCTTGTTGCTATTGCGGCCAATATTCGGTATTTCTCCACCTTTCCTACATCTTTCTCGTACGACACTTTGTGGGACGTGGTCATTCTTGTTTTAGGCACCTGGCTTTGGCTTGACGGGGTCTAACATAAGAGAGCAACGATTTCCAATATGTATGTTAATTAATAAACGTTGTGCCATAATTCGCGATATTGATAAAACAATTAACGGCCGATGTTTGTCTACAGTCCCTTATAGCCCGGTCTTGACATAAGCCAGTATGTTTTTTTCTCACTGTAAAGGTAATAATGCAATTTAACAAATGTATTTATTATGTATTTATCCATCAAACAGCGAATTGTATTCGCAAAATACGTGGTTGCATATTCTCCTGCTTCGCTGAATTAGAGAGCAGCGCGTTGATTGGCCATGTTGTCATAAAACGCTAAACGCCGTTGGACAATTCACTAACTCCCTTTTGTCATTGTAAAATACAATTCCATTGTCACTTGCACCCTTCTGCCTTGTCATTTCTAGCGAATCTAACAGCTGTGAATTTTGTTACAATGGTATTAAGGAACATGGTCAAAAATGAGACATTGTGATGCAAGATACAAGAAGCTTTATTTTAACGTCGGTTTACATGCGAATTTGATAACATTAGCTCATCTGAGCTATTTTCCGACAAAATGATGTTAACTTAATTTCGATAAAAATGTCACTTGCACCCGTTTGCCATTGCACGGCATTGCGGGAGATTTGTGGGGACAGTTTGGCTGAAAGAAGGTTTGATCAGACAATAAACCCACCCGCAATCCTGACACTTGTTGTTTTTATTACAACTAGCCGCGCTCTCCCATATTTTCATTTTCTTTCGGGAATAAATAATTACTACAACAATAACAACACAAGCAGTACATTATTCATTGATTTAGAATGATTTCATTTGTAATTCTTAGTTTGTGAAAACATAAACAAATGTGAACACAAATATGAGTGGATTCGTTTCATTATCGAACCGGTGTCCTTCCGATTGTAAAACTGAAAGAACCTTATAATAATGCTACGCACACACCTACCGATTTTCAGCACATACCTACGACTAGTCGACGTAAACTCAGTCGGTCGACTGCATTCAATAGATGTGTGCTGGCATTTACGCGGACGGTCGGCCTTGTTTCGCCGATTAACGCCGACTCAATTGTTGAATCGGCACTCGACGCTAGTTTGCTGTCGGTGTTAGATTAGGACGTATCCGGTGTCTGATGTGACGAATCAGCGTATATCCGATGCCGAGTCGGCTGATGTGTGCTGATTTTATTTCGTAACACGACATTCGTTTGGTAACTTGGCCAATAAGAATTCAACACGTGATCACATGATCTCAACATCAGGCTACGTCCGCGTCTTTTTTAGATTTCAAACCAACTTGCATTTTTTATTTTAATATTTTTTTATTTACTAAAATGGCGAATACCTAACATTTTAGAAAGAGGTAAATAAATATACGTTCTGCATGAATTTATTTCCAGCTTCCGGTGGGAATCGTCATTTAGTCTTATAAAAAACGCTACCGCTCGAGGCGCCGCTACCGGGCGCATATATAATCTTACAATCCGCATAGCGGCGCTAGCGGTAACTCTTTTTTTGAAGAATTCAATGGATGCGACTGATTCGACTTCAACATAACGTGCTTTTAAATACAAGGTTGCTTGTGCTGATAAAAAACAGTGTTCGATGTTGTGGAATTATTCGCTGGAAGATTACATTTGATTAAATGCGCAAGACATCATCGTGAAGGCTGACTTCGAAGCTCCCAGTGTTTACGATGTAACAGTCTCCTGGTGAGATCGCCGCTCTCTACCGCGCATTTTCCCTTTGTAGAAGTGGCGCTACCATCGTCGGCAGATTGTCGAACAAGTGAGGTGGCCTTCTTAAGACATTTCTGTAGCTGTCCCTTTCCTTTTAGCGTTGTTCTTGCACTAAATGTATATGCGCCTCGTCCGACTCTCTCGCCGCTATATATCGACGTCGACGCATATTTAATTGATTTTATGGAGCCGACGGTCGGCGTTAGTCGGTAGGTGCTGGCTGATGTGTGCTGGCAAAAGTTGGCGTTAGTCGGCGGAACTAACTGGCGTTTAGCACCAACTGATTTTTATGCCGACTGCCAATTGAAGTCGGCGTTAGTCGGTAGTAATGTGTTTAGCATTATTTAGCTAAGCACACACCTACCAACTAGTCGGCGTAAACTCAGTCGGTCGACTGCAGTCCGTAGGTGTGTGCTTAAGCCGACGGTCCGCCTTATTCCGCCGATTAACGCCGATTCAAATGTTGAATCGGCAGTCGACGTTAATCTGCAGGCGGCTTTATATAAGGACGTATCCGATGTCGGCTGAGACGAATCGGCGTATATCCGATGACGAGTCGGCTGGTGTGTTCTGTTATTTTATTCATAACATGACAGTCGACGGTAAGTTGGCCAATAAGAAGGCAAGGCGCGATCATATGGCAGACTGCGACTTAAGTCTAGGCTCGCATCTGTTTTTAGTTTTCTTGCCTCGTCAAACCACACAATTTCTTTTTTATATTTAGTAACTATAATGTTAATTTTTTTCTGTCCTATAAATGCCTAGTCATTGGTCATCATCGTTTTCTGTCGCTTATTTAAAAAGACGGTGCCATAAATAAATAAAATGTCTGCATAATTTAATTTCCTGCTTCCGATGGGATCGCCATTTTGTCTTATAAATGCTACCGCTCGAGGCGCCGCCACCGGGCGCATATATAACCTTAAAATCCGCATAGCGGCGCTAGCGGTAAATCTATATTTTGACGAATTCATTGGGTGCGACTGATTTGAGTTCAACATAACGCGCGTTTAAAAATAACGTTGGTTGTGCTTTTATAAAACAGTGTCCAAGGCTGTGCAGTTATTCGCTGGAAGATTACAGTTGATTAAATGCGCAAGCCATATCATCGTGAAGGCTGTCGGCGAAGCTCCAAGTGTTTACGATGTAACAATGTCCTAGTGAGATCGCCGCTCTCTAAGTGGCGTTACAATGGCAAGCAGATTGTCGAATAAATGCGGAGGCATTCTTCAGACATTTTTGTAGCTGTCCCGTTCCTTTTGGCGCAGTTGTTGAACTGAATGTACACACGTCCCTCTCGCGGCTATGTGTCGACGCATCCCTTGTATTGGTGTTTCATAGTCGATGACGTCGGCGGTAGCGACATCGTAATTATGCAACTATCGCTATCGCCAGCCCCATACTCATAATTCATTATTTATAACATTCATACTATAGACAATTACGAGAATTTAATAATAAAGGCGCTAGAGCAAAAACACTGGTGGAAGCAATATTAAAATAACAATCTAGGTCAAATATCTGAGGACGCACATTGAAATCGATTCTTGCAAGGAAGACGACAACAAACTGAAGTATATCACAATTACATATAGTTGTGTTGTCGTCGCCCAGACGCCAAACACCGTTTACTATATTGGTGTCAGAAAAACGTACGCACACGAGCGTTGTAAAAACAGGTTGGTCGTGACGAGTTAGACAAATAATTTGTCAACTAGAACGTAAACTTTCCAATGTCAATTTGACGTTGTGCGAGAAATTGCGTGTTCCCGCTGTGCTAATATCACACAACGGTCGTTTCTGCTTATCCAGAGATTATGCTGAGAGATAATATACGTGTTTCCAAAAATCGACCCCCGACAACGCCCATCCCAACGACTTCACCTAACCGTCTGAATTGTTGACGAACGAGTTTGAACTTCCAGAAAATATCTCTCTTTCTCATGCAATGACTATACAAATGTTATCTTAATTAACTATGCTGACCAAGTTCACTGTGCCCAGACCAACATTGGTGAGGTTTCAAACTGGAAATCGTTTTTTAGTGGAGTACCGCAGGGATCAGTATTGGGAGCTATTTTATTCTTAATAATATCAATGATTTTGGATGGTGACATAACAAGCAAGGTGTTGAAGTTTGCGGACGACACAAAAGTGTTTAGGAAAATTAAAGTGATGCAGGTAGACAGCATTTACAAGATGATCTTAATAAGTTCATAGAATGGTCTGAGAAGTGGCAAATGCTGTTTAATTGTGGAAAGTGTAAGTGCCTACATACAGGACATGGGATTGAAGATGCACACTATACAATGGGTGGTACTGTACTAAACACTACTGTAAAGGAAAGGGAGTTAGGGTTAACCTATTATACAAAGAAATCGAAGTAATGGTTTGGCAATTGGCCAAAGGCTGGCTGGATTGAGATAGTACAGTAATGACATATAATCATGATAACATGTTTAAATGTCTTACTAGGCCATACTTTCTTACTACAGATGCAGAATCAATTAACAATGCAACAGTGGAACCCCTCAGGTCGCCCAACCCTCTACATCGACCACCCTGCTAAGTCGACCGATTTTTGTCGGTCCCAAATAAAGATATCCTTCATCTTATTTTTTAGCTAAGTCCCATGGGTGGTCGTCTTTGCGGGGTTTCTCTGTGATAGTAACACTAGTTTTGAAATCTACAATAGTTGACAAGTGGTCAAATGGTTTATAAACCCTACCTGGATGCCTCTGCCTAGACTCTAAGTTTGTGAGGTCAATTAATTGTTATTTTAGCGGATGGAATTTGCCAGGTCACTGACATCTCTCTCGGTTATGTTCAACCAGAAGAGTTTCTTTGCGGCGGGGGCAACACGTAACAAATTGAGTATTCCCGTCTTCTTGGACTTGGGAATGCCACGTGGTTCTGCCCTTTTGGGTGGAAATTGAACTGTCACATCAAACTTCGCCTTCAGGAAGTCAACTTCGGTGTATGTTTCACCGAAGTCCTCCTTTTACACCATTGTACGCCTACCCTTGGAGAATTTAACCTCACAAACCTGTCCTAACAGCGGCATCTTAGTCTTCTGATTTGCAGCAGTGATAATTCGTTGTTTCCTTCGACTCGGCGTGTTTAAATTGTTCTAAAAGACAAATAAAAAAATTAAATATGACTTCTTTGTACCGAAAGTGATGTAGAATCACATAGCAAACATATACACATCGATGAAAAACGGTTTTAAACGGCCGTAATAATTTGGACCATTAAAGTATAAGATTACCGAAAATTGTTCCCAATTTCGGACGGGTATTTTTCATCGAAAATGATGTTTTATAACCAATCCCAATCCGACGAACCATCGAATAGGCCGCATTAAGCCTTCCTTAGGTGATCATTAATTTATTATACACTAAAACGCTATTAGAATGGTCAGAGAATGGGGTCTACATGTATGTACTAGTGTCTAGGGTGTCATCCGAAAACCGAATAACGCTGCAATGACGAAGCTGATTTGGTCATTTTCTCCTACATTTCCTAGTATTTGCTTATTCAACTAACGTTTTTCAGGGACATGGCCACTATTTGCTTTCTTCTACTTGTCCAGACCATACCTTATTGTGAATCGTCTGGTAAACGATTTATTTACTGAACATTTCTCACTTTCCCGGGCGCAACCATCTTGCTACGGGCTTCAAAGCTGGCATCTGATTGGTTGGCTGAGATACAAGGTTTTACTGTGGCATCCTCAAAAAATGTTGGAGTTGCTAGGTTTTGCCATGGTAATAACTTCGTAATGAAAGCACATATTGACATACACAATACACTAAAAGGAAGTCATATACCTAGTAACTCCAAAAATAATATTTATTCAACTTTGGAATAAAAATGAGTTACTAGGTTCTCGCTTTGCACGGGATATCTACTGATGGTAGCATGGAACAGGGCGAAATCAACACCCATTTGCAGTGACACAGAGGAGTGTAACAATTTGTCACATACCGATATGATTGTGATGGCCCATTCATAGCAATAATCCACAGAATAAAACACTCTAATTCATGAGACAAGTGCAGTTTCTTGCAGATCTCAATGCCTTATTGAAGTTATGTCATATTTTCCTGTCATTTGTACACACATTTATTGGAAAATAAATGAGTAATGTTTCATACTAGGTTATGCCTTGGTAATAGATATGAGGTTCTTTAGCATTTGCTATGTCAAAACCTAGTAACTCATTTTCCCGCCAAAATAATGGTAATTAGGTCAGATTGATAATTGGTGAAAATTGTGAACCTTAGTGGACATATATTAAGCAGTTAGTACCTCTCCATGAATAGAACAAACTTTAATATTCATAAATTATGTTTTCTTTTGTTTTCTCAAAACAATCAAAAAGTGAGTTACTAGGTTGTTGCTTTGCACGGGAGAAATGTGCACGTGACACAGGCTGTAGTGACTTAGGCACAGTGACACTGGGTGATGGGTGCGGGCTCGGAGGGTGGCGGGTGTTCTGGACAATGGATTCAGCTGGTAGACTAGCGGATAAACACAGGCAGATTTAGACCGAACCACTTTTCCAAAATGTGGGAGTGAGTTTGGGTTAGGTTTAAGATTAGGGTAAGGTTTAGGGTTAGAGTCAAGGTTAGAGTCAGGTTTAGGGTCAGGGTAATACGTTTTACACAAGTCAAGTGGGGCTCTCATTGCATAGGCCACGCAGCGGCGGCAACCTCACATCCTTATTTTGGAATAGTGGTATTGTCCAAATCGACTGTTGTCGCAATAGACCTTTTCCTCATTCGAGGCCGGGCATGCGCACTGGGCGTGTTTACATTTTTCACCGGAAGTAGGGGGACGCCGTAAACACCACCCTTGCAGAAAGATGGGAGGGAACGATTATTGTTGTGTTTATAACTGCAACAGCCATCGGGTGAAAGTGAAGGAAACAGGGCAAAATCTATCGTTTTTTAATTTCCCAATGGGAAAGAGTGTAAAGGCAAAGCGTCGTCGGTCGCTGTGGATTGGAGCAATTAGTAGGGAGGTCAGACCGATTTGCCGCCCCTTCTGACAACATGGGGAGACAGGGGTCCGGGTTTAGTCGCCGTAATTTATTATCACGCAACATTCCTGTTCTTGTATAATATTTCTTATGTTGTTATAATGTTAGTCTATGATTCTGAGCCGATAACTGATTTTTTGGCGGTGTTTAAAATGTGTTAATGATTTTTTCCCTCTCGGTGTCGTATTTCGGTTTTCATTGTTTACGCCCGCAGCCATATTGGATGACGCTGACAGGCCTCATCTTCAAAAAATTTAGAAAAGTTGTAATTAAAGAAGAAAGATAAATGAACGTGATCGTACAAATATCATGAAAATCCATCGATAAAAGTTGTAGTAATTAGTAAGTTAAAAAGGCCTATGTTTAACGATGTTGTGTGACTATTTATTTTGGTTGCTTCAACTTGCTTCATACGCAGAAGTGTAAAGAATTGTGTGGACGATAATATGATTACTGTGATGGCTTACTAGTTGATAGCGCATTTGGCCACAAAGTCCGTTTATTTTCCATACTACTGCTTTCCAGTGGAAGATCCACTTATCAAACTGCTGTAGGCAAATTTAACACATTTCTACGGCATAGTATATTGCTTATGATGCATTGTAAACAAATCAAGTTTAGGTAGTTACCAAATATGCATTTGATAATTACAACAATTTAAATGTTTTATATATATTTGAAATCATGTTTTTGACACCATAATCATGTTATATTACAGCACATAACTGACTTCATCTGGATATTTACTGTGATGCTTGCATGGCACATAACCACCTAAACACGATTTTTGGATGATGTATCATGAATTATAGGTCACTATTCTATATAGAATAATGACCCCCGAAATATATTATAAGTTTTATAGCCATGCAAAAACATGTATTCAGTAATTATCAAATGGATGTTTATTGTGATGAATACATGTATGAATCATGCACGGCCACATAACCATCTAATTTAGATTTTGTTTTACAATTGAGTGTTATGGACAATGGGTAAAAAATATGCCATACAAATATCACCCAACCAACCCTAGCCCCACCTAAAACATTAAAATTGTTGTAATTATCAAATTGATTGATATTTTATAACTACCTAAACTTGATATGTTTTACAATGTATCATATTCATAAGCAATATATTATACCTTAGAAATATGTTAAATTTGCCTACAGCAGTTACGTAACACGTTTCTCTTAAATTATACATGAAATGGAATACTGGTGTTGCTCCAAGTGTTCAACAAAACATGCCCATTAAACAGTGTGAGTTTGAAAAGATCTTCCACAGTGTAATTGTTATGGAATAGCATTAGCAATGTATCAAAGTACAATTTTGTATAAATATAAACAAAACATTACTCTCAATACGATTAATACTCAAATACATACAGAAATAAAGATCCACAAAGTAACACACTGAAAGGGTGGGTAACTTGTCTACACACAGATCTTATCCGGTTAGCAGCATAGCTATATATTGTTGCTCATTTGTCAGTCGATGTGTGCTCAAAGCAGGATCACACATTTCTCTCTTGTCAATTCCAGTACAGCACAATGCCATTGTTAGTAAAACAAATTAATGTATATCATTAGTGTTGTAAGCAATATATGTAATGTATATAATGTGCATACAAATAATTCAACTGTACATATGTAAAGACGTATAACAGTAATAACCTTTGAATAAACAGAACACTATAATCCACGTGTTGTATTGTTAATGTCTTTCACTTATCAGTAAACATGCAGCAGCAAGTTAATAACCATTTTCTTATATTTTGTGTTTCCCGGACCATAGCATTATACAGAGACCCGACTACCTGTCTTTTGGAAGGGTAAACCCTATTATGGACAGGTAGCATTATCGGTGGATGTGTAAAAAATTAGGGAGCTACTTTTTTTTCTTCAAAAATCACATATATTATCAGTTATACATATATGTGTTTGTAGTTTATTTAAGGTCATAAAGTACATCTCAACTGGCACACAAGTTAACATCTGACTGATAACAATATTATCCTACATAAATTAATAAGCCCTAGTCATAACATTATTCATACCTGGTACTTGTGTATTTAGTATATTATGTATATTCATAGACTGTATATTTGCAAAGTGACAGCATAGCAAATATTACAATAACATTTTAAGTAAATATATGCAAGCACATATATCGGATCACAGAAAGAAACATTTATCGAGTTTTTTATTTTAGCAATATTAATAAGAATTATTTATAAAATGTGTACATAATAAATTATATACATATACATTATAATTCAACATATACATATATAGGCACTGGAACCTTTGTAACGGGAGCCTTAGTTCCAGTATTTGTAGAATTTGTTGCACAGCACCAAGATCAGTTTTATTTGCATTGGTATATCATGTATCTCGCCATTTCCATGTATAATTATAAAACAAATTATGGTGATTTATATGTGTATGAGTTTTTACATGAAATGAATGTATTCTTATCGTTTTACTTGAACATTTTTGGAACAGCATATATACCCTCAGTGTTTATGAAGTATGTGTAAATGCAGCCATAATACAGAGAGGGCCACTTTGACATAATTATCATCTACCCATTCCGTACTGTCTATGACGTGACGTGTCAAGCCTAAAGCAGTGAAGGCTGTCCATATAATGACAGCTTCTGCATATAGCGATTCAATGACACACTGTCAAGATGGTTTATTTGGTCTGCCCAGAGTGCCAGTACTAACATTTGTACATCTACACATAGAACTAATTAATAACACACACAAAACGAACGATTAACCAACATAACACAGCACGCCCCGGCTTATCGCGGTTTGTTTACGTCTGTATGCCGTAAGTACGCATGCATCGGAACTGACGGACGATTAGCGCTGAGAAGTAGTCGTCCGGCTGCCGGACGTTTATCCACAGCTTATTTAATAAGATATACAAAACGATTAAAGTCAATCGGCTCCGCGCGTCCCTAGAGAATGCCTGTCGCTACAGGGAGGCGAAATTGTTTATCCCCCTACTTTCGGTAGCGTTAATTTTAGAACAACAGGCTTGGCTCTGATTGGTTGATAAACGGCGGAAACTTCGAATGAGGAAAAGGTCTATAGTCGTGCGTTAATGGCTCGACTATCGGGGCAATATCACCGGCCAATAAAATCTTTAGTTGTGTATGTCGTGCTTTGAATGACTCCGTCTTCGTGATCAATGCCCCGTTCACATATGCAAAAACGCACACAGGTACGCACGCACACATAATACACAAGAAGAGGGCGGTCGCTGCCGTAAACGTTGGAACCAATCAAAATAGGTTTTAAGAAAAATTCAGTGCGCAGCGACGCTGCGCATGTCCGCACTTCCGTTTTTATGCTACAATTTAAATACCTTCATGGCAACATAGATTGAGCTTATTTGATATGCGTCTTATTGATGACATGTGACAATACAGAGAGAGAGCCAAGTTGCAAGTGTAATATAGTAACATTTAAGGAAGATACACGTGTGATGGTTTAATTGCCGGTAACGTCGTTGGTGTTGTTGACTCAAGTTGATGACATCTCGAAATGTTGACTCCAAATCGAGAAAAGTCATTAACCGTTTGCTTTTGTGTCGACGCATGAGTGAGCTTGGTTTCTAAGAATTAGCCGCATTACAAATACCTTATTATTATTTGTTAATTACTAACACAATACCAGTCCACATAGTATGTTTCAACACCGGTGATTGGGTATGAATTTGCATAAATTCAACAGTTTAGTAGGATATTAAAAAGAAGTGTAAAAGGACCGATGTAGTACATAGACTAGAGTATGGGCAAGGCACCCCGATTTAGTAGAGCTATGTTTTTTTCTCTATTTACCATGTGCAATACGTTTATATTTTTCTAGTCACTTGTATTTTTTAATATTTATGTGGACATCTGTATGTACTATGACAATCTGAAATAAAGATATTGAAAACACACACGACCATGCAGTGATGCAGAGCTCACTCCTATTGCTACTGTATCATTTCTACTCTACATAAACGACTTCATTAATGCAACCCAAACGTTATATTCAGATGCCAATGACAACGTTACTTAATATAATACTTACTATTATTTGTGATGAACGTTTGACGATGTCGATAATCTTATTACTGATAACTGGACTGGACTCAGGTCTCAGCTCCTGAGTCAGCACTGCCACTGACTGAGTCGACTCGAATTTAGCCTTTTTGAACACACCTTTTAAAGTATGCTTCAGCGCTGCTGAGCGTACCCTTCACGTCATGCTTGGCTACTGCCGGATGGTGCACGCCACTGCTCATATAATGTCTCAGATAACTGTAAAACAACTCGGAAACTACACACTTTCGCCGGTTAACAAACTGGTTGACACGCGCATGCGAAGAAACGTCAATCGGAACGGTTTTAACGGTGGGTGCCGCGGAGTGGGAAACGTAAACATCCCGCATAGCAACCAAGGCCCGCATCTGACTCGCGCATGCGCAGAAACGTCAATCGGAACGGATTTAACGCCGGAAAAATGTAAGCACTACAACGTCAAACAAGTAGGCTACGTCATAGCGTAACACTGTGACGTATTTATTACGTCACGGCATGTTTACGTCACAAAGGTTTCTTCGCCATGCAGCCGTCTCGGCAAGTTTTACCTTAAAAAATATATGTGCTGCATATTAATGTTCAAATATAATAAGGCTACGTTACCTACCTTAATTAATAACATATTTGTATTTTCACCCATGACACATAAAAATTGCACAAGGCAGAAATTCGCGTATAAAATACCTTTCTGCAGAACAAAGTGCAGACAATTATCTTTGGCGTATGTTGTACTAAAAATATGGAACACCCTTATCTTAGACAACTGTCTACAACATTCTGCCACTTTACTACAGATCTTTAAAAAGTGTCAAATATCTGCTTATGAAAAAATAGTAATATTTTGTTTCTGTTCTGAATGTACTGTTAGTACACGTTGCTTTTCTATAATTATATTAAAACATAATTTAAATACTATTTTACATGTTACACACGTGCATCGATGTATTTAATTTTGTGGTACACTTGTAATTTACTATTTCACTATTTTAATTAACTAGTTGCACTATTATGATGCTGCTGTATAGGTGTTTTGTGTTTATGTTCACGAATTATAATTACATTTGTTTCGTAATTCTTAAAATACATGAATAAGGAAAATAAGCACTGTTGCTTAAGTGCAATTGATACATTGTAATATGTACTTAGACATCTAAATTATTACCTTACTGTATTATTATTACTGTATGTACATGAAATTATGTATCAATAAAACTATTATTATTATTATAAAATCACAATGGTTATGGTGGTGATGTTGATGTTGATTATGCTAATAATAATAATAATAATAAGAAGAAGAATACATTATTATTTGCCACCAGACAATTAACCATGTATGTCTTGTGAATTAGAACATATTTTTCTTTGAGATAACCAGACTTTGTACTTATTACCTGCCAAGCTTATATGTCGGTTTTGTTTTAAACAGTATTTAATTGGTCATACCCACATTTTCAACAAATACGTTGATTCGTTATCCTACGTAATTATAATAAAAGGTTGCCCCTATATATATATATATATATATATATATATATATATATATATATATATATGTGTGTGTGTATATATACATATATATTATATATATAATATATATATATAATAAATTACATTCAGATTACTATAGTACGATAACATTTCTCATTAAAAAAAGACTTCATATTCAGCACTATCTGTCTACTATCTGAGATCAGGTGCGCCGTCCCTCTCCCCACAAGTCAGTGCTCAAGATGCCATTTCTCTATGCTTTAGAGTGGGTTTTATTGACAAGGAACGACTCTAGCATTACAGTCACATATGACACGTCATGTAGTTTGAAATATCTAACATTTCTGCGTTTTTATTTTAATATTTATATTTTTTAATGTACGTGTCTTTTCGGTATTTCATTTACATACATAAATTAATAACAAAGACATGTTCTTATATATCGCAGTATCCAGTCCTCAGGACTGTCCAAAGCGCTTTACACTTGACTTCCTTGACAGACCTGTTCACTCAGACACCATCTCGGCTTCTCTGAGAAGCATCCAGCCATATGCTACAATTAATGCGCGAAAGCTGCTCGCACACATATACGCCACGGTCTATAGCCAGATACTCGTTTATCC
>OZ024860.1:51331857-51404357 GCA_964017155.1 Oasisia sp. SBJ-2009 | reverse complement strand
TTCACACATATACACGTGCACAAGCACATGTACATATACTAGGAAACATACACATACGTATGAGAAATTATCCGCAAACATGCACACACAACATCCGCCCAACGCGAAGTACTCAAATATAAACAGAAACGAAGACATAAACACCCATGAACATACACACCTGCAGATATGCATAAACGTACACATGTATACACACATGCACATCAAAATACACATGTACACGTACACACACATACATACACTCACATATATACATACACGCACCCGTACAGAAACAGCAGCTTCATACCTAGAAGATTACGTACACTAACGAAACGACCGGTCCTGTTCTATGTATACAGTCTCTGGTATGTATCCCGAAATACACAAGTAGATGCATCGGTTGAAATGACGGATTCACAAGAAGACATGAATCAAAAGGAATCACACGAAACAGTGGCAGATTAAACGCGTCCGATAGAGACGCCGCAACTGGCCGAGACGGACGAAGTGAAAGATTTACAGTCGCAGATGGCAGAGCAAACCAGTCAGGCAGATATAAACAAATGACATTAGTTGTTATCTTGTTTCAATTAAGTGTCAATTAAAACGGTTGCACTTAATTTTATCTGAAAGACCAAGTGCAAACCAGTTACTCTATCGAGTATCAATGTTTTGCTATATGGGCACTATTTAGTCTATGTGTGTTATGCTAATTGAAGACTAATTAAAGGGATGGAAATGAATACCATTGCATATTGTGACATAAAAATCGTCGGCCAATCGTCGGCCAATCCATTCCGGTAAGTTGGTCACGGATCCGGTGCCAGGTTAGGCTAAAGGTATACATAGCAATCGCGCGCAAGCGCATTCTCGATTGTATCTGCTCTGACGTGGCGATGAAGATATATGTCACTCCCGGGCCGATATTCCGCAAAACGCTTACACGCAAGCATGTTTTTAAAACTATCGAAAACAAATCATACAGGAATACTTGATGTATTACTTCTGAATACTATGCTAGAAATACCGCAGAATCCTGCCTGCTACCGATGCGATCCTAGATCCGGCAGATTAGGGCTGACTCTGGAGCCGGCTGAGTCTGGGAGACCACACCGGCAACACGACGTGTTAGTTTCCCAGGAACAGCGACGCATCTAATACTTTTGGCGAAACCCTCTTATCGGTTTATAAAGAAGTTTTTCTGCTGTACACTTGTTATAAAACTACCAAAACACCTACGTGATAGTCAGCGTACACGGAACACTACAACATATAATTATGCAATCATAACAAGGCGCTCTCACAAAAGTCGACAATTGCTTATTTAGGCCAGGAAACAATAGCAGGTATAAGTAGTATAATGCTCAAAGGCACACGAAAACAGAGGAGGCATATCAAGACAGACCACGTCCATTTTGTTTCCCAAGCTTCCCTGTGCATACAGGTGCAGTTGGCGCCATCTGGCGAGTTGTGGCTACCTCTCCGCCCGCCTTGGGTGCGTTTAGTGTACCAAGTGACCGCATCAAGCGTGATATGTTTCAGTGTGTATGAGTGTGTATCAAGTGATAGACAGTGGTGGATACGACCAGCCTTCGCGTCGTAATTGCCGTGTGGCTGAATGCTTCCAGGTGAGGTGTTATGCTATGTAATGGTTTGGATTCAACAAATGGTTTAGGTGGGTGGGTACTAGAATAGGAACATGACGCCGGACGGTTGATAAAACCGCCTCTTATGCGATATACCACCATGCATGCATTAATGTACTTTTATAGAAGATAGTAGATGAGTGCACACGTATTTTATTAACTATAAATACAAGTGAGTGCTATCGACTTACGGGTGATTATCACCACACAACTAGCCTGAACATACTGTTGTTTGACCTACACACCATCGACTCGAGAATCAGTGACATAATATACGCAACGAGCTCTTGTTACTTCAACGTTTTCAAGTTCACAACACCAGGTTATTGTGTCGAAACCAACATAATATGAAAGACCAACATTTCGTTTGATCGCCTGAATTGTTCAACGTCCGCCCAGACGACGACGTAAGCAAAGATTATGCATTGATGTTTTGTAACTACATGAACATCTCGGATAATATTTCAATATACGTGAACATGTACGTTAAATATTCAGAGACAACACAATATTTTGTATCGTATTTCTTTCCGTGTGCCGGTCAAAATGATGTGACTAGTTCTCGTTACGGAGACATCATACAGATTCAAAAAAAAAACATATTAATGATGACATCGTTATGAAGGTTAGAAAGATTCACGCAATGTGGGTAGTTCATAGGTTAGATATCCTAGTAACAATAGCAATCTGAAAGCTATCTTAAATATGCATTGGAGGCAAATATGTGGTCAGGCCACGTCAATTTCGTGAACAGCAGTTATGGAAATAGTTATAACATAGGAATACACTTAAAGAGACAAATATTCAACGCACGCTTACTACCAGCAATGACATACGAAAACATGGACACTCACCAAACTAGCAAAGAACAAGCTAGCAGCCGCACAAACAACTATAGAAAGGAGTATCACATCACATACCGGAAGAGAAAAACAAGAATATGGTAAGAGAAAAAACAAAGGTCACAGACGTTATTGAACACGTCAGAAGGTTATTAATTAATAGTTTACTAGTTTATATGTATGCTTTATTTTTATTAATTGAAACAAACATTGTATTGCTGTAGACATTTCATATATATATATATATATATATATATATATATATATATATATATATATATATAATAGTAGTACATGTAGTGCGTAAAGCAACACTGGCGCTTACGATCAACGCAGGTTGTGGACGACGTAGTCACCTCGAACGACGACGACATTATACAATCAGCACTCACCGGGTATATCTAACCCCGGCACACCGATGGGGGTCGGCGAGTGCAGATGTGTGTACCTCCTGTCCCTGGTGAACCTGACGGCAACGTGGGCATTTCACTCCCACGAGAGAGTCCATGTTCACAGTTACTACTATTCACGTGATACACGTTTTGATCGGAAACCCGAGTGCAGATTTTGGCAGTTTCAAGGGGGCGGGGCTTCCGAACGGAAGGTCAGTCCGGACTATTTTGCTTTTATTAATAAAAAGGTTGTCGGACGTGTTTTGCGCTAGAGGAGACGCTAGGGGCTAGTAGTTGTCTTGGATAAGTCACAGTAGAAAAAGTAAGTAAGCAAAAAGAGGTTGACACACGTAAAGCCATTCTTGCTTCATCCAGCGTGCGAGCCGAGGTGCGAGGCGGCAAACCCCGCCGAGACGGCAAGAGAGGTTCCCCATGTTATGGGAATCGAAGATATTTGACATTGGAATCAGAGACGAACACGTTATCCGCCCAAGAACAATGTGAATGTGGCCTGGGTGTTTGTGTGTATAGTGCGTCCAAATGTCGACGAACATCGAAGTGGTATGTTGTCAGGATTAATACGACCGACAATCAATTTGGATTTAAGAAGGGACACTCAACTGACCACTGTATATTTGCTTTAAAAATGTTATTCAGTACTATAAAAGTAACAATAGCCCTGTATATTCATGTTTTATAGACACTTCAAAAGCATTTGACAGAGTAAACCATTGGACGCTTTTTAGAAAATTGCTTAATCGAGGTGTGCCTGTTATACTTATACGTATCTTGTTGTACAGGTACAGAACCCAAACTTTCTGTACAAAATGGGGTTCTACAACATCAGAGTTTTTTAATGTTTCGAATGGTGTTCGACAAGGTGGGATTTTGTCCCCATATTTATTTATCGTATACATTGATGATCTGAGCAATATGCTAAATAGTGCTGGTATAGGTTGCCATATACACAACTGCTGCATTAATCACGTGTTCTATGCTGATGACATA
This sequence comes from Oasisia sp. SBJ-2009, assembly GCA_964017155.1. Lineage (NCBI taxonomy): Eukaryota > Metazoa > Annelida > Polychaeta > Sabellida > Siboglinidae > Oasisia > Oasisia sp. SBJ-2009. The sequence continues at coordinate 51,400,487 of OZ024860.1, read as the reverse complement.
TGTGTTATTGCTCCTCGTCCTAGTGGGCTTCAAGGGTTTGCTGAACATATGTGCAAAGTTCGGCCTTGAAAATGATGTTGAATATAACCCTACCAGGTCGTTATGTATGGTCTTCAAACCACGTGGTTTTAACCTGAAATGTCCAGATATATATATGAATGTAAACAAGCTTGCATATGTCAAAGAAGCAAAATACTTAGGTGTGATAATATGCAATGACCTGAAAGATGACGGTGATATTTTGAGACATCTACGTAATTTTTATGCTAGGTCCAATAGCATTATCAGAAAATGTCACCACTGTTCCGTGGGTGTTAAACTACATCTGTTTCATGCGTATTGTTGTACAACTTATTGCTGCCAATTATGGGTTAACTTTAATAAGGGCTCTTATTTGAAAGCAAAAGTTGCCTACAACAATATGCATAGACGGATTTTGGGATATAGCCGACGGGACAGCGCGAGTGGCATGTTTGCTAGTAATGCTATAGATACATTCGACGCCCTATTGCGTAAGAACATTTATGGTTTAAAAAAACGCATTTTTAACATAAATAACGACTTGATTAGGGTTATGTACAATTGTTTTGAAATAGTAAATGGCCCAATGTGGATTAGCTGGGCCAATTCTTTAAACACGGTTAATCTGTAAGATAGTCATCATGTCTCGCATATCACTTTATTATTATTTATTTATTATTTATTATTATTACTATATATATTTTAAAGTCAGTAAGTTGTTTATATAACTTACTTTCCAAACGGCGTTTATTTACCTGAATTAATTGCATATTTATTATACAATCACATCCTGTATATTGCTAATTATATTTTTTTAATACAATTTTACACTTATCTAGCTTATAACTTCATATAGTTTTATCTATTCATTTTTTAACATATTTGAAGTGTTATATCTACGTAGATGTGCTAATGTATGTACCAATTGTATATGGGTTTTTACCTGAAATAAATGTATTCGTATTCGTATAGCTGGTTTATCCAACCGTGCTGCCAGATGCCATGACTGACCAATGTTGGGAGTATCGGTTTGTTGTCGATGTGTGAGTTGCCTGCAGAATCGTTCGTTTGACCTATAGCTAATAGGTATGTAGTTCGTAATTCAGGTATCGACTAATGTGTGTGTGTGTGTTATCAAGACCACGTCATGAAATGTAGTCTAACAGTAATAAAATGCATGTGTTTGCAAAATGCTGTACCAATTTTACATAAAAATCATTTGTTCGTGAAATGCTGTAATGATTTTATTACAGCATTTCACAAACAAATCAACCAATGCGCCGACTTCATGATTGAGCATTGGTGAATTACACAGTTGTGCCAATTACTCATAATTATAAGATACTGATTGTTTATTATAAATACAATGTTAGAATGTATTGGTTAGCTGCATATTATTCTAGCACATTGTGGTTACGTGGCTGCTTCCAACAGGCAGCAGGCCTGTTATACCAGCCTGGAAAGGGAAACTAGTTTGTTCTTGTAAATATCAAACGTTTCTGTTTCTCAGTAGTGTCATAACTGCTTGAGTAATCATCAGTGATATCGTTGTCACCCGCTATCACATATTCTGCATCTCTCTTCAGTGGTTTCCTTCTGACTGTTGCAGACAGAATGATCTGAAGATGGCGACAGTGAGACTGGGACATCCGAAGTATTATCCACATTGACAGGACTGCCATGGACAGTCGACGAAGGCATGCAGGACTGCGCCGACAACATCGCATACCCGCATGATGCATATTCAAAGGAAGAACAATATCATTTGTATTAATTGCGGCATCGGTAAAGGAATGAAACTTGCGACATGATTATTGGCTCTGTTTTGCATGTGGCGGTGCTGCTGTACACAAGAAATCTGTATTTTATTGCATAATTCTAAGGCCCCCCCCCCAAAAACAAAGCAATGCTGGTGATCTGGTTTTTGAGGAGGTCCCTTGAAATGACCCCATATCAGTTGTGTGTATTGGGTATCTGCTTTCTGGCTTGTCTGATACTGCTAGCCAGGGTCACTGGTCGACGCTATCTCAATGATACTAGTGGACAGTGGGCTGAGAAGGGTGTTGTGTTTGAACTAGGGAACATTCATGCAATCAATATTACATATAAAAAAATATACATTTACGCAATCTTAGAAACAATATCCTATACCTAGCTATGCACATGTATATATACCATGCTATACATTTTTAGATATATTTCGTATGATTCTATGTACATTTTACTGTAATGTGTGTACGCGCCTATGAACGGGCTGGTCCCGGAGATATGGCGCTTTATTAATGCTTGTAATAATAATAATAATAATTTTACTTTCCTACTGTATATTCTTATATGATAGTCTTATGTTTTATACACAGTAATACTATTTATTTCAGATTCAATATACTAGTCATGTTGGTCGATAATCTTTCTCCAACAGCCTTTAGTACCAAAAATGCTTGAAGATTTATTTAAACATTTAAAGTTAGCAACATTTAAAGCTGACCTGTGTTGCACTGGTTTGTCTTTTCATCATTCGTAGCACATGACTGTGAACTGGTAAGAAATGGAAGTGCACTGCAGAGATGATGGGGCTTCATCCAGGCAGTGATGTTTGTATTGGGGTGGATGTTCGTGTCACCCTTGCCCGGATACACAGGAAACTACTAAGATTGTGATCTTATTGCTTGATTTGCACAAGGCTGTTAACTGCAATTAGTAACAGCCTCTGTCGCACTTTGGTCATGATTTTTATAACCATCGCTGGTAACAATGCAGGGTATGGGCTAAGGTAAGGTCCCTAATATTGAGTAGATTGTTCATGGCTCCAAGAATGGTTTATTGTATGATTTGACTTGACATACTATACGGTTCCTAAATGTCTGTCACCCATGTAACTGTTTAAATGTTGTCAAAGCCGACGAACTTGTAACATACTTCCGATCACGTGTACATCACCCCACCCCTCTCAACATCAATGGGCAACACCTGTAGTTTGTGCATTCCTATAAATATTGGGTACAACAATCGATGACAAACTAATGTGGAATGACAATACAATGAATCTATTTAAGAAAGGACAGCAAACATTTTACTTCCTGAGAAAAATCAATGTCTTGCACATAAACAGAAACATTGTATTTGTGTTCCACGATTAATGTGTAAAAAGTGTTATGACGTTCGGTCTTGTTTGCTGGTGGGGAAATCTCTCCGTCAAAAACAGAAAAATTAAACAGACTATTCACAATTTCTTGCAAAATCGCTATGTGCCGTACACCCGATACCAGTCTGGAGCAAATGTACAAGTTAAAAACACTAGAAATGGCAACCAAAATCGTATCTGACCCCACCCACTTCTTAAACGACCATTACGACCTTCTCCCCTTTGGAAGGAGGTACAAAATGCCAACAGTAAAAACCCAGCGAACCCATAAATCCTTCATTCCGTCCGTCAAGTTCCTAAATCAGCAACAATAAAATTAATCCTTGACCTATCACAGTCGAGCTATCGCTGTCAATGCAATGTTGTTTTATCATCTTAATTAATGCGTCCATGCCTATGAGCAATAACGTTCAACAAACTTCAAACAATAACGTCCATCAACGCCAGTTAAACGTCTATTACAACGTGGTCGTAGACAGAACGAGGCCGAAAATAATGGTGCCAAACGTAACAACAGCGATCCTACCTGAGCCACTGGCTTTATTATCGCAGGGTCCCAAGTTCCATTTTCTGTGTAACTTCATAATCGCCCCGTTGCTCCTTAACGTCTCGATAGCTTTATTAATGTCAGCCGTCAAATTGCTTCCCTTCGGAAGAATCCACCCTGGAAACGATTTCAGAAATTTTCCGACCCACGCGAGATTGCAAGGCGGATGGCCGACATAGTACACGGCACGCCAAAAGTTGACGACGAGGGCATAACCTGGTTCCCCTTCAAGCAGTCTCTTGAAGCCTTCTCGATAGTCCGTAATCTTGACCTCCGTGTCGTTCTAGTGGAAAGGAACACCCGTGCCATGTTACCCTTGTCACGTTTACATTTTCAGAGCCCAGTTTCATGGAGCGTACCTACGACGTCGTAGCAGGCGGTAAACCGTCGAAAACAAAAACGTCGTAACATTATGCTAATTGCGTTTCATGAGTCTGCCCAGTTGCACTTAGATGTACCATGTATTTAGTAGGCGTAACTTTACGCTGGTTGAAATATTTACGGTAGGCTCCCGAAATTTAATTATGTACGGTATGCTCCCGACACGCCCACATTGAACAAAATCATTTAAAAAGTTTACTCTGGATATCCTTTACATTCATCATAGCTTCCCATTTGCAGACATGCCACATTTTTTGGATGGCAATCCGTATTTTTGACCTAATATTCTGTAAGAATCCGTATCAATCCGTATCACTAATCAGATCTTCCAGTTAACTGGCCAAAGTTATTAAGGCCTTTTCAAAACGTATGTGTATGTATTAGGAATGTCATGCTGCACCATTCCCTGTAAAAAAAAGTCAGATACATATATTTTAAATTGTGTTTTATATCAATTTAAAGCCGTCGACTCGACGTAAATAAGCCGATGTCACAAGGCGCGAGCAGTTAGCGCAGCCCAGATACATCGGGGCCTCAAATCCCGGCTTTGTCAAAGGCGATGTCTAGTGTGTGCATTGCGAAGTCGAAAAAAAACAATTAGCCACAACAAATATATGCTGAAAACAAATATGTCTGCATTATATAGAATAAAAAGTTAATGATGTAGCATTAAATTTAGGGATATATTTGCAAATCGCAAGACATCGTCTTTCGCGGTCGTGATACGTCTGGGGAGCGCTATGCATTGCTCACGCCCAGTGACATCGGCTTATTTACGTAGATTCGACGACATTAAATTGGTATAAAACACAATTTAAAAAAACGATATCGGACTTCGTTTAGCGGGTGTGATGCAGAATGACATTCCAAACGCATACACATCGAATAAAGTGATAAAACCGTTTTGAAAAGGCTCTAATAATTTAGGCCAATTAACTGGAAAATTACCGACGTTTTAGTTCACTTCAGCACGTTAAAACTGCGTACCGCAAAACAGTGTCATCAAAATATATATATATATATATATATATATATATATATATATATATATATATATATATATATATATATGGTCACTTCTCCCCAATCGTCGACATACAGTGTTCCCATGAAAAACGTTTTTGAATAATCTTTTAGAGCTTAATAATGATGATTTATGCGTAGAACTCATCAAGATCTAGGGGAACCCTATTTTTGATTGTCTATCTTGAAAAGCCTTGTCTGTAGAGACAACATAGTGTGATTTTGAGGCAGTTGTATTGACATAAAAACATTGTATTCAACATTGCACTGTAAGTTATTTAAGAAACAAAGTATATGACATGTGCATTCAATCTCACCTTAAACCTCATATTGAGTAGAGCATGTGTGCAAAAAAGAAATTCCCTCCCACGAGAACCTGAGGGTACAGCTGTGCTTATGTAATTGTGTAATTTTGTGAAAGCATACGTAATGCATTATTAAACACGTCGTTAATGACATAAATAATAATTCCAAAGTACTAATTTCTTCATTGATTTGTAGCTTATATTGTTTATTTGCTGAAACCTATAACATAAATTTCCATTATGAAGTTGGCAACTTGTCAGAATACACAACGAACAGAAGGATCGGTTTGGGGTAGTTTTGAGTGAAAGCATACGTAATGCATTAACTCACATGCTGTTAAACCATTTCCAAAGATTAGTGAACACCATTACAGGACAAGTTAAATGTAATATAATGGATCAAATGTAAACACACAATATCATTATGTGGGTATTGTTGTATGAATTATGGTCGGTTGGATCCGACTGAAAGCGTCCGTACATGCGAAACCGTACGTACAAAAAAGACCTCTGCGGGAATCAATGCAGTGCTGACGTGGGGTGGATTGAACAGGAACTAAAATGTGCAGCTCGACGTCCTTGCAGGACGCCAGACGGAGAGTGATAAGCTGAATTCTTAGTAAGTTCTTTTTATTTCTATTCTGACTGTATGATTAGGAAATGATGATTTGTAACGTTACTGTCTGTATCTTAGTTTAGGTACATTACATGAAAGTCTAGAAAATAAGCGTACTTTGTATGTGAAACTTGAAGCTACGATGCTGGTCGAAACGCCTGGGTGATATTTACATAGGGGTTGCTCTGTATCTGGCCTTGTATGTATGCTTTCATGAATGTATGTACGCTTTCATGAGTGTACGTACGGTTTCAGTGTCAATGTTAATGTTTATGTTTCGCGTCAATTACGGCCAGAAGGTTGTGTCCTAACCGGTGTATGGGCAACACATACTGAAACATTATATAATTGATTGGTTTTTTATATATTGGGTACCCTATGAATTTGATTTTGATAGCAGTATGGTGTTATTTCATGTGATCTTATAATTTAATTAATTTCACTTGACATGTTACTCCCCCAATAACTATTTTTAAGGACTGAAATTGCGCACATACATTTGTATATCCATGTCTATGATATGCTATCTCTCACATTTTGTATTCTACAATTTTTTGGTTTCATTCTGGGCCCTGTACGTACGCTTTTATGTCTATTACGTACGCTTTCATTTGTAATGTAGTTTGTCTTTCTCTTCAAATACGGCCAGAAGGTTGTGTCAAAACATCTGGGACTGACGTCACGTGACTGGGCGCGCCTTGTAGCTGCACCACTTACTGATTTCCTGTATTTTGTCAATCTTTACCAGTTTTAGAGAGTCTACATTCGTACAGTTTTACATATCATTTTATGAAAGCATCGAGTCTACGATAGACCTCATCTCACGGCAAGTCTATACGCATATTCGTGAATTCATGACGTTTTAAATTTTCTGCCTGCACCTGAGTGACAATTGACATGCTTATGCGATCTTGCGCAACCATTGTTGCCAGAGCTGTGTACCCGTCACGCATGATCACATTCACGGCAGAATGTTTACACCGCCTACGCCCCTGCAGAGACACCCGTCTGAACAATGCTGCCTGGAGAGCAGCGTGCGATGCAGGGGTGGCATTCCACCGACCCACCCACCGGGGATGCCGTGCAGGTGCCCACAAGCAACGAAATATACAAGTCATTGTAATGTCTCGTCTGACAACGTTGACAAAATTGCCAGTTACTTCCCGAGGCAATAATATAACGATTACAACGGCACCAGCAACAACAACAGCAACACCGGCGACAACAGCGTCACCCGGGATAACTATGGTGGCATCGGCGACAGCCACGGCGGCACCGGCGATAACTATGGCGGCACATGCGAAAACAACGGCGGCACCGGCAACGAATATTGTAACACTGGCGACAACAGTTGCGGCACCGGTGACAACAACGTCACCGGCGACAATAATAACAACACCGGCAACAATATCAGTGACACCGGCTACAACAACAGCGTCACCGACGATAGTAACACTAACAGCGACACCGGCTGCTACAGCCGCTGCGGCGCCAGCGATAGCGGCGCCGGTGATGGCAGCGGTTTATCCCATTCGCACTGTTGTAACCACAAGATCTATGGTATCTACGAAACCGCGACATCCTCAACGAGGCAATCTCCTTGACCTGTTTGCGTGTCCCACAAAAGGCGACAAGCTGGGCACCATGACAATCTGCCTGATCAACGCACAGTCAGTTAGAAATAAAGTGTCGTCCCTTTGTGACTTTATATCAGATTATGACTTCGACATTTTGACTATGACTAAAACCTGGCTACGTGATACCCCCGGGGATAGCCAGACTATCAGAGCCTTAACGATACCTGGCTACACCTTTACCCACGTTCCGAGGAGACAACACACGAACACCACAGCCAGAGGAGGTGGGGTTGCCATCTTGCACAAATCTAATATAAAAATGACATCGAAGTTTTAATGGAAAGCAAAATCATTCGAAAACATTGAAGTTACGCTTAGTTCTTCTTCAACAGTAAAACTGGTCGCGATATATCGTCCTCCTCCATCAAAGAGAAACAAGTCAACAGTTGGCCTCTTTCTGAGTGAATTCCAAGACTTCCTTCAGCACCACATGATCAAATCCCGGAACATCCTGATTGTCGGTGATTTTAACTTCCACTATGAGGACCCACTTAACGCTGATGCTTCCCGCTTCCGTGACATCCTTTCGACCCACTCACTCTGCCAGCATGTGTCGGGGCCCACTCACATGGATGGTCATAGGCTAAAGTTGGTTATCACCAAACCAACGGACAATTTCGTATCTAATACTACTGTCTCTGACTTCCTGACAGATCATGGCGCTGTTCAGTGTTGTCTACATCTGCCAAAACCTCAGCCCCTCCGACACCCAATTCAATATAGAAATTATGCTGTCATAGACAAACATGTGCTTCGTGGCGACATCGCGACGTCTACTTTGTGCCTTGACCCTGCCACCTCAGCAGCCGGTCTCCTCGAACAATATGACACTACTCTGTCACTTCTGTTAGACAAGCATGCCCCAGTTCTGACACCAACAATCACGATTCGACCCAAAGTTCCCTGGTTTAATGGTGACATCAAGATGGCAAAGCAGAAGAGAAGGCAATTGGAGAAAAGATGGAGACAGTCACGGCTCACAATTCACCGTGACGTCTTCAAAGAACAGAGACGTCACGTCAATCAAATCATCACCTCCGCTAAGTCTGCACATTACACTGCAAAAATCACAGAAGCAGCATGTGACATTAAGCAGTTATACAATGTTGTGAATGCCCTGTTGATCAAACCAGAACATGGCCTGTCTGATTGCGGTTCAATGGACCAACTTGCCAGCAAATTCAGTGCATTCTTCCAAGATAAAATTCGAATGATCCAGGAGAATTTAACTCTCAAGGCCGACCCCAACTACGTATCTGAGGATAATCCAGACGCAGTGGAAAATAAACTAAGCGTTCTCGTGCCTGCAACAGAAGACGAAGTAAGAGGACTGATCAACAAGAACCCCTCAACATCATGCTCACTTGATCCAGTGCCGATTTGGCTACTGAAAGAATATTTAACTTGTCTCCTACCAACCATTACAAACATTGTCAACTTGTCTATGTCAACAGGAATTGTGCCTACAGCAATGAAAAGTGCGCTCGTGACGCCATATCTGAAGAAGCCTTCCCTGGACAAGGATGTCTTGAACAACTTTCGCCCTATCTCAAAGTTGTCCTTTGTTTAAAAGTTGACCGAGAGGGTTGTGCTGAGGAGGCTTATCGACCACGTCTCGTCCGGCTACTTACATGAAACATTCCAGTCAGCCTACAAGCCGAAACACAGCACGGAAACTGCGCTGACGAGAATCCAGAGTGACATCCTGATGGCCCTGGACAATAAGCAAGGTGTCGTGCTGGTCCTACACGATCTGTCAGCGGCCTTTGACACTGTAGACCATACGCTCTTGTTGGCTTGCATGAAGAGGACAGGCGTCATAGAGGTTGCGCATTAGTGGTTTGAGTCATACTTGTCTTCAAGGACTCAAGCTGTCTGCCTAGGGCAGACCAAGTCAGACACATTGGAGCTGCTCCAGGGAGTGCCGCAAGGGTCTGTTCTTGGCCCAGTTCTGTTCACACTATACACAGGACCCATCGGGCAAATAATTAGACGGCACCGTCTTGATTTCCATCTCTTTGCTGATGACTCTCAATTGTATGTTTCATTTAAGATCAATGACACTAATGACGAGACCATTGCACTTGCACGCATACAAGCATGTGTTGATGAATTGAAAGCATGGATGATTCATCATCAGCTTCAGCTTAATGACAGCAAGACTGAAGTACTGGTATTCACCACACCAAGTTAGGCTGGCAAACACAACCTGACTGATGTTGTCATCGGTGACAGCATCCTCAAACCAACTACCGTCGCTCGCAACCTGGGAGTTATGTTTGACAGTGCGTTCAACATGAAATCCCAAGTGTCGAAGTTGTGCCAGGCAGCGTATTACCATCTACATAGAATTCGTGCAATAAGACATTGCCTGACAAAGCACGCTACTGAACTCTTGGTCCACGCCCTCGTTATATCGCGACTCGATTACGGAAACAGCCTCCTCTACGGCCTACCGGACCTGCTATTAGACAAGCTGCAGAGAGCACAAAATGCAGCAGCTCGAGTTGTGGTGAAAGCAAGTCGTTACGACCACGTAACACCAATTTTAGAGACTCTCCATTGGCTCCCCGTGCGATATCGCATTCAGTACAAGATCATACTAACAACGTACAAAGCCAGTCATCTACTTGCGCCTAGCTACCTCTCCGATCTGCTCGAGTTCTACCAGCCAATCAGAACATTGCGGTCATCATCAGAGTCCCTGCGGGTTGTAAACAGGGCACATCTCCGCCAGTTCGGTGATCGAGCGTTCTGCATCGCATCAAGAAACTCCTTAAAACTTATTTATTCAAAAGAGCTTTTTACTCATGAACACTGAACATTGACGGACGTTTTAAGTTTTTAGGATGTACTTATTTGTTTATGTATTATTCAAAGCTGTTTTTAGTATTTTTACAATCATAATATGTACCATTATTATATGTATTTTTTATTATTATTAGTATGTGTATTTTTATGATAATTTATTGCGATATTTGATGCCATGTTTTATGATTTTTTACTTTAATTTCTTTCTATGATATGTTGTAACAGAGCCTTCGAACAAGGTAACTTGGATTCATGGCGCTATATAAATGCTTTTATTATTATTATTATTAACGAAGGGTTGGAGTTTCGTGTTCAGAGTAAGATATGCTTCATAGTGATGCAAAAGGCTATATTATTATGTGTAAATGAGTAAAACTTGCATTTTGTCTTTGTTGCATAACTTTGCTGGTATTGGGATTCGACTTAGTTTACATTTCGTAGCAGTGTTTTACTGTTTACTTGACTCGGCGGTCTACTGCAAAAAAGGCTAAATATATATATGCAGCTTCCGGTCTACATAAATCGGCATCTATGCATATGCGGTTTTATGTAGACCAATTTTTTGGCATATACCTTATTTATTTAAATATTTTGATGAATTTTCATTATGTGTTAAACATCAGTATTAGAAACAATGTTCCAGTTTTACATCTTTGGAAACTGTATTTAATTTAAAAAAATGCCTGGTATACATAAGCCGGACTTTTAGGCACTGGTCGACATAAGCTGCCTTTAGAAAGCCGGACTTCTAGGCACTGGTCGACATAAGCTGCCTTTATATTTATATATATATATATATATATATATATATATATATATATATATATATATATATATATATATGCTATGTTATACAATTGGTATTCAGTATGGTGCCATTTGGAATGAATATAGCTGTCATACTGGTCTGTACTGGTGTCACGTGTGTGGACTCAGGTCTTGGTGCGATAATTTCGTAAAATGATCCAGCCGAAACGTTGACACAAGTACGTTATCAAAACCTGTAGATGATGGGTCGAAACGTCGTACGTTTCAAAAGATATGCACCAAAGTCAGTTAATTACAACAACATAACCATCTTCTAGGCACTGATTGACATAAACTGCATTTAGACGTGTATACATTATATATATATATATATATATATATATATATATATATATATATATATGTATATATATATATATATATATATATATATATATATATATATATATATATATATATATATATATATAATGTGTGTATATTGGGGAAGTAGGGGCATGTCCGCACACCCTATTATTTGCGTTTCGCGTAACATCTGGTTAGTGGAATCATGCATGCGGCATCGTCTAACCCCCACATCAACCACTTGCATATACTTTTTGATAGAAGTGAATAAGTAAAAAGTTATGACATAAAATGTTATTTACGTAAACACTGATGTAATTTTACTCATATGCTGTTATGTGTATTACTCTACCTGTAACCCGTGCATATAAATGTTCATTCATAATTCCAAAGTGCATTTTAGTGTTTTATGATGTGTGAAATATAGGATACTTTCATAAGTAGCATTTTCGCGCAATTCAGAATTTTTCACATGTTGGATGCTTGGGGCATGTTCGCACAGGCCTATGTGGTCATGCCCCACCCGCTGTGCAGATGTATTTCGTGCGTCTGTGCCTATAATATTTTGTAGTCTACTTGGATACATATTTAGATACTTCAGTTGCTTGCCACAAATATTATAGGACACTTTGATTTGAGATAGTATTATGATGATTATTTTATAATTATTTAATATTATCAAACTGTTTATATCATTCATCACTTCATCAATGTGTAATAGGCTATATCGTGTTGACTCCATGTTCCGTATCATTAGTTCGGTTAAAGACATTAATTGATCATTGCTCATAGACTAAAATAACCAAGATGACAAATGATGTATAATTTATAATATAGAACTTTGCCCGTACGTTACGTTAATCCATACAAAGCCATGCTCGCACAGCCGACAAACTGAGTTTTTAGTTTGACTTTGCGCTTTACGAGACTATGCTGTTTTAGCTAGAAGGCTTCAGACAAGCTGGGTTGCAAACTTTGACTTTGCCCGTTTCAAAATCATGCTGTTGTTTGCTTTGATTCTCAAGGAGGAATAAACGTGGACTATGATTCAAGGCCACTGTATTTTCTAAACTTTACTTACCAATACATATTATTATTATTGCAGTTAGTAGTCAGCTCTGTGAAACCAGCTGTTGTTTCGCTATTCCTGGAACATAACCGCATACAGTGTGCGGCTATGCCCCGTACCTTGCCACATTGGGGCATGTCCGCACAAATCTGTGCCTCTACATTTGACCAAATATTTAAATATCTGAAGGGATATGCGATTTCTCAACTAATCAACAACAAAGAAATGTGATTGCTCATTCTGAATACTAAATATCACCCTCTTAGCACACACAGTGCATTATCTATAGCTTATTTCACCTTAAGTGTGCGGACATGCCCCTACTTCCCCTAAGTCTATAGGCAGTTTATGCCGAGCAGTGCCTGGAAGACTGACTTAAGCAGACCATGCATATATTTTATTTAATATATTTTACAAGGATTTAAAACAGAAACATTGTTTCTAACACTAATTTATAGCAAAATGAACGTTCTTCAAAATATTTGAATAAATAAAATATATGCAAAATAATTGGTTTGTTGAAAATTGTTATGCGTAGTTGCCGAGTTATGCAGACCGGAGCATAAATTGTGTTAGCCTTTTTTCTTGTAGATCATCGAGTCTAGTAAACAATAAAACGTTGTTGCAAAATGTAAATTATATCGAGGCCCAATACCAGTAAAACTATGTTTGAGCAAAAAATGTATTGATGCAATAACAACAGAGAACAATACTTAATATGCGGCATTGACATTCCCATGACATTATTGCCGACAGGGAATATTTGATGCGAGAATAATGAATTATTTGCGAAGGCCGAAGCCGAATGGCACATCTAACAGTAGTATAGCTATACAACAGCGAAAGTTAATACAAATTTCCAAGGGTGTTTATACAATTGGCAATATTGTGAACAATAAAATGATGTAGTAAGTCTGGATTGTATGAACCTAATTTTATATAAATAAATATACATGTATATGTGATGTCTGAAATGTCAGCGAATGACCATTCTGTCCGTTTACTCTGTGGCTGCGTCAGTTTGTTAACTGACTCTTTGAAATGAATTAATTCGGCTGCCTAGTATCACGTTTATCGGTCGGGAGCATGTCATCCATATCTATGTAAATAATGTTTTTTATTAGGATATATTATCAACAAATGGTTCTCACTCAGCTCCCATAAACGTCATGTCCAATGTACCCCAAGGTTCCGCCCTTGACCCTGTCCGCTGCCTAATCTATTTAAACGACATTACTAACTCGATCAATTCAAACATTAGACACTTAGTTGATGATTCCTTCCAATGCAGAGACATCCAAATATCCGAAGACTATGACACCCTTCCAAAATATCTCAACAATCTCTTCGAATGCCAATTAGCAAATGAACGTCTATATCCCAAAATGTCACCTCCTCAGAACTACCAAAAACGCAGAAGCCTAGCCATCTCACCTACACCATCTCAAACCAAACAATCTCCAGAGTTAAATCACACCCTTATCTCGACACCACAATACACTCAAAACAATAATGGTCAAATAAAGTCCACACCATTCCATCGCAATGTGCTAGAAGACTTTGCCTCCTCAAATTCACTCTCCACCTTGCAACACCTAAAGTTAAAGAAACCGTCCACAATATGTTAGTAAGATAAACACTTGAATACAGAAGTATAGCTGGAAATCCGTGGCATATACATAGACTAATATTGGTACACTTGAAAGAAAAACATCAAAAAGGTGCTGCTAGGTTTATACTAAATGACCAATTCCGCAGAACAAGTGTATAAGGATTTATTTTAAAAAGCATGGTTTGGACACACTTGAAACACGACGGTTACAACACCAGCTAACGAATTATTTTTTAAAACACAACCTCCTAAATATCACGTGACCGCATCACCTCACAAACCCATACTCCCATATGCGAAACAGCAATCCCCAATATTCGCCAGAGCCTGTGGCCAAGTGCATGGCACACAACCAAGTCCATTTCACACCCATGTTAGTGTAAATATCACCTAGGTGACACCTAGCCAGTAGGAGGTGACACCTAGCCAGTAGGAGATGACACCTAGCCAGTAGGAGGTGACACCTAGCCAGTAGGAGGTGACACCTAGCCCGTAGGAGGTGACACCTAGCCAGTAGGAGGTGACACCTCGCCAGTAGGAGGTGACACCTAGCCAGTAGGAGGTGACACCTAGCCAGTAGGAGGTGACACCTAGCCAGTAGGAGGTGACATCTAGCCAGTAGGAGGATTGCATGCCACACATCCAGCTAGGTTATGTCACAAGTTAGGTGGAACTTTCTGGGGCAACTCGAAGCAGCCCCAACTGCAGCTGGCTGACCCACAATGCGTTGAATTAATGGCAGTAGTAGTTCACTTATTCTGTAAATTCTACTATTGTCCTCAGAATCGTAGACATAAGGGTGTTTACCTACATGTCAGTCTGTCAATGTTGAATGCTAATGACTAAATATTGAAAACATTAAATTGCTATCTTTATTCAATGATTTGTAATTGTGCATGTGTTACCACTGTACATGTGATTGCACACAGTTCATATTGACAGTATGTATATCTTCATAAATTTAGACATGATGTCTTTTTTCTAAGATGTGTAGGTCTATCAAATTGGCGTGCTAATTATAAAATATTGACTAATTAATTAAATTATTATTAAATTATTTATTAATTTTTATTTGTATCTACTATGAATGTGGTTACACGCTTTGCATCATATGTGTAATTATCTTCATAATCGTGGACGTTATGGCTTTTTATTTTGGTGTTGGTTTGTATATGAATATTTATTTATTTATTATTATGACTAGTTAATATATAGTTATTATCATAATAAATTTGGTTATGCACATTGCATAACATGTATAAATATCTTCATATTTATTAACTATGCTGGTCATAATTAGAATGTATTGGTTTGTTAACTTGGTGCACTAATTAGCTAATACTAAGTAACTAATTGAATTAATTAGTGGGGAATAGTGATATTGCAAATTTACGCAAATGCATAAATGAATAAATCAATTAAGTTATGCCATTTTAAATTCCCTTTAATTCAAATATTTGTCAACAGGAACCACAAAAATGTGCTCGTTGCCAGTTTTTCTTTAGGTCCTCCACACTCCGCAACGTTGTCGATAGAGCGTTGCCCTCTGCCGTCACAGCATTCCATCCTTTTTTATATCACTGTTCGACAAGGTTGATTTGAATGAGACACCGAGCACCCACGTCTTCCACCAGAGGGCGTCACTACCGTACCGGCACTACTATCTCACGCGAAAACGAGGCACGGCCTATTTCCTTTGTAAATGCCCGGGCAATTATTCGCTTCGCCGCACTTGAATAGGAGTTTGTTTAACAATGCCAACAAGGTGTGCGGTACCCGAGTGTTCTCACCGGGGTGGCCATCAGTTCCCAGCCGACGTAGAGCTTCGGGATAAGTGGGTTCATGCCATTCGACGAGCAGCAGACAAGACGGGGTCGCGGTGGACACCAAAGCCATACATGGTTGTGTGCTACGGTCACTTTTCTCCAAGTGACTACATACAAGACTCCGAGACACTACATGGTAATTATTTATTTTATTACATGTCCATCAAGTAATAATACTACTAGTATTTTTTATAATGACAACTTACGCTACTTACAATTTATTTGTAGAAGACTTAGGCGTAGCCGTAGAAAGCATAGGTCGTAATCACCTGTCAGACTCGCACTGTCTAGTACTCTAGCCTGAGTCTAGGCTAGCGCGGTATCTTGCGCTATATATGTACTTACGAATATATTATGACATTTTATTATTATATAAATTATGATAATTTTGCTCTCAGATCGTTTGCCTTGGACTAAATTATAAATGGCATTCTCCACCCGAAACCCTGATCTGGTTACCTTCCTCGATTTCAATTTTATTTTTCTTCCTCATTTTGTCACTTATCTTGCACTACTTTCTCTTAAGCTGCCTTTGGTACATTTCCCTAAGATATAAAGCATATGCAACTGAAACAGAATTAGTGGGCATAATAGTACATAAGTAACAATGACAGTGTATAATAGTTTATTATTAATAATACAACAGCAATGCCAGTGGTAGATACAGTCACAGATTATATTAACAAGCCCAGTTTTATTATATTTGCAAATTTAATCTTGGAAATCTGGCTAGATGGCTGATTATCGTATAAGTTAAAAATAATTAGAGAAACATTTATATATAAAGATCCAAAATATGTGTGTATAGCATCTGATAGTGATACAACTCCATGTGGTCTGCTTCCAGCCACCCCACGTACACGGCGCACGTTACACAAAAATGCTGTGCCATCAGTATTTGACAGGGTGCAAGAGCCATCTGAGTGTGTAAAGAAACGGGTGGAGCGAGCGAAGCTTCGCATGTCTCAAGAAGAAGAGCCCCTGGATGAGCCATCGTTCGACCCCAACCTGGATGTGTAGGAGGAGGTCGTAGACAACAACCCCATCACTGCCGACGAGGAAGCAGCTGCTCCCAGCTTCGAGCAAGTGGATAGAGGGAGCCAGACAGCGCACTTTGCCAAGCTGTCAGTTGAAGAACTGATGGCAAACCCCAAAATGCTCCAGTACTACACTGGTCTGGATGACTACCGCCACTTCCAGTATGTTCTCCAGAGTCTCGGTCCAGCAGCTCATCACCTGGACTACCGCTGGAGAACACCCCAGACGCTGTCGGTAGAGAACCAGCTTCTTCTCACCCTCATCAAGCTGCGCCTCCACACACCCAACCAAGAACTTGCATTCTGGTTTAGTGTGTCTGAGTATACAGTAGGCAACATCTTTGTTACATGGATAAATTTCATGTTTTGTTCTAGGAAGGAACTGAACATTTGGCCGTCTAAAGAGTTGGTAGATGTACATATGCCAAGTGACTTTAAGCGTTTATATGCAAGCACTCGGGTTATAGTAGATGGTGTAGAGGTCCCCATAAAAAAGCCAGGGAAACCTACTGCACAGCAAGTGACATACTCTACTTACAAAAACAGAAATACCCTAAAGGCCCTTGTGGGTATCACACCTGGAGGACTAACCTCCTACATCACCCCAGCATATGGAGGGTCTGCCAGTGATCGCATTCTTGTGGAGCGAGGAGACTTGCCACAGAAATGCGATCCTGGTGATTCTATCATGTCTGACAAGGGTTTCAATGTGCAGGACATCTTTGCCCCATTCAACATTCAAGTAAACATTCCAACATTTCTCAGCAAAAAAAATCAGCTCTCAACAAAAGCAATAATAAACGACAGAAAAATAGCATGCAAACGTGTACACGTTGAGCGTGTCATTGGCCTGGCAAAACCCTATAAAATATTAACATCACCAATGAACGAAGTGGAAACAATCTTGGGGTCCCGCATAATTTTTGTTTGCTTCATGTTGTCACCGAGCACGCATAGTTTCAAAAACCGCATACAAATTTCTAATTCCACTCGAAGCAATTTAACCTGCTTTATGTAAAGTGTCCTGCACATTGAAAGGTTTGTCAGACATGATTTACAATTTTAAGTAAAAATGTTTGTTCAGATACTCCTTCCGGTAGTGGTCACGGAAGAATGTATCTAACCTGTTTAGCATGCCATATACAAAGGTGCTGTTATATGGAACATCAACAATGACAAGGTCAACCAGTGTAAAAATTACCAGATGGCATAGGGTTTTTCTGGTGATGTGCATGTTGCCTTGCACCTGATACATGTAATCATGGTCATGTTTTAGATGAAGTTTGCCATTTGGTCCAAGTTCCAAGTATGGCACAGTAACTGGTGTGACAGGCTTGTCCCTGGCAACATAAGGGCATTTGACTTCGATTAACGTGCAGTCATCTACAATGCCATCTGGTGAGCAGGCCAAGTATGGCTTTTTTAAACAAATGACCAGACCACTGGCTGTGACATTACTGCCAGTCTTCTCACGATAAGCTTTCAGTGCCGTACCCTCGTATTTTCTGCCATGTTCTAGGGGTGCAGCTGATATTGTTTTTGTCTGCTGTAGACACCTAGCAAATTTACCTGCATCAGTTATATCTGTTAATTTGCAGATTCTGCCAAACCGTGAGGCAGTCATGCGTTTTGTGCGCTCTGCATGCCACAAGGCCACAACCGCGTGTCTTGCTCAATATGTGTGGCCTGTTCTTCGGAAATGTGTGTGTGTCTGCTTGTAAATAGTGTTCGGATGGTGTGAGTGTGCAGTAGTCGTGGTCATTGTCAAATGCATGCATGTTTGCAGGAGAGATGATCTGCATCAGAGCTGGGCTAACAGTTGATGAAGCTGTGCTTGTGGTATTGGATTGAAGATGATATTTGTGTTGTTCATGGACATGTCTAAGTGTTCTGCTTTGACTGTTGAACCGTTGTACAGGCGGCATGGCCTGTGGAAAGACTGCACAGTCTCTGTGCAAGTTATTTCTAGCTTCATAGCTTTACCACACCCGTAGTCGATCACAGGAAGCAAAGCAGCACGAATGTGTTTGCAGTGGGCATATGGGCCCATGCCAGCAGCACATTCACAGTGTGTCTGTAGGATGTTGCCCTGCTCGTCCACACTCAAGTCAATGTTGTAAGTTGTACCACGACGCATCTTGACTCGGCACTGTGTCCTCAGGAAGGCATATGGGCCCATGCCAGCAGCACATTCACAGTGTGTCTGTAGGATGGTGCCCTGCTCGTCCACACTCAGGTCAATGTTGTTTGTTGTACTACGACGCATCTTGGCTCGGCACTGTGTCCTCAGGGAGGTTGTTTCGTCCTTCTTGCAAAACCGCATGAAACGGATAAACCTGAAAGACATTATATGTTATGACAGTGATTTATGAACTTAAATGCAGATAATACACGTGTTAACCTGTGTAAAACAGTATAAATGTAAACCATGTTCATAACTGAAACAACTCAATATAAAGTTCATAATAGTTTTGAGTATTGAAGTTACAGTTAATGTCTTTGTAAAGGACACTGCATGCAGCAGCATGGGCATCAAGCATTTCACTGTTTCATGTTTGAACCAAGAGTGTGTGCATGTCTTTGTGCAAATAATGTTTGGTATTTAACAGTATGTGAATATAATTCCTATTTACATATTTTACGTCTTATAAATAAAATGTGTTAACTACCTGTCATCGTAAAGTTCTTTTGCGTTTCTGTTGAGGCTGGTTCCTAATGGATGGAGAAACTGGTCGACTGTGTGTGTTGTTACAGGTGGGAGAATAGTGTTGCCTGTCACATCTCTGTAGTTGGTTGCATGGGGAGGAGACATGTGCCAGTCATCATCATGGTTGAGGTCACTGGTGGTATAACCAAAATTGCTGTTCCGGTCATATGCCTCCAATCTGAAAATAACATGCAGTGTAAATTATACTAGTAGTATAATATAGGTGTACAATTATTATTAGTATCCATTTTTATATTAAAAACAATTATTCACATTAAAACCAATAATTTGTTAGCTATCCTACATATGGATGAAATGTGTGTACATTAACAAGACAAGCCCAGCACACGAGTGCATATTAATTATTACAGGCATATTAATTATTTCTGTAGCCATTACAGTCCAGGTTACAGAAAATGACAACTCACAAGAACATGCCTGTACAAAGTCTGCTACTGTGTTGCCTGGTGGCTTTTACCAGAATAAACATTGGGCATTGCTCTAATCTCAGTTCTGGCTTGAGTATAAACTCCATACACGTTCACACCTACTTACTAAAGACCACGACACTAATGTGCCAAGATAATGGTAGTTAGCCTGTGTGTATTCACTGATCTGAATGCACTGTCAACACGTATTCAGCTCTGGCTCTGCGACTCCAATTGCATAACATTACGTAACCAATCCCCGGCTATTCACTTGACTGACCCTTTTATCCTTTACATTTCACACGTAATTAACGGAACTCAATACCCAATTCATCTGTAATAAATTATTCTAAAGTCACTGTTTACTAGTCATCTGGATACTTATGTATGTATAAAATAATTAAAGGTTACCCCCATTATCGTTCAGCGTGCCACTTACCGTTCAATCAATTCCTTTTTGCGGCCTCCTCGTCTCGCCCCTCTCCTTAACAGTTCTCTTTTAAGCTCCGGCAGAGTCAGGTGATCATATTTACCCATCACAACACAAATTGTAACAACAAAAACGAACTTAAATCACTATTTAAAACTCATACGTAGAAACGATGGTACTTTTGCAGTTTAGGCCCTCACCTCGAAAAAACCATCAACATGTTCACCTACGATGACCAAACTTCGCATGGTGTATCTACTACACCTTTACTACGCGTGTACACTTGTCACATGATCCACAAATAATTATTAATGCCTGAAATCTATCAAACTATATACGTAAATAACGCGCTTTCCTCGGCGCCACCTGACGGACAGTAGTGACTCGACGAAGAAAGCGCATTATTTACGTACACATTTTGATCGATTTCAGGCATTAATTATTATTTTTTGATCACGTGACAAGTGTATACAAGTAGTACAGGTATAGTAGATACATCATGCGAAGTTTGGTCATCGTAGGTGAACATTGTGATGGTTTTTTCGAGGTGCGGGCCTAAACTGCAAAAGTACCGAAACGATACCGTAAAACGTGGGATAACCGCATGAGGCCTAGTGCCGGTACGGTAGTGGCGCCGCGTAGCGGGAAACAGGTGCTCGGGTCCTCATTGGCCTTGTAACATTAACAGTTATTATATTTGGTCGGTTAAGGCCACAGTCTCAGCATGAGAAAGGTTGTCCTTAAGATTTCGCTGTTGTCGTGCTGCTTTCACCATGGTGACTGTGAAAGGAGAAATACATTCTGGGAAGATTTGTTCTTAAAACACAGCAATCCGCTTATCGGTTACACCTGCCTGTATCTCCTAGCTGGGCAGCATCTGGGTGTTTGTTGTGCAACCCGCCCTAAGCGGTCGCCCTGCTAGGTGACACCTAGAGAGATAGGGGTAATGTTACCGCCTAACTTGGGTTCGTGTCATGCAACTGGGCACTGGAATCTACTCCCTCAGAAAAAATTAGCTTGTTGCTCCAGCCTACCTCAGCAAACTCTACTTTAACATTATATATTTTAATCTGCACAAATTATTACACTTGGTTTACACAGATAATCGCTTCAGTTTTTTTACATTTATTCTTCTAAATTCACGTTAAAGCTCCCTTGACACAACTCCTGTTTTAGGTCCAGAAGGGACATTGGACACCAAAGTCCAACGCTGTGCAATAGCTACATATTAAACCAATGTTTATGCCTACATACAACCGTTAGAAATATGACTATAGCGATACTCCGTAGTATATCTACTAACATTTAAGTTTCGTAATCCAAGAACTACATATTGAATGAGCAGTTTTCATAGTGTATAAGAGTTCATGTTATCAGATTACATTAAAAGTCAGTTGAACAAGAGTCACACACATATATGGATGCCAACGATTACATATGGCATATATTATTAAAAAAAAAGTAAAGGCAAGTTCTTATATAGCGCAGTATCCAGTCCTCAGGACCGTTCAAAGCGCTTTACACTTTACTTCCCTGACATACCTATTTACTCAGACACCATCTCGGCTTCTCTGGGAAGCATCTAGCCATATGCTACAATTAATGCGCGAAGGCTGCTCGTACACATATCCACCACTGTCTATAGCCAGGTACTGATTTATTTAGCTGAGTGAACTGGAGCAATGTAGAGTGAAAACATTTGCCCAAGGTTTTAGCACCGCAGCCAGGATTCGAACCCGGGCCACTGCGCTCTACTAATTATGTATTGCAATTACCCGTAGTATATCTACTAACATTTACATTTCGAACTCCAAGAGATTCCAGGGTCGCCAGATACCTCAAGTTGCATAGGCCTACATCATTTTGATCTGCTCCTACAACTCTCCAGATGCAACAAATATTACCTGTGAACCAAATTGATCCTTCCATTAAGGTTTCACCAGAAACTTCTAATTATATATAATTAATAAATATCTACAATTCAGCAAATCTGAGGATTGGATAATATAAAAATTGCCTTTTAATAAATACTATTATATCTATTTAGAAAGCAAGTTTGTTTTCACTCAATTATGCCTAGTTTGTATCATAGCATTTTATGAATAATTGAATAACATTGCAATAATGATGCCATGTAATGATGCTGTATTTGTAGTATTTGTGTTAGGTGGATATTTTACTGTATCTGTGTGGGTGGTTGGATCTTGTTTGGCTGTGTCCGGGCTTGATGTATTGGTTGGGATCGATGTGTAGGAGATTGCTTGTAATGTTACCCATAGTGGGAATGTGTGGCTTCAGCCCAAATCTATTCTAGGAATGGCCAGTAGAGAGCAGAGGCCCAGGTAGACCCAGTTACTTCCCAGCTGTAGCTGTGGACCACAGTCCTTGCTGCCAAGCGCTGGACTCCTCTAGATAGTTGATGTTTCGAGTAATATATGAGTCACCCACCGGACAGCAGTATTCGAGGTGTTGGCAGACCAGACTCTGATATGCATAGCCCTTGAAGGACTGAACTTTAAATTTCATTTAATGAAACCAAGCTTGCTCTTTGCTTTATTAACTATCCTGCTGATGTGTGAGATCCATTGTTTAATATGTCTATGCCGAGGTGTGTTGCCACTAATACTGCCCTGAGTGTTTCGTCATGTATTGTGTATGTATAAGTTTTATATGGGTAATTTTGATCTGGCGATGTGCATAGCTTTACATTTGTAGGAGTTGGAGGTCATTTGCTAGGATTGTTCCCATTCGATCAGTCTGTCGAGGTCATGATGGCTTGGTCAGTGTGCTTATTGATTTTCTGGTAGAGCATTGCATCATCAGCGAAATGTTTGAGGGAGGTTCCTTGTGAAATGTGGTGACCTGGTTTGACCTTTGCACCCCATACATGATAGCAGCTGACAGCACAACACCGAAATCCATTTAGAGAAAAGAGCTATTCTTTCGTTAAACACGTGACACAGCCATTTTGTAGATAAGTAAATTAAATACAAACAAATTAAATAAACGGTTGAGGTAACACATATTTAAAAATTCCTACGTACTGCACTACTTGACAGTTTTGAACATGTCTCACTGGGACAGCGAGATGGTTTTAAAGGATACAATATATCGTAGTGCATAAGGGGGTCCATTTAAACTCCTGATAGGAAGCACTTAATTGAATACATTTGCTGCTCACCTAGGTATATTTTAACAGGCAACATATCCAACTAATCTGCCGGTGTTCTAGAGTCATATCAGTTGAACAATATTGCTAAATTTCGCCGTCATTTCAAAAATGCACCTTGATAACATTAATTTGCCTTTCCAACATAACTCCCAGGCGTGTTGACAACCAGAATATGTTTCGACTCTGTGATTGATCACGTACAAGTAGCGTAGTAACACATACGTTGTAATATGTAGTGCGGCGATGGTTGTCGTCGTGTCGGCGTCTTGCGGGCGATGAGTGTTCATCGTTCAGTGGCAAGCCCTGTATGTCAGGGTGCAGCGCCTTTTATACCGCGGTCACGCTTGGTTGGCTGCCGCGTGACCGGTTGTCTGGATTTTTTTATTGAGCCACTGTGTGGCGCTGTTATCTACGACATTCTCCTGACCTTATATTTGAAGAGCTACACATTACCGGGTTCCCCGATAAAATATACGTCCTAATCATCGTAATATTAAAATATTTCCATCCCGATGTGCAATAACTAATAACTAATAAACGTAAACATTGTATTTTAATCAAAATTAATTAGCTGGTTCCATACGAAATATTAACATGTATGAACACGGGTATAATTATCCCCGACTTACGCCTATAAATGTAACGGGCTAAACTGTAATATACATATAATTCTAACAACTCAGATATGATAAATATACCGAATATGGGTATGATGATAACCTACATTGGTATGATTACTCCATGCCAATCCATGGGTATGAGTATGCCGAATATGGGTCTGATTGTACCCTAAATTGGTATGATTATACCCGACCCTGGTATGATTATACCTTTCTTGGGTATTATTTCTCACCTTGGTATGATTATACCCTTTACGGTCTATATTCCATAGAACGCTTGCGCATTGAGGGCAGCGACGCGCAATACAACCCAGGCGGGGAGATTGCGGTACTTCGCAACGGTGATGGCATGGCCTGCGACATCAGGGATGTCCACTGGACCGGGATAGCATGGGAGAATCTGTCTCCAACAACAGACGACCAAGGTCCATCTGGTGAGCGAGATGTACATATCCCGGCATCTGTGTCGTATTCACAGTGAAACCGAACACGGTGTTTGGGAACATCCCAATCCAGTTGTTGTAGCTGGCCAAGTCACCAGTGTAGCAGTGTAGATCGATTTTATTGTTGACGGGTGTTCTTTTTTAGCACTGTCAATGTTAGCTACTGTGACTTGTAGTTGTGCTGGCGGTGTACGCACACAGCGGCAATTCCAGCGGTGTTAACGGGGTCGTTGGTGGCTGGGTCTGAGCCACATACGCAGCAATATGGTGACCAGGTCACGCAGAATGTCCACGTTCACGGTTTGATCGCTGCCCCTATTGCATTTATTAGATTGTTACCATTTCCCAAAAATAATCCCCGCAAAGTGCCTATGTCCCAGTATTCCCTGGCGTAAATGGTCGCTTGCCTCCGCACCGCCATTCACGCTTCGGGCTGGCCTCTGTGTCCGTTGTAATGATGTCCATCTGCAAATATAAGTATGTCAGATAATCACTGTATCGAGATGGAGGGTTAACCTTACGACCACTTCGCCTGACTCTCGGTGGTACTAGAGTGGTTCCTTGCTCAATTAGTGATTGTGTGGCCTGGAATAATTGGTCTACCCCAGCCTGTAGGTTCTCGTCATCAGCACCAGTTGCTGTTGGCCTGTTCTGGGTTCCATCAGTGAGCACCATGTGTCGGGTCCGTCTGACCCACAGTGGAATATCACGATCTTCATGTATACGGAGTTTATCATGGTATTTGACAGATTCTCGATTACGGCCAGCTAGTCGGTACAGAAGGGAAGATATTACATTACTCTACGACTATTACTGGGCCCTTCCACACCGGTTGCAGCTTCTTGCTTTGTCGCACTACGATACTGAAATTCAGGAAGTAGACCAAATTGCCCACGTCGAATTTTCTATCCCGTATAAGAGTCCGTGCGCTGTAGTCTCTCTTTTGACGACACTGAGCCATCCGGAGATTCTAACATGCAGCAACACATGTTAGTCTCAATCTCTCTATCAATTATGAGAGGTAACGTGATGGCAATTGTCTCTGTGCGTTTACAGTAGAGAGCCAAAACAGAATTTAGTCAGGCATACAGACCTCCCTGCCTAGAAATAGCATGTTCGGTGTGAAGCCCATGCTCCTATTTACCCTAGCTCGTATACTCATGCCTAGGACGGACGTCCCACATTGTTACTTTATCGTTGAGATAACATATGATGAGAGATAAAACCATCTGATTATAGCTCTCCACCTGTCCGTTTGAACTGGGTCGGTATGGTGTCGTCCGTGTCTTGGTGATTTCCACCAACCTACATAGGTCCGTATAGTATCGAATTATCTACCCTGGTCAGTACGTATGTGTAGTGGGGCCGTAAACCTAGCAATCCACTGTTCAAAGAATGTTTTAATAATAATAATAATAATAATACACTTTATTTACACACTGAAATCCAAAGTACAAGCTCTGTTCAGTAGTGTTCACATTTTTAAAAATAAATATAATACAAGTAAAACAAGTTTGAGTACGTATATCTATCTAAATTTAAAATAAATTAATAAATACTTCTTATTAACTGAAAACATTGATATCAATCTAAACGGTATAGAGGAAATATACATCACAACAGTTTTGAAATATAACGTCTTAAGGAGCGCTTAAACTTCATGACGTTCATGACTCTGTGGAACGCAAATCCTCATGTACTGCGTTCCATAGAGTTGGTCCTGCACGGGAGAATGAGCGGCGTCCATAACGTTCGAGGTTGTGCCGAGGAACCACTAGCAACGCGCGGTCTGCAGATCGCAGGGCGCGACGCGGCACGTACGGCGTGATGAGAGAGGCGATGTACGTTGGCATCCGATCACGTAAGGCTCGAAACACAATAACTAGTAGATTGTACTCGATGCAGTTGTTTCAATGCGGCCGTCATACTTCGCCGGTCTGATCCGTAGGACGACTCTGGCCGCCGAGGTGCAAGAAGTGGTCAGATAAACCGCACAGGACAGCGTTCCGGCATTCCAGCCGTGATGTGACGAGGGAGTGGACGAGGTTCTAGCACGCTGCAGTTTTGAGACTCGTCCGTATTTTCACAATGCGAAGTAGCTTCGAATAGGCAGCACGACAGACGTTCGATACTTGGGCCGACCTGACAAGTCGGCTGTCAAGTAGAACTAGAACGCCTATGTCTCGAACAGTCAGCGACAGTTATATGGGTGACCCACATACATAGATGGGGGGCAGCGGAGAAGGCGAGTGGACGACGGATGAACGAGAAAGGATTGCTTCAGTATTCGCCTCGTTTAGAAACAGATGGTTGTCATCCAACCACCGTCTAATATCGTTTACGCATTCGTCAATTTTCCGCTGTGCATCTGTATGATTCGATGGCGGACACTCAGCGTACAATTGAGTGTCATATGCATATATGTGATAGCGGATCTGGTGGCGATCAAAGATGTCCGCAATGGGCAACATGGAGATGTTATATAGAGGGCTGTGGTTTAGGGTGTCAAATGCTGCGCTAAGATCTAACAGCACAAGCAGTACCCGATGCCGTGAATCCACTGCATGCATCAGATCTCCGTGTATTCGCACTAGTGCTGTCTCTGTGCTGTGTTTGTGTCGGTACGCGCTCTGGAATGGGTCGTTGTACCCGTTGGTGTCAAAATAGTTGCGTAGTTCCTTAGCGACATACCGTTCCAGCGTTTTCGATGGAAAACTTAAGTTCGATATCGGACGATAGTTTGCGAGACAGTTAACGTCAGAGGCCGCGTTTTTTAAGGATCGGTGTTTCATGGTCGCAGGTACGACGCCATATTCCAATGACGTGTTGATGACGCCTGTGAGAACCGATGCTATTGTGTCGATGTCTTCGTTGAGCAGGTTTGATGGAATTGGATCAAGGGTGCAGGATTTCGCAGATGACTGCAAAACTCTCCGAATGATGTCTGCAGTCGTTGCCAGCTTAAAGTCGGACAGCTGCGCGGTTTGGTGGTATTCACACGACTGTTGATCAGGAATGGTGGTCGTCACGGCACGCGAATTGATTGCACGACGTAAGTTAGCAATTTTCTCAACGAAAAACTGTTTGAAACAAGAAGCAAGAGCGACGCCGTTGGATTACTCAGCAACTGAGCTTGTGCAGATCGCCACACAACAGTATTGCATTGGTGACGCCGAACATTGTTTTGATATTGTGTCCAGCTTCACTTATAACGATGCAGAAGTGACGGACCTTCGTAGCAGCGAGTTTTCGGCGACATCCGTCACGAAACGTCTGTCTGTGGACAGTCAGTCGTGTCTTTCGCCATCGACGTTCGGCGCGACGGAGGTCACGTTTCGCACAGGACAATACTTCCGTATGCCACGGTGTCCTCGAACGAACAGTGGTGACGCGTGTGACGATCGGTGCGTGCTTGTTGACGATGGTCTCGATAGCGCTGTTGTAGTTGTCGACGGACGCAATTCTGGTTTCGGAAGTCACGGCGAATGCTTTACGGATCTCAGAGAGAAAACTCGCTTGTTAATCGATGCGAATTTTCGGTAACACACTCGGCGTTTCGGACGCTCGGGCTTCACGACGTTGAGTTCACACTCGATCACGTAGTGATCTGTGAGCAGAGTAGTTGGGCATATTGGCGTCGCGAGCAGACCTGACGTTTTCGCTGTTATTATCAAATCTACTATGTTACCACGTTCGTGAGTAACATCACTGACACGTTGCATAAAACCAGATGTGTCAAGTAAATTTGCTAGGTTATTCGCGTTCGTGCATGTTGGGTCTTTGTATGTGGTTTTGAAGTCCCCACACACGATCGTTTCAGTGGGATGAGCAGCACCGATTAACTATACTTTGGATACATCATCTAGGAAAGTTCTAAAACATGAACTCGGCGGTCTGTATATTACGATTACTCGAGTTGTACAGTCGATGCGAGCATTACGTATTGTAACGAAAAGCGTTTGATGCGCATGTGTCAATAGTACCACGTGACACGAGCTGGAATGATTGACGGAAAAGGAACCCACTGCCTTCTCCGAGACGAGCGCCACCACGTGGCTGGTGAGCAAGCCAGAAAGTGTCTCTACACAGTTCGGACACTGAAGCTTTGTCTTCATCTCCCAGCCAGGTTTTCGTTAAAGCAACAATGTCCACAGAACAGTCATCGACGTAATCACGCACAAGTAAAGTTTTGTTTCGCAGAGACCTGGCGTTAATCAGGGCAAAATTAGTCTTTGACACAGTTTCGGGCAAGAGCACAATGGGTACTTGCAGTAGACTGCTGTTTCAAGGGCGTGTACATGACCGGTCATGGGTGATCGACATCCGACCACTCGTGTAATTGTTCTTTGTTTCCGAGTGCCGCCCCGGCAGCCACGCCTAGTTGGTAACCTGGCAGCAATGCCAAGGTCAACTAAGGTCCTTCAAGTGGTGGCATTCATGTGTGACGAACAAGAGCGACGACACAATTGACAGGCCGAATACGTGTAGGTAGACATGATTGCGCAAGGGGTTTATGGTCCACCGAGCCGCCGGAAGTGTCTATACACAGTGTAGGATAAAATAAGTTTTTAAAGATCAGTAAAAAAACACACACACACACACACACACACACACACACACACACACACACACACACACACACACACACACACACACACACACACAGCGTTCTTAGTGACGGCCCGACGACTTCGCTGGTGAGGACTTGATGTGATCAATAATACAAGTCAGCGTCAATGTAAACACAGAAACATAATAAAAAATGAAAAATATCTAGAGCAACGTATGGATGCAGCCGGCTATGCGCGACGAGTCTATTTTGGCTGTAATTACAGCGGTTTGTTCCGGCCAAAAATACAGTTCAAGCGAGCGACAAAATTAGTCAACCATCATGAAGATGTATTTATTTCCCGAATCGCTCGTTGTAAACGGACTCAATCCATATCTAGATGGACTCGTTCACCGGGTACCCCCTGCTTGATAGTGGAGTAATGGTGCTCGCTGTGCCCGTCCCTTTATTTAGGTGACACACGCTACAGTCTCCACGAACAGTCGGCAGTCTCTACGCATAGAAGACCAAAAGGAGTTTTGTCTTAAGTTTGCATATGTTTTGTCACGGCCCCAGTACCCGCCAGTGCGTCGGTCATGTGTCATTTGGAGAATGCCATATTTCATTGAATGGGGTACCACTAGTCTTTGTACTGAAATTCCTCTGTCATCCACCCACCGATAATATAAATATAAATGTACGATGCGAAGCTGCTGCCTACATGTCCAGAGGGTGCGGGTTTCTATGCCTTTTGTGTGGAAATCGTTTTGGGTTGTGGGTTCTCCCTCCAACCAATTAATTCCTTGGCACAATTTGCCATCTAGTAATTGAGCGTCCCTCAATTCCTGTGGACTAAATTGGTTAATGTAATTTGTCTCCATGTCCCAGTCTGTTGCGTCATCGGCGGTGTTTGTTTGAACAGTATTGTTGTGTGGGCTATTCACTTAACAAGATTTAACAAGAGATTTAACAAGATTGCCACCTAGAGAATTTGGCTTATCGAGAGTCCAACCTATCTATCTAAATGTACCCCGCCCTTCTTAGGTACATATCAATTTTATTTTTAAACATATTAACACTACTAGCACCTACACAATCAGCCGATAATCTGTTCCATTCATTTACTGTTCTTTGTGAAAATGAACATTTTCTAATATCTAATCTACACTGCTTCTTTGCTAATGTAACTCCATGTCCTCTAGTCCTTCTCTCTTCCTTAACTGAGAAAAATATATTTCTGTCAATATTTTCATACCCATTCAATATTTTAGAAACTTCTATCTGATCTCCTCGCAGTCTCCTGGTTTCTAGTGTTGTTAATCCACATTCTTTTAGACGCATTTCATAACTAATATTCCTGAGTTTTTGTATCATTTTGGTTGCTCTTCTTTGTACTCTTTCTAGTATATCAATATCCTTCTTGCGATATGGCCTCCATGCCTGTATGCAATATTCTAAATGAGGCCTAACTACTGTTTTGTACAGTGGTATTATTAGTTCTTTTTCCTTGTACACTATATTTCGCCTAATTAATCCAAGACTTTGGTTTCCCTTCGCTGCTGCAATTGCACACTGTTCTGATACCTTCATATCAGCACTAATAGTTAACCCTAAGTCCTTTTCCTTTATGGTAGTATTTAGTACAGTATCACCCATTATATATTGTGCATCTTCATCCCCATGTCCTGTGTGGAGGCACTTACACTTCCCATAATTAAACAGCATTTGTCACTTATCAGACCATTCGGTCAACTTATTTAGATCATCTTGTAATTGCTGTCTATCTGCATCACTTTTTATTTTTCTGAACACTTTTGTATCGTCCGCAAACTTCAACACATTGCTTGTTGTATCATCATCCAAATCATTGATATATATTAAGAACAAAATAGGTCCCAATACTGATCCCTGCGGTACTCCACTCAAAACCGATTTCCAGTTTGAAACCTCCCCATCAACTACCACTCTTTGTCTTCTATCAATAAGCCATTTTTCTGTCCAGTTAATCATAACATTGCCTATGCCATGGGCCTTCAGTTTAAGTAGTAATCTTTGATGTGGCACTTTGTCAAAAGCTTTTTTAAAATCTAAGTATATTATATCTACTGGTGATCCCTCATCTACCCACTTTGTGACATCTTCCAAAAAACATAAGATATTTGTTAAGCATGACCTCACTTTTAGAAACCCATGTTGAGATGGGTTAATCAAGTTATTTTTAACAAGAAAATAAACCAAGTGATCTTTAATTAGTCTTTCTAATAGTTTACAAATCACCGATGTTAAACTCACTGGTCTATGGTTCTCTGACTTGCTTCTTCATCCTTTTTTAAATAATGGTATGATGTTTGCTTCTTTCCATTCTAATGGAACTACTCCTTCCTCTATTGACAAATTGAACACTGTTGCAAGTGGTATGCTAATTTGTTCTACAATTTCCAGTAGTAATTTGGGAGGAATCCCATCCACTCCAGGTGACTTATTATCCTTCATATCCCTTATTTTCTTAGCTACCATTTTTGGTGTTACAATTAGTTGTCCTAAATAGTCTGACTCTCTCCCTTCGAATTTAGTCTCTGGTACTGGTACAAGATACAAGATACAAGATACAAGATACAAGATACAAGATACAAGATACAAGATACAAGATACAAGATACAAGATACAAGATACAAGATACAAGATACAAGATACAAGATACAAGATACAAGATACAAGATACAAGATACAAGATACAAGAAGCGTTATGTAACGTCGGTTACATGATAATTAGGCAACATTAGCTCATCTGAGCTATTTTCCGACAAACGAGTATAAAGCAACGAGACGACATAAAACTTGTCGCACGACTGGAGTGATTACGTAATCTACCTCCACCTCGAACCAGCCCCATTGTGAGTGAAGTTTGCTATAGTAAGGACAGTGACCACGTGGCAAAGTACTCACTTCTCTTCCAGCTTCGTAACAACTACAATGTTCAAGTTCCTCTGGGATTCGCGAAAGCGGTCTGTATTACACAGCTTTACCCCAGCCGTATGTTGAATCATCATATAATCCTGTGACAATTCCTCCAGCCACCTGCCTAGTTGGCCCTCAAGATGTTTGAATCTGAATAACCAAGGACAGGACGGGATAATGAGAGAGTCAGTTAGTTCAGGCGTAGTTACGTGTGTAATGTGTGTTGGGTTAGACAACTCCACCATAATGTTGGTCCTGTGATTGGATAGCACAACGGTGCGTTGCGTAACCTCAACTCTGATCCCATTATAGCGACCGCTACTGCCTTTCTGCTACTGCCTTTCTTAATGCACTGGTGTTCCAGTAGAAAGTCCAATCCGATAATGAAATTGTCCGTGATGGGTCCAACAGCTATGTCAATTTGGAATTGTTTGCCCTGTATTGTGATTGGCAGTTGTCTAATAATACGACAACGCATGTATGAACCGTGTTCTGCGTTTCTTATTCGTATGTGTTGACGAGCTACTGTCACTGTTGGTTTGAGTGAGTGTATAAATGACTGGCTGATCATTGACATTTGCGCAGCAGTATCCACATCCAATAATGTATCTACAGCATGCATATACGCTGGAATTAGTCAGGTGTGGCCTACTGTTGGGCCTAACTGTGAATGTCTAACCGCATGTTCAGTTAGCCACCCAGTTTATTCGTCTCATGATCGGCTCCATTCATTGAAACTCTTTGTTTCTGTTGACCTTTTCCTTTTTGGAAACCCTCTGAGGTGGTTCCATGGCTAACAGGATTCACCTTGATTAGTTTGGTCATGTTTTCACATCCTAATCTACCCTACGTACGGGAGAGGTGGAAATGTCACGCGGTCGTGGATTTTGACTATTATAATCATATATCTTTGCATCATCTCTGCTCAGATACTTCGCCGATCATGCTCCCTACCGCCAGATGTCTCACTACCGTCACGACTGTGATCAGCTTGCCGTGCGCCATGCATAATCTTCACCCGATCACAGTATTTACCAAGATCATGTAAACATGGTGGAGTTGAGCTCTTGAAAAAATTCATGATTAGCATTTATTCTGAAAATTAAAATAAAACCTTTGTATTACAAACACGTTTGTTTACGATGCCAAACTGTGTGTGTGTGTGTGTGTGTGTGTGTGTGTGTGTGTGGTGTGCGTGCGTGCGTGCGTGCGTGCGTGCGTGCGTGCGTGCGTGCGTGCGTGCGTGCGTGCGTGCGTGCGTGCGTGTGTGTAGCCAGCCGTTTTAGCTACTAGTTCATATAGATGCAACTGAGCAGCATCTACACGCAGGATCTTTGGTCACTTGGAAAATTATCACTGCCAAACGAATGAGCAGACGAAGTCGTTAGTATCAGAACTAGCCTACAAAACGCGTTGGTATTTGTGCCAAACAGGTACGGAAAGGCGCAATATTTACATATATATATATATATATATATATATATATATATATATATATATATATATATATATAGGGGAAGTAGGGGCATATCCGCATAGAGGCATGTCCGCACACCCATTTATTTGCGCATCGCGTAACATCTGGTTAGTGGAATCATGTTAATCGGAATCGTCTAACCCCCAAATCATCCACTTGCATATACTTTTTGATAGAAGTGAATAATTAAATAAAATGTTATTTTCGTAAACACTGATTTAATTTTACTCATATGCTGTTACGTGTATTACATTAACCTTAAGACGTGCGTATACATTTTCCTTTATAATTCCAAATTGCATTTTAATGTTTTATGATGTGTGAAATAAAGGATACTTTCATAAGTAGCATTTTCGCGCAATTCAGAATTATTCACGTGTTGGATGCATGTTCGCACAGGCCTGTGCGGTCATGCCCCACCCGCTGTGCAGACGTATTTCGTGCATCGGTGCTTATAATATTATGTAGTCTACTAAGATACATATTTAGATACTTCAGTTGCTTACCACAAATATCATAGGAAACTTTGATGTGAGATAGTATATGATGATTATTATATAATTATTAAATATTATCAAACTTATCATATCATTCATCTCTTCTTCAATGTATAATAGGATATATCGTGCTGACGTCACATTTTCCATGTTGTGTAACATTAGATAAAGCTTACTTGATCATTGCTCATAGACTAAAATAACCAAGGTGACAAATGATGTATAATCTATAATATAGAACTTTGCACGTATACGTTAGTCCATACAAAGCCATGCTCGCACAGCCGACAAACGGATTTTTTTGTTAGTTTGACTTTGCGCTTTACGAGATTATGCTGTTTTGGCTAGAAGGCTTCAGACAAGCTGGGTTGCAAACTTTGACTTTCCCCGTTACAAAATCATGCTGTTGTTTCATTTGACTATCAAGGAAGAATAAACGTGGACTATGATTCAAGGCCACTGTATTTTCTAAACTTTACGTATATATGAAAACTTCCAAAACTGTTAATTTGTGTTCTCCGGTGTTTTTGTTTTAGTAATGCACGTGTCAGTAGTGTACACATACCAATACATATTATTATTGCAGTTCATTAATGGTTAGCTCTGTGAGACCAGCTGTTGTTTCGCCATTCCTGGGCCATAACCGCACACAGTGTGCTGCTATGCCCCGTACCTTGGGGCATGTCCGCACAAAGCTATGCCTCTACATTTGACCAACTGTTTAAATAGCTGATGGGATATGCGATTTCTTAACTAACTAACAACAAAGTTGATATGATTGCTCATTCGGAATATTAAATATGACCCTCTTAGCACACACAGTGCATTATCTATAGCTTGTTTCACCTTATGTGTGCGGACATGCCCCTACTTCCCCTATATATATATATATATATATATATATATATATATATATATATATATATATATATATATATTATATTATATGCTTAACATGATACTGAATGATTGCCTATCAAATATACGCCAACATGTAGTTGTAGCTGCAAATTCGAGGTGTGACCGATATCATCAAGAGCCAATAACCCAAATAACTATAATTCGAAGGTTGGAATGCGAGTTCTTTCCAGAAAGGCCGGATTATCGATCACGCCAAAACATGACATAGGCAAACGGCGCTCAATTAGTTTCTTTCATATTAAACTTCTATTATTATAAATCCATCTGTTGATACAGCTATACTATACGTTTGTTATGTCCTCAGTAATCCAGGGAAGTGAGTATCGCATCGAAGAATATTTGAAGGGGATGAATTAGTTCATAATTTCCTGGAGGCCATGTTTGTAGAGGTCCCAGCGTGGTTCTTGGGTGTCAGAGAGTGGGGCTTGGTTTTGTATTTTGTTCCCTAGGTTCTGAAGTTCCTGATCAATGTGTTTCCATTCTGCCTTGTAGTATCTAAAAACTTTGTTTGGAGGGGTTCTATTTCTGGGCAGGTTTATGTTGATGTTTAATAAGGGGAGACTGTCATGGTCACTGATGCCTGGGATGTTGTGCGTGCCTTCTATGAGGGAGGGGTTGGTAGTGAGGAACGGTTCTAGGATAGTTTTGCCTCTAGTAGGTTCCTCTACAGCTTGGTGAAGGTGGAAGTCTTTAGACAGATCTAGTAGATTAGTAGATATTTTGTCATTTTCTGGGCAGATTAAGGAGGTCCAATTAATCTTGGGACAGTTAAAATCACCAGCTACCATGTAATGTGTTTTCCATTTTGGATAATTCTGCTGATGGAGTTCCTTAGATGGGTCAGTCCTGTCTCGTCGGTTAGTGGTTGATAGAAGCTGCAAATATAAAGATATGGGTTGTTTTTTATTTATACTCCATCAGTTTCATGGAAGAATTAATGCAGGTTTTGATTGCCAGGAGTACTCCTCCATCTTTGAAGGATTGATCTTTTTCTGAAAACTGTGTAGTTATCAGGTAGGATTTCTGAAGTTTCAATTTTCTTGTTTAGCCATGTTTCACATCCAAATACAATATCAGGGTTAGTATTGTCTATTGTGAGTTGAAGATCAGGTTTTTTATTTTTAGGTTCTGAAAGTTTATAACAATACTTTATGTTTAATATATATTGACATATTAAACTATAGTTTAAAGTATTATTATATATGTGAAATTAAAAGAAAAACCAAAACAAGCTATACTATAGTAAAAAATTACAAATTAAATAAGATTTTAATTATATATAAATAGTGATTACTGGACACAACACGTCAGGGTTCTGGCCGTATTAACTCTAGTCATTCGTTGTTTATTTTAGCAACTTTGTTAACGTTGACCACAGAACGAGGCTACTCACAGCTATGACCAATTTGTATACGGCATCGGTTTGTGAAGCGTATATTTAGTATTCTACGTAATATATAATACTAAAACTGTATTGCCATTTTCAACATGTAGTACATGTTATAATTGGAATGTAGTATGGCATTGATTCACATAGTGCCTATATGTACAATAAAATGAAATATGGCAATATATACAGTGTACGTAATATGTTCTTTAAAATGATAAAACAATATTATTTTGATCTAATAAAACACAAACGTATCTCAGATATCTTTTAAAATAATAGATGATCTATTTAAACATAATTGAGTTAAGCTAGTTAATAAATAAATAAATATAAAATGTCCTAGAAACGTATAAAGTATCTTCTAAATATATTATTTTAAGTTAGTAAGCAATAAAGCAATATTATGAGAAGTCTAAAATGTCATTTAAAATTATATATGCAATTGAATTATAGTTATATTGAATTATATTTATATTGAATGCGTCCAAATTAAAACAATACAAATTATATTAACTGTTATATAAAAATATGTTTACAATTATATTCATAGAATTATTAAGTTATGCTATCATTTCATAATTAGAGGAGATTTGTGTTCATCACATTGATCCGCTATTGAGAACAGGTACACCTACACTCCACACCTACACTCCACACCTACACTCCACACCTACACTCCATACCTACACTCCACACCTACACTCCACACCTACACCCCACACCTACACTCCACACCTACACTCCACACCTACACTCCACACCTACACTCCACACCTACACTCCACACCTATACTCCACACCTACACTCCACACCTACACTCCACACCTACACTCCACACCTATACACCACACCTACACTCCACACCTACACTCCACACCTACACTCCACACCTACACTCCACACCTATACTCCACATAGGTACGGTCCAGCCAGCCACACCAACCAGCGTCAGAAAAAGAACAATTCCGCTAGAGTGTTGAAAACAGCAAGTTCACTTTCCAAGGTCTTTACCGCTACGTTCTATATTTCGTCCTTGATAAGGCTGGTACAGCACGGGGGTAAACATATTTATAAAACGATTTGTTTTCTTACGGATGTTTATAAAAACGTTTGCCTGACGGTAATAATTCGAACAGATGATGGGCGGGGTGAGTTTGGTCTGAGATAATATGGCTTTTAGAGAGGTTAGTTCACTACCGAACATTTTGGAAGCTGTTTTCACTACTCTGTGAAGCATGCTCCTTTGGCGCTGGCTGATGCCACCGAACCATACACATAATGAGAATGTAAGAATACTCTCAATACCAGAACGATAGAACTGAACAAGAAATTCCTTCCTCAGCCCGAACTTCTTTAGTTGGCGCAGGAAGAACAGTCTTTGTTGAGCCTTTTTCACGACAGCATCTGTGTTATTTTCCCAACCCAGGTCACTAGATAGTATCGTGCCAAGACATTTGAAACAGTCCACCTTTCGATAGAGTCACACTGCAAGTGGGGTTTTCCTCTTCCATCTACGATCATCTCTCGAGTTTTGGACACATTCAAGTGAAGGTAGTTATTATCACACCACGATACCTGTTCACGCCATGGCGGTATTCGAACTCATCTGAGTTCGTCACCAGCCCTTCTAATGTGGTCCCATCTGTGAACATTAAAAGGTGTACGGAGGAGTGATGAGAAACCCAGTCATTTGTAAGCAGGGAGTATTGCAGCGGGGAAAGGACACATCCTTGACGAATCCCTGTGTGCAATATAATAGTGCTGGACAAAATACCGTTCATTTTAACAACAGGTGATCGCTGTAATAAAAGGTCCAGAAAACAATAACACATTGATGAGTCTAGTAACAGCAGCTGAAGTTTGTCGAACAGTTTCTGAGGATGACCGTGTTGAAGTCAGAACTGTAATTTACGAACAGGATGCGTGGAAATCTATTCGGAACGAAACTATTTTAGTACCTTTTTTAAAAGAGTTTCTTTGTATTATATTGTTGTGAAAATGGCTAATGATTTATAATATTTTCACAAGTATCAATGATATTTTTGAGATGACGGTTAATGATTTATAATATAAAGTTTTCCTTTCACAAATGTTTTTGGCCTGTTTTGTTGCAAAACAACTTGTTTGGCAAAACAAATGTGACCAACTTATGTTATACGAGTATAATAAACACATCACTGAATTGTTACGTTTTTTTATTTGATTGCTTTCCAGATTTCTAGACAGATTACAGAATCCAGTATGTTCATATTCCATCTTGGATGCCAGATGTCTTACCTTTCAATCAAACCTGTTGAGTGATCCTTCCACTATGTATTCTGGGGTCTGGGGTTTAAAGGGTTTTGTGGTTTAAACACGTGGACTTTGTACCATTTGTACCATTAAGACATATGCGATTAAGTTTTATAGGTAGTTCCAAAGGTTAAATGGGCAACACTTTTATTCGCTTCACAGTTGGAGCACCATTTCGCAACTCTATGCTCTCCATCATTTTGAAGGAGGTACAATACTCGTTCAATGTGATTGTACAACCTTTGTGACATGGCGCCGTTTGAATAATCACCACTTCATTGTGTCTTTATTTGAGCTGCTTTTCAAAATTGTTGCCCCAATGTAGAGCTCCAGATCTTATCATGTATTGATGTGGAAACACGTCGTCCAATGTGCCTGTAATGATACCAGTATTTGACTACCTAGCTACGATATGTTTGCAAGGTCGGAGCAATTATACACACTTATCACGTGATGACGACACTCATCACACTACGTACAGTCTGTAATAACCGACATCGCACGGATCATTGTAAAGTCGAGAAATAATCATTTTACACAACATACGATATGTTTATGTAAAAATTATATATATATATATATATATATATATATATATATATATATATATATATATATATATATATATATATATATATATATATATATATATATATATATATATATATATATATATATATAAACACACACTCACACAATCATTGTAACGTTATGATTCTATCCTGATGTGCTTCCGAGCTTGGTTTTGAAATCCACAGTAAAACTGCTTAAGGAATTTATAGAACAAATTACTACTTCATTTGCCGTATCTGTAACCTGCCGGTCAGTGGGGACGTTATGTCACCATAATTCTGTGTAGAGCATCTAGAACCAATTCCATATATAACAGACCAGTCATTTTCACCACATTTTTGTGTGCAGATTATTACAAATTCCTCTTATATATATATATATATATATATATATATATATATATATATATATATATATATATATATATATATATATATATATATATATATATATGAGGAATTGAGTGGTAAAGTTTTGGAGAAGAGTGCAGCAGAATTGATTGTTAAATTAGCACCTATATTGATTGTGTTAGATTTGATTACCAATTTTGTTAACATCTCTAGCAAGTAATGTATTGATACAGAATCATGTGCTGCGGTGTAAAACCTTGGGCAGGTTTTTCACTCTACATTGCCCCAGTTCACTCAGCTGTATATATGAGTACCTGGCTATAGACAGTGGTGGCTATGTGTACTAGCAGCCTTCGCGCATTAATTTTAGCATGCTTCCCAGAGAAGCCGAAATGGTGTCTGATTGAACAGGTATGTCAGGGAAGTAAAGTGTAATGCGCTTCGAACGGTCCTGAGGACTGGATACTGCGCTATATAAGAACTTGCTTTTACTTTGACATCTGGTAAATATGAATGAAATGCTCACAATTTATATTACTGCACAGTTTCGCCGTCATAAATATACCTGTCTAACTTTGCCTATCCACCATAGCTCCCTGGCATATCAACTAATTTGTTATCAACCAGCATATGTATTGAATCAGAGATTGATCAATCCTTTTGTCCTGATGCGCGTCAGAGTTTGGTGTACGTACATTCAATACATATGTATACAAGTGATATTATTGTTAATTTGCCAACAGGCTAACAGTAAATACGTTTGTTAATATTCTTTATTTGAACAACGTATTTAACATCAGATAAATACAAATGAAAACCTCACATGCCATTGAACTATATATATCTTATTTGTATTATTTATTTATTTTAATGTGGACTACGTATTATTATGTCAATTGTGTTACCTAACGTGCTGCTACTTCTCTTTCAGCTTGAGTCACTGTGAGTTGGACGTCCCTCTGATGGAGCAGCTGTGTGATGCACTGAAACAGAACACGACACTCGAGGAGCTGAAGTAAGTACACGTCTTTTAGAAAATGACTGTGCTTACATACACGTATTTTTGATGCGTGATGAACCTGTCTTATGTTATTAAAAGTTTTACATAACATTTGGAAACATAATTCAAAAGGCAAATAAGAAGAGGATTAGGTACTGCGCTCAAAGGTAGGTTCAAATTTTCATATCCAAAAACAAGACCTCCTTTCTTTTTACCTGAAGAGGCTTTCGTCTGACGATACACGTCGACTTATTCAGTACTAATGACGAATGACGTCATTGTGCACGTGGGGTAGTTCATAATTGTCCTTGTTTCTGTTCATGTGGTCAGACATCAATACCCGATTTACTCCATATGTTATTATTGTAATGTGTGTACATTATCTGTATTCATATGTTTCTATGCAATTAACGTTAGTAAACTACTTGACCAAGCATGTCTGTCTGAAGGGTGCTACAAGAAATAGCCAAAATAAATAGATGGTGTCATACTTAAATGTATATTTTACTTAATCATGCTTACAATTAGTCCATAATACTTTACGAAAGTGTCAAAGTGTTTGACAAACCATTGTCAGTTAGTATTGCCTAATCCACAATATATTTTTACCGTTTTGTCTAACTTAAATGCATCGCAGCATGTTCATTAAAGGTATTAGCTAATGTAAGTTTGCACTGTTG
Organism: Oasisia sp. SBJ-2009; assembly: GCA_964017155.1. Lineage (NCBI taxonomy): Eukaryota > Metazoa > Annelida > Polychaeta > Sabellida > Siboglinidae > Oasisia > Oasisia sp. SBJ-2009. Next base: position 51,358,856 of record OZ024860.1, on the reverse strand, counting down.
AAGTAGTTTATTTACAAAAGGATTCGCATTATATGTGTTTTATGTAATTATGTGTAGATCATGCGCGGGAAATACCGGTAAACATATATTATCAACATGAACGTTGTAACCGGAGTTAGTTATGTTAATAATCTCGTTCGTCGTGTGAATTCGTTGATGATCGTCACATGACTGCAGTCCAAGAAAATCGCCGGAAGGATGTACCCAGTGTTTCTGTTGTGACTGGTCGCCTCTCCATAATCTGTGTTGGTTCAAGTATTTTTCTGCGCCAGAAGTTGTTTTCTCTAGGAACTGGCGAGCATGATTGTGACTTTGGTCACAATGCCGTGCTGTTGTGACCCTCACACACACTGTGGTCACTTACTGCTGTCAGTTGGGTCTCGGTCATTATGTCTTCTTTAAGTCAGTCTTCCAGGGCTCTACTGGTTTCATATATGTAGGTTTGCCCATGACAGACCGGACATGTTATTTCATTCCATCGCTCATGTTGGTGATGGGATTTGTCCTATAATTTGCAAAGGTAGCTTCGCGTTCTCTTTTTTATCGCCCAGTGCCGCTTTTGAAATCATTATGTTGGCTCCGTTTTATTTTCAAGATTTGTACAACAGCCTATGAAGCCCTCTCATCAACACAACCAAGATGTCTGATGCTGCTGTTCTCTCCAGCTAGACATCCCGGACAGCTACTTGTAGGGTCTGTCAGAGCGGGGCTGACTGGTCTGGTGTTGTGAGTTTGGGAGATTGGGAAAGTAGGATGTATGGCGAGGGTTGCAGGCTGATAGGTGGGCGTGGCAGGATATTTGAATAAATGGGGCTATGTGGCATTGCATGTTCACCGTTGCATGAAGTCACCGGTGTGTGAAGATACTTCTTTGATTGGTGCAGTAATCACACACACACACACACACACACACACACACACACACACACACACACACACACACACACACACACACACACACACACACACACACACACACACACACACACACACACACACACACACACACACACACACACACACACACACACACACACACACATGGGCACGTTCTAGACTTCCCTGTAGTGCACATACATCAGTGAATGGTGGGCCAGACCTACATACCACAAAATGTGGGTACACCTTCTTCGGTGTACCGTTCCATCACAATGGATTTAATTCCAAGCCGAAGAGATGCGACTTCACGCTTACAAAGGCGTGTAATGGTGAGGTTCAGCAGGCCAGCCTTTGCACTGCCACATTCTAGAACACCCGAAGGGTGCTGTTGAAACTCTACTGCCATGGCATGTGTCTGACGGCGACCATTGGGTGTGCACATACTGAGGTCAACATTGTCAAACCAGCCGAATATCGGGCCTACTCTTCGCATCAAGCCGATCGCCTCATGAACTTTGCTCCCATTTCTACTTATATACATGCCGGCTGATTTGCGAAATCGCATGACCTCATCATATGTTGTGACGATACCATTCTCGTTGAGCAACTTTATTCCGAACTACCAAATTTATGATGCACCTTCTCAGCAACACCAAGAGTGGTTTGATTTGTGGAGTTGGAAATGTGCTGTTGAATGCACTGTGATATGGCTACTTCTGATTTATTCAATTCTCCATTAGATACCAACTTGGAAACTAATGCTAGCAAAGTAGGACATGTGTTGGCAACAATCGTCTCAAATGTGAACTGACTTAAATCGTAATCATTGCTACGAGGAAGTGATAGAGCTTCAGCTTTCACCCTGCGTACTACAGTTTCTACACTGTCAACATCAGATCTACACATCATACTTGACCATCTTCATTGTCTTGCCTACAACATCTCTGAAACCAACAATAGATGCACTTGGTGTCACGTGACCATAAACATACATCATTGAAAATAATTACATTAAATTCCTCATATGTTGGTACATTGAATTTATTTATTTCACGTATAATTAAGGCCGTACACATATATATCAGTATGTTCTTGCCCATATGCTCAAACGTAGGAATAGGCAAAAAATCGTGGCTCTTGCATATGTTTGGTTAAAATGACGGCTATTTTGAATATTACTCGGTTTTCTTGGGCGGGCATCAGTTGAAATACTTCCTTTTAAGTTCTGATATGGTAAAATATAGGAATGGACAAAATCAAATCATATTTATGTAGCAAAATGCAATCAAATTATGCTCGATTTCGGCTATTGTTGGAGAAAATGGCGATAACGTACGGGCAGGCAGTGCAGTTGTTCCAATGCGGCCGTCACACTTCGTCGATCGTCCCGTCTGATCCGTAGGACGACTCTGGCGGCCGAGCGCTGTACCATCTCGAGGCGGTGCAAGAGGCGGTCTTATATGCCGCACATGACAACGTTCTCAGCCGTGAAGTGACGAGGGAGTGGACGAGGGTCTTACACGCTGCAGTTGTGAGACTCGTTCGTATTTTCACAATACGAAATAGACTCGAATAGGCAGCACGACAGACGTTCGATACTTTGGCCGACATGTCAATTCGGCTGTCGAGTAGAATGCCATGCAACGCACACACCGCGCACACATCAACCGACTAATTGGCGTTAAAGCAGTCGGCCGACTGCAATCGGTTGGTGTGTGTGCGCAAATGTACGCCGACGGTCGGCGTTATTGCGCCGATTAACGCCGATTAACGCCGATTCAAATGTTGAATTGGCGTAATATAGCTCTTGCTCGTGATTCAAGTGTGCTCACTTAGCCTTGCCAGTATAATATTGCGTGACAGAATAACGACCGAGGTCAAACTCATCAGACCCAGGCCAATTAAGTGAACAATGTATGCAGATACTGGCGTTTCTGTTAAATATACTTTTAAATATAGTTTTAACATCAATTCGAACAATATTTGAAGTGACGGTGAATATACCACCATATATCGCCCAGTGGGTGGCGATTTCGCAATAATAGGCGTAGGCCTATGTCACGCTTGGCTGAATACTGGTGCGTCTTGCCAACCGTCACGCATCAGTGCTGCAGGGGCGTATTGACGGTGAACTTGACTCGTGCTAAGCGGACCACCCCGCTGCGCGGGCCACCTAGCGGCAGACAAGGCGGTATGACTACTAGACGCTCGGTGGAAACCTTGTTCTGCACGGCGAGCGACACAATGGCAGAAAGCGACAATTGTCTGGATGAGATTGAACTATTGAACTCAGCGCCACTGACGTCATGCTGGCCAAATTAACACTTTCACCCTGTCATACATCAACACAGTTGTCCGTTTCTGCAGATCCTCCTATTAAACACGGCTCGAAGGCGAAGGGGAGAACAAAAAAGGCAAAATTCAGGAAATTAACAATTTTATTAGAAATAAGTGTCGCGATACAGGTGCCAAGTTTGTCGACAACGACAACAATTTCTTGTTTCGCGATGGATCTTGCGACACGTCAGCCTTCAAGAGTGATGGCATTTGTCTGTCTGCTAATGGTGTGGAAAAGTTGATGCTCAACCTATCACTTAGGCACCTTAGCCATCGCGACGTCGGAACGGGATACAACAAAGCGAGGCCGACTGGTAGCATGTCTTCGAAACAACAACACTCGTCTGCTCATCTCTTGTCTCAAGAAGGCCGTGATATGCCGGATGCAACTGAGAAGCGACCACCGAAACACACACGCAATTCGCCAGATACTCGCCCAACTGGGGCTGTTTGCCGTGCCGCCGCTGGACACGTGCGTATTGCAGGCCAGTGTAACAAGTGTGGTGAGACAAATCACGTCAGCCGGACTTGCCGACATGTAAGTGCAATTTCGTGTTTTGTGTGTGGGCAAAAAGGATACAAGAGTAAACATCATGTTAACATGGATTAGGAAACAGGCCGAAATGACACGGCCATGCCAAGTACAGAATATGAAGGCCTTAGCATTCGGTCAATAATCACCATGTGCCGAGCAATAACACAGCATAGAACATAAACAATTTAAATATGCTTACGAACAAGCCAAGGTGGAGCTTGCCAGTGATTATGTGTCTCAACGCTCGGTCACTCTGTATTGAGAAATCTGATGAGTTACTTGCTGTGGTACGCACGAACGACGTTGGTTGCGTATGTGTCACGGAGACCTGGTTTAAGCCGTTCATGTCGACGGAATATGTCGGTTTGGCAGGGTTTTGTTGTGAGAGAAAAAACCGCCTTGAAAAATGAGGCGGGGGAGTAGCATTTTATGTGGCCGAGACTATTCCGTATGAACGTTTACACGATCTTGAAGAAGATGGACGCGAAGTCATATGGCTGAACATTAAATCAAAAAACTACCAAGAAAGTACTCATGCATTATGTTAGCATGCATATACCACCCTCCCGGTGCTGAGAATTGGTCCATGCGAGAATAAATGACAAACAGTCTGGACACTATTTTGCGTGGCAGCCCAGACTGTGGTGTTATTCTAAGTGGCGATTTTAATCAATTCAAGGACACTTTTTACGTACACATTATGGTTACGAGCAGCTTGTTAAAACTGCCACATGTAATTTTGCAATATTGGACAGAATGTGGTGTAACATGTCACCTGTATATGGCTTCCCGTCAGTGATTGGTGAACTAGGAACATCAGACCACAAGATGGTATTACTTGTCCCAGTGTGGTATCCAACACATCCAGAAAAGTGTTCCCAGGCGCACGGGTAAAACTGAAAGAGCATTGTTTACTTCGACCATGGCACATATCAGATGGGTGTATTTGTACACACTGCCTACGTGCGAGGAACAGTTTACGTTTTTCCAAGAAACTGCAGACCATTTATTGGATATATGTTGTCCGTTCAAGACTGTAACACGACACAGCACAGATACACCATGGGTCACCGATGGCTTTCGCCACCTGATTAGGCAGAGGCAACGTGCACGCATTGTGGGTGACGTGGAACGGGCAAACAGACTCCGTAATCAAGTGAATCGCGTAGCGCCGAAATTACGACGTCAATTCTACCAAACCAAAATTGCATCAATAGAAGCAAACATCATCACGGGATTGGTGGAAACATATGAAGACACCCTTGGGTAACTCACCTGGCGGTCAAAATGAGATTTAACAAGATTGCCACCTAGAGAATCAACTCTAGATGGCAGGTGGACAAGGAAGCCGTTTGGCTTATCGAGAGTCCAACCTATCTATCTAAGTATACCCTGCCCGTCTTAGGTATATGTCAATTTTATTTTTAAACATATTAACACTTCTAGCACCTACACAATCAGCTGATAATTTGTTCCATTCGTTTACTATTCTTTGGGAAAATGAAAATTTTCTAATATCTAGTCTACACTGCTTCTTTGCTAATGCAACCCCATGTCCTCTAGTCCTTCTCTCTTCCTTGACCGTGAAAAAAATATTTCTGTCAATATTTTCATACCCATTCAATATTTTAAAAACCTCAATCTGATCTCCTCTCAATCTTCTGGTTTCTAGTGTTGTTAGACCACATTCTTTTAGACGCATTTCATAACTAATATTCCTGAGTTTTGGTATCATTTTTGTTGCTCTCCTTTGTACTCTTTCTAGCATATCAATATCCTTCTTGCGATATGGCCTCCATGCTTGTATACAATATTCTAAATGAGGCCTAACTATTGTTTTATAAAGCGGTATTATTAGTTCTTTTTCTTTGTATACCATATTTCGCCTAATTAATCCAAGAATTTGGTTTGCCTTCGCTGCTGCAATTCCACACTGCTCTGATACCTTCATGTCAGCACTAACGGTTAAACCTAAGTCCTTTTCCTTTACAGTAGTATTTAGTACAGTACCACGCATTGTATATTGTGCATTTTCATTCCCATGTCCTGTGTGGAGGCACTTACACTTTCCAAAGTTAAACAGCATTTGCCATTTCTCAGACCATTCTATCAACTTATTTAGATCATCTTGTAAATGCTGTCTATCTGCATCACTTTTTATTTTCCTAAACACTTTTGTGTCGTCCGCAAACTTCAACACCTTGCTTGTTATGTCATCATCCAAATCATTGATATATATTAAGAATAAAATAGGTCCCAATACTGATCCTTGCGGTACTCCACTCAAAACAGATTTCCAATTTGAAACCTCCCCATCAACTACTACTCTTTGTCTTCTATCAATAAGCCATTTTTCTATCCAGTTAATCATACTATTTCCTATGCCATGGGCCTTTAGTTTAAGTAGTAATCTTTGGTGTGGCACTTTGTCAAAGGCTTTTTTAAAATCTAAGTAGATTATATCTACTGGTGATCCCTCATCTACCCACTTTGTGACATCTTCCAAAAAACATAACATATTTGTTAAGCATGACCTCGCTTTTAAAAACCCATGTTGAGATGTGTTTATCAATTTATTTTTAACAAGAAAATCAACCAAGTGATCTTTAATTAGTCTTTCTAATAGTTTACAAATCACCGATGTTAAACTCACTGGTCTATAGTTCTCTGACTTGCTTCTTGATCCTTTTTTAAATAATGGTATGATGTTTGCTTCTTTCCATTCTACCGGAACCACTCCTTCCTCTAATGCCAAATTGAACACTGTTGCAAGTGGTATGCTAATTTGTTCTACAATTTCCAGTAGTAATTTGGGAGGAATCCCATCCACTCCTGGTGATTTATTATCCTTCATATCTCTTATTTTCATAGCTACCATTTTTGGGGTTACAGTTAGTTGTCCTAAATAGTCACACTCTCTCCCTTCGAACTTAGTCTCTAGTACTGGAAATGTACTAATATCTTCCCTGGTAAACACCGAACTAAAGTATTCATTTAGGTTTTCTGCCATTAAGAATCCCTCCGTTATTATGTTTCCATCACTACCTTCTAGTGGCCCGACCTTATCTTGAACTTTCTGTTTACTTCGAACATACGCATACAAACTCTTGCTGTCATGTTTTATGTTGAAAGCTATTTTTTGTTCATAGCTTCTCTTCGAATTTCTAATTTCAGCTGTAGCTTGATTAAGTGCTTCTTTATAAATGGCATAGTCTTCGTCACTTCCAGTATGTCTATATGTCTTCCACATCATTTGCTTGTACTTGATTTTTCTAATGGCTTCCTTCGATAAGTGTTTCTTCTTTGACCTTTTCCCCTGTTTTTTCAAGGGGACAAATTTGTCAACGACGCAGTCAATTTCCCTCTTTAAGATATTCCAGCATTCTGTTGCTGTCTTATTCTTCAGTGTGTTATTCCAGTCTATCTTCGCTAAATATTCCCTCATGTCCTTATATCTTCCTTTGTGAAAATTTTTCCTGTACCGTATTTTTCTGTTCCGTTCTCCTTTTACTTTGATGATAAAATGTATCTGGTTATGATCACTACATCCCAGTGGCTCACATATATTGACATTATCAACAAATTCCTTCTGTGAGCTCAAAACTATGTCCAACACGTTCTTGTCCCTGGTTGGTTCTAACACATGTTGAAAAAGGAAACTATCTTGTACTAAATTTAAAAACTCTTGATCCTCTCTCCCAGGACTCTGTAGAGATGTCCACTTTATATGCCCATGGTTAAAATCCCCCATAATAATACAGTCCCGTTTACTCACTTCTTTTATAGCGTTGTGCATTTTTTCATTCTCTTCTATGCTTATGTTTGGACTACGATAAACTAACCCAACAGTTAATGTTGAGTTTCCTGTAACTATGTTACACCAGACAGCTTCACATTCTGCTTCTTTTTCTAATTTTATTTCGTAAGCCTGGATGGATTCTTTAATATATAAAATAACTCCGCCTCCCCTTCTTCCTAATCTATCTTTCCTAAACATTACATATCCTGTCATTCCTAATTCGGCATCTGATATATCGGGGGTGGCGATGTTGGGTTTGGCAAATGCATTTACTGGTGGAGATATGGACACTCTTGTTAACCGTATGAATGCATGCTTCGTGGCGATCAGTGAAGACTTGCCAAAACTACGAGCAACACACCCCATTTTTGACATTAAAGACCGTTTTCTTAGGCACGCGACGTTTCTGTATGTACTAACAATCATAGGCTAACTGACAAGGGTGACCGGCGACCACACAGAATGTTCACGCAATCGTTGTTTCACCTGATAGAAGGGGCCGGGTCTGGTGATAAAATGCGATATGTCATCGGATAAGCAGTCTATACGTCGTCCATGCAACGTTAAATATTACATATTTAATATAACTAAAACAACAACATAGAAGTGGATCATATTTTATTTGGTGAACTTTGGAGAATCGCTTGCTCATGCGTTGCAAGCGCTACCATATCAGTTGGTACTAAAATCACATAAATGCAGTCACCCATACACCGAATTACACTGTTATGCACTTGAAAGAGTATTGTTTCAGTAATACAGTAGTGTCATTAGACTGATTGATTGAACAAATATATGTTGTTTTTACGTTTGTGGGCAATCAATATATTTGCCTCAATCCTCTCAGTTAATTTACATACAAAGCATATATTGAAATGGGTCGATGTTTTTTTAGTGTCTGACTGGTTTTAAATTGGTGGGAAAATTGGAAATTCTACTTTCTCTGGAATGTGTTTATGATGTTTATAATAGGCTATGTCTTGATATTAAAACTCTCTTCTGCCAACTTTGGAGGTATCTGGTCAAGTTGGCAAGTCTTCGATGATCACTGGCTTAGTCGATAAGCAGTTTCTTCTTGTGTAACTGGCACGTAATTTGAGAGATTACATTTTGTGGCAAAATGATCTGAACTCACAACATGCGTACTCATCGTGAAGACGTGTGAAGCTTTTAGAATGGTGAGAATGCTCTGGATTGTGATGTCAAAGTAATTCATGAAGTCGTTGGCGAACGTTTCAGTACGTTCGTAGATTGGTAATGTTTTATGTGGTAATGCTGTGTTTTATGCGTAGAGACCGGTGGGTCACTCTCGACTAAAAGATCCCGTGCTCGAATCCTGTTGTACGTAACCACGTTTTTTCACTCTATATTTTCCCAGTTCACTCAGTTGTGTGAACGAGTACATGGCTGCATACAGTGATTGATCTTTTTATAGGACTTCGCACATTAATTGCAGCACGGCCTAAATGCTTCACAGATAAGTTGAGATGGTGTTTGATTGAACAGATCTGCCAGGGGAGTACTGTGTAAATCGCTTTGAGCAGTCATGATGACTGGATACTGCGCTATGTAAGAAATTACCTAATCACCCTTTCTACAGAATTGCGCTTAGTAATGGCAGTCAGACAACAATTACTCGTACAGTAAAACCTCCCTTTTATAGCCTCTAGTACGAGTGCTCACTCTTCTGCAAAGACCGTTTGCTTATGCATGCGACGTATCTGTATGTACTAGCAATTATAGGCTAACTGACAAGGGTGACCAGCGACCACAAAGAATGTTCACGCGATCATTGTTTCACCTGATAGAAGGGGCCGGGTCTGGTGATAAAATGCCATATGTCATCGAATAAGCAGTCTATACGTCGTCCATGCAGCATTAAATATTCCATATTTGATATAACTAAAACGACAACATAGATGTATCTACCATGGCATAAGTCTTCAAGCGGATCATATTGTATTTGGTGAACTTTCGTTCGTGATTTAAACAAAATGCGTGGCGTAAATGCGTGTTACCGGCACTAACAAACGTTACGCCAACGGATGTCGCCGACATAGATTGCGCCAAATCGAAAACTTGCACTTGTCAACACATTTGTTTAGGGGAGACCGGGGCTAGTTGTAACAAAAACAACATATTTCAGGATTGCGGGAAGGTTTCGTAACCGATCGAATTTTTTTTTATGCCAATAGGTCCTCACATATCTCCCGCAGTTAACTGGAGATCATTAATTGTCTGGGATATTTCACATTTACGGTATGATGTATTATATGAGGTGTCCTAAAGTGTTACAACTTACCCCGATACGGGGCAAGTTGTAACAGAGTACGGGGTAAGTTGTAACACGTATGTTTTACCATTGGAGTAAGTTGTAACACAACATAAAATTACACAATTGATGCTACTGTTTTCTGTAAGCTATAGATATTATTTGAGACTTAATAATAATAACGATGTATCATGGCATATATAATATATTCCGTATTGGAGTTCAGCTTTTAAACACAGTATCTGACCAAACAAAAAATAGTTTTATTACCAGAAATTGCAATAACAATCATTTCGATTACAAACATGTGATGGTTATTTATAATTGCCAAAACACAGTATGCCCAGTGATTAGCCGCATGTTTTAACTAAGTATCTGATGTAAAGTATATTGTGAATGAAATGGGCAATTATGCACACTCGTTAGGTATTCCTTTCCACAACAAAATTAAAAAGAAAGATGAAAATCGAAATTAAAAACAAGACTAGTATGACATATATCATCACATCGTCAACGACAGGAACCTGACGAATAAGGCCTACTCGCTGTCAGAGTCGCACAAGTGACACATATATGTGTCGTCGCCTGTGGTGCATTCAGTGTGTGCCCATCTGAGGCACATCTGATACTGGATCCACTGTTCATGCGACCTGCTGTCGGCGTAATTCTCGTCACATACTAAGCAGAACCATTCCACTGATTTTGTTTTCTTGACTAGAGCTTTGCCTTTGCATTTTGTGAGTGGCAGTTTTCGCTTACTACTGCATCCTGTAGCTCGCGCTGTTCTAGCGGACTGTCTGTTTTCGAGCATTTTCTCCCTTGGCATGCATAGTCAAAAGGTGACGTTGACTCGCTTCATAATTACTGGTGATACCGCTGATTCAGGCAGAATATGTACCAGAACCTGATATAGACTTGAGCCACTTCATAGCTGTCTCTTCTATTGCTTTATCAGTGTGGCAGCGGATAGTGCGATCTGGCAACACTGATAGCCCCAGCACGCAGCAGTTTCTCTGAACCAGGGTGCGTTTTCTCAATGTGTTCTAGAAAGTGGCCGTAATATGTAAGAAATCAAGCATAATTCTGCTGGTTTGCACAGGCATGTGGCATATGCAGACTTGTACCTGTCGTAGTCATTCGTTTTGATTGCGTTGTTCAATGACAAGACGAGCCAGATGCAATCCATGTATTCGAGCCAGAAGCGCCCAGTTTCTCCCAGTTCTCCATGCTTGACTGTATGACGAGACAAAGTGTAGAATCGACATCTAGATGTGCAGGGCTTCAGAACGAGGTACTACATGCCACATGATTAAGCATAGCTTGATTTCTGCGCCCACACAGTCCATGCGTGGGGACAAAATCAATTGATCTTGAACCTTTATCGTTGGCTTTGACCTTATATAGAATTCAGATATGCACAGTAAGCTAACTTAAACAACACTGATGAACATGAAGTCAACTTTAAGATCAAGGTCATTGTGCAAACATTTAAGATGGTAGCACATTGAAAACCCGAAATCCGATAACTGATATTTTAGTCATTTCGGCTTTTCACCCATAGCGGGGAAAATTGTCAAGATAGAGAGGTCATCGTGGTACCAAATAGAAACATATGGCCTTGGAAAGTTTTCTATTTGGAAAAGAGTCCATGTTGTTAATTTCGAAAGGCTTGTAAATATTAATTTCTGACATGAACGTGTCAGGCGGAGGACGATGTTTCATCATTTTTGGTACTTTACTTTACTTATGCCTTTTCGCTCGCTCGGAGCATAGGCCATCGACTAAGGAACGCCACTGTTTTCTGTCTGTGGCCATGTTCTCCATTTCTTTACAGGTGTACCCCATCTCTTTTGTATCTTTTTCTGTGTCTCTCTGCCAGGTGTTTCGTGGCCTACCTCTTCTTCTCTTCCCTGGGGGGTTCCATGTGATGGCTTGACGGGTGATTGATTCTGGTGGTTTCCTTAGTGTATGTCCTATCCACCTCCATTTTCTCTTCTTTATTTCATTTTGTATGGGTAGTTGCTTGGTTGTTTTCCAGAGTGTGGTGTTCGGTACCTTGTCTGTCCACTTCAAGTGTAGTATTCTGCGCAGGCATTTGTTGATGAAGGTCTGTATTTTCTTTAGTGTCTTCTGTGTGGTTCGCCATGTCTCCGCTCCGTAGAGCAAAACTGCCTTCACATTTGAGTTAAACAATCTCAGCTTGGTGTTACTTTTGATTCGTTTTGCTCTCCAAATGTTTCTCAACATGATGAATGCCACTCTTGCTTTCTGGATTCTTGCTTTGACGTCTTCTTCTGTCCCTCCAGTTTTGTTTATTGTACTGCCCAGGTATGTGAATGCATCTGTCTCTTCCAGTGGCTCTCCGTTCAATGTAATGGGGTTGTTGTTCTTTGTGTTGGCTTTCATAGTCTTTGTCTTGCTTCTGTTGATGTTGAGTCCAAACTGTGTTGACACTGTGTTTAGCTGCTTTGTTTTTTCCTGCATCTGTTTATGGCTGTGTGAGAGGAGAGCGAGGTCATCCGCAAAGTCCAGGTCCTCCAATTGGCTCCATGGTATCCACTGGATCCCATTTCTTCTATTTTTTGTAGTCTTTTTCATGATCCAGTCTATGGCGAGCAGGAATAGGAACGGTGACAGAAGACATCCTTGCCTCACACCTGTCTTCACCATGAAGGAGTCCGTTAGTTGTCCTGCATGAATGACCCTGCATGCCATGTCTTCATAACTACTTCTTATCAGAGATATAAATTTCTCAGGTATGCCGTAGTGCTGTAGGAGTTTCCACAGCGTGTCTCTGTCAAGGCTATCAAATGCTTTCTCGTAGTCAACGAAGTGTATATACAGTGATGAGTCCCATTCCATGGATTGTTCGACAATGATTCTCAGTGTTGCAATTTGGTCGGTGCAGGATCTGTCTTTCCGGAAGCCAGCTTGGTGGTCTCTGAGCTTGGCATCTACACCTGTCTTCAGTCTGTCCAAGATTATTCTGTTGAGGACCTTTCCGGGTACTGATAGGAGCATTATCCCTCTATAGTTCTTACATTCTTGCATATCGCCTTTCTTTGGGAGCTTCACAAGGTACCCTTCTTTCCATTCCGTTGGTATTTCTTCTTGTTCCCATATCTTCCCGAATAGGTCATGCAGTATCTCGGTGGAGGTCTCTATGTCAGCCTTGATTGCCTCTGCAGGGATTTTGTCTGGGCCGGAAGCTTTCCCTCTCTTCATGTGCTGAATGGCTTTCTCAATTTCTGCCTTACTTGGTCTTTCGCAGTTTATCTGGAGTACTTCTTCCGCTGGTGCGATGTCTGGAGGGTTCTGAGGTGGTGGCCGGTTTAGCAGTTCTTCAAAATGTTCCCTCCATCTCTTCAACTGGTCTTCATCACTGGTAAGTACATTGCCATTCTTATCTTTGATGGGTCTGTCTGTGTTCTTGTACTTTCCTGCTAATTTACTTGTTCCATCATACAGTTGTTTCATGTTTCCTTGGGCTGATGCATCCTCTGCTTCTTTGGCTAGGTCTTCAATGAAGTTTGCCTAGTCTGTTTTTACGCTGTTCTTGACTGCTCTGTTTGCCTCTGTATACTCTTCCTGTGCTGCTGCTTTTGCTGCTCTCGTTCGGCTGTTGTTAACTGCACCTTTCTTTTCCTTCCTCACTTGCACTTTGTTGACAGTCTCTGCAGAAATCCAGTCTTTTTGTTGGTATTTCTTCTTTCCCAGAACTTCGCTGCATGTGCTGGTCCACATCTCCTTGATCTGTTGCCATTGTGTGTCTATGTCCATGTTTCCTTCATCAAGGATATCTTGTAGGGCTTCGTATTTGTTTCTGACTGTAAGTCGGAAGGTCTCTGTTGTCACCCTGTCCTGTAGGAAGTCCACATTGTACTGCGTTCTGGTGCTTCGCTTGACTTCTCTCTTCTTTAGCTTCATCTTCATTCTGGCCAGCACTAGATGGTGGTCTGAGGCTGCATCTGCCCCTCTCTGCACTCTCACATCCTGCATTGATCTTCTGAACTTCCGTCCTATGCAGATATGGTCTATTTGATTTTCTGTCCTGTGGTCCGGTGATACCCAGGTTGCCTTGTGAATCCTGCGATGCGGGAACACGCTGCCTCCGATGATCATATTGTTAAATGCACAAAAGTCGGCCAACATCTCGCCATTTTCATTCATTTTGCCAAGTCCCTGTCTGCCCATGACTTCTTCGTACCCGCTCTTGTCTGATCCGATTTTGGCGTTCAAGTCTCCCATGAGTATTGTCATGTCCTTCTCCTTCAGTTTGTCACACAATGTCTGCAGTTTGTTGTAAAAGTTTTCTTTTGTTTCTTCGTCCTTGTCGTTTGTGGGTGCGTAACACTGAATGATGTTGAGCTTGATGTGTTCTTTCTTTGTTTTGAACGAGGCATAGATGATCCTTGGTCCCGCTGCTTCCCAGTTAATGAGACCATTCTGTGCCTCATGTGACAACATGAGTGCCACGCCTTCTGTGTGATGTGCATCTTCCTCTTCATTCCCCGAATAGAGAATCATTTCTCCCGTATTCAGTCTGACTTGCCCTGACTGTGTCCACCTTGTTTCACATAGCCCTAGTACTGTGATGTTGTAGGCCCGTCGTTCCCTTGCTATTTGGGCTGCTTTGTTTGTTTCGAACATGGTTCTCACATTCCATGTTCCGATTTTCGAGATTTTCTTGGAAGATAAGAAGGGTATAGGCGATGTAGCTTCCTTACGGCTTTCACTGCATGGCGTCATACTCTCCCCAGGAGGCCCTCCCTCTCCCAAGTTCAGTAGAGTTCCTTTGGTCGATGTTTTCGTAACAATCTGTTTTTTTTTACGGGAAAGGGTTGTTAGCCCTTTGCCCAACCCTCCTCTTTTCTCAGCCGGGCTTGGGACCGTCCATGGCAGAGTTATTTTTTTTTTGGTACGCAATGGCTCAAATTATGGAATTGCTTTGTGGAAAGCCTCTAAGTCATATATGGTGGCCTTCCCTACTATCAAATGATGCTTTCTGCCAAATATGGTCTTTCTATGTATATATGTGACATCACGCTGACACAATATTTGAGTATACCTAATTTTATGCCCGAAAATGTTTTTTTGGCCCCCTGAGGGCAAAAGTTCCCGAGTTGGGAGTGGTCATTACAAACTTGTGATGACCATGGTATAGGGTAACAGGAAATGGCAGTGAAAAAACCTAGCAGAAAACATCCTGATACCTGGACCTGGCTCCTGGCCTAAACGGTGTTACAACTTGTCCCGAGATGAAAGTTACAACTTGCCCCGACCCATCTTTTTCATAAAACACGATATTGCATAAAATATTCTTCAAATCCTGTTTAAAGGTTTATGTCAGAGTTACAATAATATACTCGTAAATACATCCATCAATGACAAAGCAGAAAATATGAATTATGGATACACATACACTTAACTTGAAAATATTGAAACAAATCAGAATAGTACGTGTTTTCTTTAAAAACGGCATAAATTAATGGCGTGTCGACGGATTCGTGTGATATTTCACATGACATGCTCAAATCTATTGACGAACATGCTGTCTTCTTGCAGAATAATTTGCATTAGTAGTTTTGTCTGCAAGCCCTCTGTTACAACTTACCCCTGTTACAACTAGCCCCGGTCTCCCCTACTCATGATTTCTAGTCAATAAGAACACGTGTCGGTATCCTGCAGATGTGTTGATTCACTGATGTTATCGCCCGAAATATAATATAATTTAAAATTACAAAAATGTTGTTTTGTTGGACGATGTCGCAATGTTATTTTTAACAAAGTTACTATAAACACCCCGCGCGTGCTGCGAGCATACAAGCCAAATTTTGCGCGTTGCCCTGGCATATGATGCATGTTGCGCGATGTTTAACTGGTAAATATAACTTATACATAAATCAGCATTGTTTTCAATTAAATAAGGTCAAACTTGTGGCATTTTTGAAATGAATACTTATATCTACAAAAATCCATCCATCTGCTGATATTCATAATATTATTTTTAATATGAGCCTTTTTGAATATCAACCTTTATGTCTTGATTCGATTTTGAATGTTGCCTAGGGATTTAACTGCAATATCAATTGTAATTATGAATAGTGTCTTGCCAATTGGCTATCAGTAAATATGTTTATTTGTGTTGTTTTTCCTCATAGATTTATTTTAACATCTGGTAAATATGGATGAAATGATCACAGTTTAAATTACTGCTCAATGTCTGTGCTTACATACACGTATTTTAGATGCGTGGTGAACCTGTCTTATGTTATTAAACGTGTTGCATAACATTTGGAAACATAATTCAAAAGGCAAATAAGAAGAGGATTAGGTAATGCGCTCAAAGGTAGGTTAAATTTTTCATATCCAAAAACAATATCTTCTTTCTTTTTACCTGAAGAGGCTTTCGTCTGACGATACACGTCGACTTATTCAGTAGTAATGACGAATGACTTCATCGTGCACGTGGGGTAGTTCATAATTGCCCTTGTTTCTGTTCTTGTGATCAGACATCAATACCCGATTTACTCAATGTGTTATTATTGTAATGTGTGTACATTATCTGTATTCATATGTTTCTATGCAATTAACGTTAGTAAACTACTTGACCAAGCATGTCTCTCTGAAGGATGCTACAAGAAATAGCCAAAATAAATAGTTAGTGTCATACTTAAATGTATAGTTTTTATTTATACTTAGTCATGCTTAAAATTAGTCCATAATACTTTACGAACGTGTCAAAGTGTCTGACAAACCATTGTCAGTTAGTATTGCCTAATCCACATTATTCTACTGCTTTTACCGTTTTGTCTAACTTAAATGCATCGCAGCATGTTCATTAAAGGTATTAGCTAATGTAAGTTTGCACTGTTGAAGTATTTTACTTTCAAAATGATTCGCAATATATGTTTTTTTATGTAATTTGGTGTAGATCATGCGCGGGAAATACCGGTAAACATATATTATCAACACGAACGTTGTAACCGGGGTCAGTTATGTTAATAATCTCGTTCGTCGTGTGAATTCGTTGATGAATGTCACATGACTGCAGTCCAAGAATATCGCGGGAAGGATGTACCCAGTGTTTCTGTTGTGACTGGTCGCCTCTCCATAATCAGTGTTGGTTCAAGGATTTTTCTGCGCCAGAAGTTGTTTTCTCTAGGAACTGGCGAGCATTATTGTGATTTTGGTCACAATGCCGTGCTGGTGTGACCCTCACACACACTGTGGTCACTTACTGCTGTGAGTTGGGTCTCGGAGATTATGTCTTCTTTACGTCAGTCTTCCAGGGCTCCACTGGTTTCACATATGTAGATTTGCCCATGACAGACCGGACATCATATTTCATCCTTCATGTTGGTGATGGGATGTGTCCTATAGTTTGCAAAGGTAGTCATGCGTTCTCCTTTTTATCGCCCAGTGCCGCTTCTGAAATCATTGCGTTGGCTCCGTTTTATTTTCAAGATTTGTACAACAGATTTGAAGCATCTACACAACATAAATGTCTGATACTGCTGTTCTGTCCAGCTAGACATCCCGGACAGCTACTTGTAGGGTCTGTCAGAGCGGGGCTGACTGGTCTGGTGTTGTGAGTTTGGGAGATTGGGAAAGGAGGATGTATGGCGGGGGTGGCAGGGAGATGGGTGGGTGTGGCAGGGTATTTGAATAAATGGGGCTATGTGGCATTGCATGTTCACCGTTGCATGATGTCACAGGTGTGTGAAGATACATCTTTGATTGATACAAATCCCATCACTGTAACATACGAAGCAGTAGCCTGTTAGAGACGGGTGTCATGTGGCTAGTGGATGTCTTGTTATGTATAAAAATGTTGCGTCTTTGGTTACTTATTTGGATCAAAAAATACCACCGCGTTTTGTAGTAGGCTAGTTCTGATATAAACGACACTGTCTGCTCATTCTTTTGGCAGTAATCACACACCTACTCACAAACACACTCACACACACACACACACACACACACACACACACACACACACACACACACACACACACACACACACACATACACATTATAATATATTTGATCCAAACAGGTACGCAAAGACACACTATTTTTTATACATATATAGGTTTGAGATTATATTGAATGATTAACTATCAAATCTTTGCAGACATGTAGTTGTAGCTGCATGTTCGAGGTGGGACCTGAGTCAACAATATAATTCAAAGGCTGGAATGCGAGTTATTTCCAGATAGGCCGGATTATCGCGCACGCCAAGACATGACGTAGGCAAAGGGCGCTCAGTTAGTTTCGTTCATAGTAAACTTGTATGATTATAAATCCAACTGTTGACACTGTAAGGTTGTAATGAGGCGGTGTTGCGCTTACATTTATCCCGGTGTCGTCACCGCTCATGCGCAAAAAAGTAAAAATGATCAGATTGCTCCAAAACGCAAAGCATTTATAGTAAAACTACAATAGTTTTTAATTTTCTTGTAGTGATTAATGTGAAGAGTTGCTTAAAATTCTGCCCAATAAATTGAAATGTGACGTGTGTTTACATCACCGTCACGGAATATGGTGCACTGAAGTCACATCTTGGACGTGGTCATTGTTAGAGATAATAGAGTCAACATGCATACTGCCTGCACTATCAAGTGTCTACGACCCGTGTTTATGCGACACACATTGCATCCAGCCGGGGACCGTCTGGCTGTAAGTTTTGTGTCAATACAAGTATGCCGGCTGGGTGTGGAAAACAATAACATTTTGCAGATTGTATCAGATATGTTTGTCTGACTTTGTGACAGTTATTACATTGATGTAAGGTTTTCACGTCAATGGACCTGTTGGGCAATGGTTGAAGCGTGTGACACAGAATTATGTAGCTGCTGCTCTTTCCATCTCTGTTCAGCCTCCGCAAACGTACCCTGGCAAGGCTTATTTTTACATTTCATTCCTACAACTGGCTGTCAACACTTGATAATTTACAGTGTCATTTATACCACGCATTTGCTGAGATGGCTTTGCCTTGTTTTGCACCTATTAAAGGTTGACAATCATTTCGTTTTGCCCATCGCCAATCCTTTTCTTTTATGTCCTGATGTGTAATGTTTCAATAGTTTAACTAGTATGCGCAATCAGTTTAATTTTAAAATGCGTACTTATCTTTTTTTATTCGGCAAAAAAGAATCGTCGTTACACCGGGTATAACTGACGAAACTATTAGCCGGTGTAGACGTCCTGCCCTTTTTGGGTCACGTGTTTTATACGAGATCGGCATCCTACGGCACAATAACAAACCGCATGTGCTTTTGCGTGTCGTGACGAACGTTCCGAAGTGTTTCTTCTGTGAAGGTATGTATTAAGTGTTTTATTGCAGTTAGCAACCAGGGCGAGTAGTCGTGGGCTAATTCAACAAGAACTGCAACTTGTGAACTTCATTATAGGCCTACTCGACGTGGATTCTCTAACTTGTTAGATTATTTTTAAAGTTTGACAGTCGGCATCGGCATCGCTTAGACTCCTTAGTCTCAGCCAGATACACTCATACAGCCTTTATTTATACGTTTATATGTATTGTATTTGATAACGCAGGATCTTGTTCATAAGCTGTGTAATTGCAAAAGTACATATCTAGAGAGTGTAGATGACGTTAGGGACGAAATGATATCTCATTGGCTTCGGAACATTGGCAGTAGCTAGGCTCCGGGTGATGGTCACCGTGGGGAGCATCCGTTATCTCGTGCAACAGAACGTCAAACGAAGAATTATGTTGGTTATCACAATTATTTAAACAGTGTTTTGTGACTCACATTTTACTATGATTGCTGGATGTTGCTGATTTGCATTATATTTTATATAATAATAATATTATAATTATATAATAATTAAAAAAATTATGACAACCATGATGGTGATGAATTTATTCAATATACAAAAAGGTAAACATGAATATAAAATGCTTGTATAGCTACTAGCCAGTGTACACCATATGCAAGTATTACACATAACATTCTTGCACTTGTTTCCATTGTGGTCAGTGATGCCTGGCTGTAGTCTATGTAATACCTGATACCTTTCAACTCACATATGCCAGCTGTTCTAATCTTTATCTTTTCATCACAGCAATATATGAATGCATAATACAACTCAAATTATGATATATTAGTATGGGCCACACGACAATGCAAGTGAGACGAGGCAGAGGAGGGACTAAGATTAATGCAATCACTTGTGTCGGGCAAATGCATGGAGGATACATAGTTTGCAAGAGGCCAACGTCTGATCACTCCAAGTGAATTAAACATTTTAACAATCAACAATGTATACATTTTATAAATATTTTAATATGCCCATTTCAATACTCATTTGCTTTCATTAGCATTTTCATAATATCTCGGATATGGAAAACTAGGATAACCTTTGCAGTTGTGTAATGCATGTTATACTAAGTGTGTCCAGTCCAGTGTCCACACAGACTTCGGTCAACACCTTTAAAAAACTATTCAGCATACAACAATAACTCAGAAATAAATTTATAAAATCAATTATTATTCATTCTGAAGAAGGTAGACATGTTTGAATATTCAGTGAAGGAAATATACTGTTGGCATCACAACAACACCTTATTTTGTCACTTCCAACATTTACTTTGACATCCAGCTGAGCCATAAAATGTCAAATATAACATGCAGTAGTTATTACATGACATACCCTGACACAAAATTGTATATTGAAAATAAAACAGAAAATATGAATGCGCTATGCTTGGGAGTAAATATAATTCTATAATAATATATAAGATAAGGCATCCCTACATTTAAAAATAGCATGGTAATTTTACTTTCATGTAATGACAATACAGACCTAATAAATTACAACCCTGCTTAGATATGAACCTGTACATGCTGCTGTAGCAAAATATTTCTTGCTGCCTTTTTTGTGGAATGCTTTAGGTCATACATAAAATATTATGTTATACAGCTGTAGATTTATTGATTATGGCAAAGAACACTCCATAATGACAACTCTAATACCATGATGCCAGTTTTTGTTTACTGAGTTTGAATATTATGCTTTTCTTTTCAGGTCAACACTCAACAGGAAACTGAACACCACCACTAGGTCAACAAGTTAATAAGCTATATACCATCCAAGATCCCGGACAAGATTCCACAACCATGGGCTGTGCAAGACGCTGCAGATCAAATGTCATGTGAATATCAACCGAGTGATCTCAGTCGTGTGTTGCATCCATAACAGACTCCCCTGTACTGATGGTGTGTGCACTGACTTCCAGGCCAGTCAGTTACCCAAACTGACTAGAGACCCATATAGAATGCAGGTTGCTTGACATGCGAATATGGTGATATCTGACTAGCTTTGCAGTTTGTGGTAGAACAGTGGGTACCATGGTCTGGCAAATATGGCATGAGCCTTCGGTCAACCTCTCTCAACACAATAAGATAGGTTCGGCATTCTTTGGTGAACTTCATCGGCTTGGATATCGATGGCATTACTGTGTTACTTAGTTCACTCTCTTTAATGGTACTGCATGCCAGGTACCTGACATTTTCTGTGCATCCACATCTACCTGTGCAAGAAACAAAGTGACAATTAACATGGCTGTGACATTTATGATATCATATGTGATGATACATTTAGCAAAAGTCAATTATAGAATTGTTTGGTATTTGGTATTCATATCGTAAACTCTACATGCCAGATATGTTACACTTTATTAAGATCTGTTAAATCAAACAACATATCTACTAATGTAGGAAGCATTCAGCCACACTTATGTTATTATGCAAAGACTAACTATATAAAGTAATAATATCTACCACTATCTGTAGCCGGTACTCTTCATACAGGTGAGTAAACACATACATTGCACATGTAACTCTCAGCCACATGGCGAGGACCATGACTAGTGTAATCATCATAATTATAGTTAACTTAGTGTACTTTATTTGTTATTATTGTTATTTAATATGTACACATTACATGTATATAGTATGTATATGTACTTTGTATCTAGAAAGTCAAAACTTTCTAAGACAATTACTTCAGGAGTTAACCAGTTAAACTTTGTCACATTGTAAATATTTTGGACAAGTCATTTATAAAATCTTGTCAGATGAGTCTGCCATTCAAGCCAAAGTGAAACTTGTATGCAAACTTGTCAAGAGAAATATGTTTAATAAAACATCAATTTATGTTCTACTGCTGTAAAAAATAAGCTATTTACAGCATGTTTCAGTAATATCCATAATGCATGCACTATGAGTAAACTTTACAATTTTAGGTAAATTGCCAGGATTTTGTTCTTGTGTAACAATTGTTTCAGGATTTTGAACAATTTGCCCATGGGTGTAGTGTTAGGCACACATTTGCAGTAGGTAATGTCATTTCGGGTAAAGGCATCATTTTAAAGCCTAATAAATGGGATTAATGTTTTTTAACTAACCAGCATTTGACATACTATGTATTTGTGCTGGATATTTTTGTGAATGAATGAATCGTGATAAAAGTAACTGTTTGTTTATATATATATATATATATATATATATATATATATATATATATATATATATATATATATATATATATATACCATACATGTTTTCAACCTTTTCCTAATTTTATATTTTACTGATTGTTTTTTTATATCTGATGTGCATGTGATATTAAAAATAAATACATATATCATGTGCAGTGCTTGCCATTATGTTGTAGTCAATCTTGTCAAAAGTTTCAATAAAATGTTTTTACTTTATGTTGTCTTTACTTTAGTCCACATGTGATTCCAACAATATACAATCTATCCAGGACACCCATTACTGCAAAAACCTCATGCAGACAAATAAACTGTCATACGCAGGAGCAGGTTCAGAAATTAATTCTAGGGGGCACAAAAACTTCCACTGGCAGATGAATAAAATTCATATACCTAAGCTGACAATTTAGATGCATATTAACATATATAATGCTCTACTGGTTAAGCCGTTTAATTTTTTTAAACGTTACAACCGTGCATAGCTGTGTATGTGACAACAATTGTAATAATTGTTTTACCAGCAGAACTGATTAGTATACAGAATTTGTGTTACTCAATGACAGAAGTACCGCACATTTGAAACTCGTTTTATTTTCAGGTCATAGGGAAGCCTGCACCCTTTGACTTTGCATAATCTATCCATCTACACAAATAGGCAAATAGACGACTGTGACAAATACTTATTACACATAATTTCATGGGGCTAATAATGAATAATTTTGAATATGTTGTAAGTTTGTAATTATGAATTAAATGTTTCTTCACCATAATCACCTAGTTGGCATATTTTTCTCTGGTTATTCATATGAGATGACCACAAACACAGCAAAATTGTGTGAATGCAGTGACATAGGTGGGCATTAATTAGTGCTTTCTGTAAAGATAGTTATGTATTCCACTCTACTCAGCCTGCCCAATCAGAATGCAGTTGATACCAATTATAGTGCATGATGTAATGGTATTTCAATGTATAATTTCCATAATATTAATTTCTATGTTTGTAACATAAATATGGCAACATATAATTAACCAATATACACCACACTTTCATCAATTTAAACATAATCAAAACAAACATAACATCTTTCTTGCCATATACAAAATGAATAGTTTTTAAGAAACATCTTTAAAATGCAGTTACTTGTGTCATGATGATATTTTATGAATATCAAATACCAATGATTACCTCCATTCTGGCAAGCTCCAAAAGGCATTCTTTGTACACAATGCAGAATGGTTTGCCAGTGACGTCTTCCGCTCTTGTCATCAGTGTCATGTCTTCATCGTCTGTACTCATCAGTCACAATTTCTTCAATGTCATGCACAAAAGTTCACATATAGTAACAGGCTGCAGAGTGGCAACGTCTTTGCGACATCTGAAATAAAACATAACCAAACCAGTGAGCATTACTGTAAACACCTCAAAATGGACATTTAATCATCATCACTGGCCCAAGAGGTCCTCAGGTCCTTTGGACTATACAGCCCTGAATAGTTAATTTGTAATATTGAATGAAATATATTTTTGTTAATCTTAATCACTGCTGAGTTTTTCACCACAAAACACAGCAAATTGTGTTTGTTAACTTGCACAGGACCATAACATGTCATTAGTGGTTTTAGGCAAAATAATATTACAATAAA
The DNA here is from genome assembly GCA_964017155.1 of Oasisia sp. SBJ-2009. Classification (NCBI taxonomy): domain Eukaryota; kingdom Metazoa; phylum Annelida; class Polychaeta; order Sabellida; family Siboglinidae; genus Oasisia; species Oasisia sp. SBJ-2009. The sequence continues at coordinate 51,334,861 of OZ024860.1, read as the reverse complement.
CTTACTAAAATCAGTTAATTTTAATGCCATGAAGACTAAGTGAGCTGAAAACCTGCTTAGTGTTCCTCACAACTGCACTGCAGGCATACTACTGAAACTTCATCATGACGAAATGTACCAGTCTGTGAGACTAACAGGTTTTCTTTAATATTGGTCATAAACAAAGGTTGCTAGTATTAGCGCAGTGGTTCAGGGGTAGAGCATCAGACTCTAAAATAAGAGGACCCAGGTTCAAATTTTGTGCTGCCATGTGAAACCTTGGGCAAGTTGTTTTCACACTACATTGCTCCATTTCACCCAGCTGTATGAATGAGTACCTGGCTATAAACAGTGATGACTATTTGTGTACAAGCAGTCTTCACAAAATTGCTACATGGCTGAATGCTTCCCAGAGAAGCCGAGATGGTCTTCGATTGAACTACCAGGGAGTAAAGTGTAAAAAGCACTTTGAGCAATCCTTACCTTTACCTTTAAATCATGACAAAAGTTACAATTTTGTGTCATAGTATATCACGAGCAATTTATTTTAAAAATTGTGGCACCCAGGCGTATGCCATTTTTGTTGTGAAGGAAGCTCGGAAGGATATTGAGACTTATTTTACTAGTTATTTGAGTTATAGGAATGAGCTTACACATAGAAAAGGTTTTGTGACAATACAAGCTACGCCTCATCGAAATGTTTGGGTCGGAAGTTGGTCATATTTTAAGAAATATAATAACATACCATCTTTGCATATACATGTATAGATTCATAATTAAGGCAACCAGACCTGCCATATTCCTCCGATTTGCACATTTATATACCAAATATGTACAATTTATCAATTTATGTCTAAGGTATGTGTATTCTGCTCACAATCAGGGTCTGAAAACCCTATCGCGAGTGATATTTTGAATAAATCATAATCATGATTTGTATCACCTAGCTGTACATTAACCGTACACTGTATTTATATTCTAATTGTAGTTATGTAATCTATATATTATATAGATCAACTCACCACAATTTCACTGACACAGGCTCAAGATTGCAGAATATATTGACTAGTGAATTAAATGTAAATACAATTATTTATTTTTAACAACCTGTCAAATGTCAAAGTGCCATAACTTGAAACCTATTTAAGCTACAACGCTCAAATTTTGGATTCTTGCTAATCTTACCAAATGCAAAACTGGAAAGGCTCTCATCATACTGTATTAGTACTGATCTATTCAAAAATAATCTAAGACTAAGTCCAAGACGTCGATGACAGCAACCAATTTATGGAATTTTATTTGCGTTCACTCGGAATGACCCTAAATGGCCTAATACCGTCGACTAATTTAATAGCAAAACTATTTTGTCAGCTGGCACACGCAATATTAAAACAATGTGAAATGGTTGAAGCCGAGTAATAACAGAGTACTAACCTGTCGTACATGTCATTTGATTCCACAACTTGCACAAGTCTATAACTTTTTCCAAATACACGTGTGCGCACGGCCGCTGTTTCTGTCTTTCTGCGGCTCTTTGTGCACTTCCCTGTTTCCTTGCCGATTCGGTCGCAAACATACGCGGGCGTCCCATCGTTGAACAAAAAACAGCAAAAGAACGGGAATATTGCGACTCTGTAAATTATAGTAAACAGTCTATCGAAGGACTGACAGCATGGACGGGTCAAAGGTCGATCGCACTGCTCGTTTTCGCTCACGCGAGATTTTCAAGCTACAGTCTTTTCCGGATGTCACGGTAACACAGGGTGTCCGGTTCGAGTTTCGGCTATGATAGCAAATACTCTTTTTCTGAGTTTTCTGTTTATTTAATAAAAACGAAGCCACACATTTGCACAAACGAGTTAGCATGTCACAGGGGATACTTCGTACGTTTGCTTTTTCGTGAAATTAGTCTGAAACGCGAGGAGCAAAAACAATCGAACTGATTGTACATTTTTAAGCATTTTTAATTCACTTGTAGATGGGGCTATTTATAGCACACGCTCGCGCAGGCCAACTCGTGTTTCAACCTGCGATGCGGTCCCGTTTTCTCGAGCGACTTTGGAACTTATTAGCGCCACTGTTTTGTATCAAGCATCGCAGGTTACGAGTGTTTAAAGTGCTATTCTCAACGCCGAGGGCGCATTGTAAATGTGTTCTATTTATCAATTATTCATTAAATACGTATTTATTTATTGTGTGGATATGTCAGCTACATATTCAGTTGATTATTGTATGACAAGGTGGCGAAGTGTTTATATGTTAAATTTATTTTTATTATCTTTCACCAGTATTAGTACAACGAAAATGAGTAACATCGACTGTGGCTTTCTAATCTTTATACCATGGATAGATATCATATATAATATAATAACTGTGACAGTATAGTGTCTCTCTTGCAGACGTAGCATTGGGGTCTTACTACGGTCAACCTCACAACAACATTAGCTATAGTGACATTTGAAACGAGTAACTTTTATCCTGAACTGAAGTAAGCAAATCGTTGATTGTTTAAATTTTGTTCCAGAATTGTCACTACAAACTATCCAAAATGAACATTAATGGTGTTTATGCTGTTCGAAGTTTAACGTTTTCCCATCTGTAATATTGTTGCAAATAAGATAAGTTATTAACTGTTTAACACCATTTAGCACAGTAGCCAGTCCTCAGGCCCAGGACTCTTCAAACCATTTTACTTTCCTGGCAGACATGTCCAATTAAATATCATATTGATGTATATACGTATAGATCATAATAATTTTGTAAGAGTTTTGCAAATAAGTGTCTAAGGCAAATTCTAAGAATGTGGTGCAAAACAGAACATAGTGCGATACCAGAAAAGTGTACTTTGTTGTTACTAATATTAGTCATTTATTATTATTATTATTATTATTATCCACGCACGTCTCCAGGTGGAACTGTTCACTGCCCAGGTCGCCACTGCTGCCGCCTCAGGTCGCTGGCGGTGGCGTTCTTGCACACATCGAACACGTCGGAATCGACGGTGAGCGAAAGATCTTCCTGTGCA
>OZ024860.1:51294357-51326857 GCA_964017155.1 Oasisia sp. SBJ-2009 | reverse complement strand
ACAAACAGCTACACGTGCGCGGACAGCCAGTCTCTGCTATGCCCCACATCTCTTGTTTCGGCCGAATCTGTTCGCACCTTGAAGTACATGATTGGCCAAACGGAATGTGTTTACAAACACGCAGAACGCCGATATAATCATGTGTATTGTTATACACGAATACACAGCGCGATGGGTAAATACTTAACACTGCAGACACTTCATGTACTTTGCAACATGACGCATATACAATAGTCCCCTTCTTATAGGGCCCCCTCGTCATCGGCCACCCGGATTATATGGCCACAGTTGTTTCATTGCAATTGCGTTTTCTAATACAAACCACCTTTCACCAGCGGCCACCCGACTAACGCGTCCAATGGTCAGGTTTGGTTGAATAATCTTCCGATAGTCAAGTACTGCAATCTTTAATCACAAGGGGAAAACAAATTAAGTGGCTATCATACACACTCGTCTTTCTTGAGAAATCACCACATATACGCTATGTCTCGAAGATGACAAAGGTATAGAAGAGATTTATAAATAAAAATTATCATGAACTAAATGGCTTAACGTCCCAATTAAAACGATGAACATAGTACACGCACACACGCACCCACGCACACACGCACACACGCACACACGCACACACGCACACACGCACACACGCACACACGCACACACGCACACACGCACACACGCACACACGCACACACGCACACACGCACACGCGCACACGCATAGCTCGGAACCTAACCGCTAGGTTGCTCAAACTATCGGTTGGCTGAGCGCGGCCAAGTGCCCGGGTTCGTGTGCGTTCCCGCTCGAGTACGGCACGTGCGCCGTAATGTCACAGGACGAACGACTTCTTCGTTATCGCTCGTGTAGCTGGAGTCGGACACGGGCGAGGACGAAGATGTTTCCTCGCGAACGACTTGGTCTCTCACAGTCCACAGCAGTGGTGCACTCGATGTGTCCGACGTGTCATCGCTTCACGCAGACGTCACACTCGGGGGACACGGCAGACGACGACGTCGCACCGTTTGTGCCGCTGTTGGATTATTTCCCGGTACGCACAATCGTAGTGCAGCCCGATTCACCGTGTGCTGTTGTCCGAACCCGTCGACGGGCTCGACCACATAGACGTCGTTCGTCCCTTGACGCAACACGACACGGTAGGGAGTGGGCGGTCACACATCCTGTATCTTGTTGCGCCCGAGCACTCCGTGCTGGCGGAGATACACGCGCTCCCCGGCGGCGAGTGGAAGCTCGCGTGCGTGGCGATCATGGCGCGCCTTTCGCTGGTCGGCGTGGTTGTTCAGCTGTGTCGCTGCTTTCGCATACGCGTCATGCAGCCGACGCTGATGTTGCTGGGCCCAACCATCACACGACGACTCCTCTCCTCCCAGTAGCACGTCGATGGGTAGCCTGCTGCCTCGCCCGAACATCAAATAATGTGGTGAATAGCCAGTGCTGCCATGTGGTGTGATGTTACAGGCGTGTACGTCCTCATTCAAGGTATCCGACCAAGTATTCTTCTGCTTAGCTGGGAGAACCCGCAACAGGCCGTTCAGCAACGGCTGAACCTCTCCACCTGACCATCCCCATTGCGGTGGTAATGAGTGGTGTGGGACTTCTTGATGCCGTACATGGTACACAGCCTGCGAATCACCGCTGAATCGAAGTTACGCTGAGATCGCTGGGTGTACGCAATGCCACACCGAACACGAGGAACCATTCGTTGCCAAGAATGCGTGCCACCGTGTCTGTTCGCTGGTTACGTGTCGCCACTGCTATCATGTATTTCACGAATACGTCGTTGATGACAAACCCGTTCTCTCTACCGTTCTAACACCAAGAAGTCGATAGCCAATACCTCAAGAGGTCGCGTCGCTGATAACATTCCCATGGGAGTCTTCGTTTTGACTTGAGGTATCTTAGATACTGCACAACCTTCACATATCTCAACCCGTCTCTTCACATCTTCACGGAGTCCAACCCAGTAGCATCGTTCTCTGACCAAGGCCTCGGTGCGCTCAACTCCCTGGTGCCCTGCTCTGTCATGCAGCCCGCGCAGTGTTGTCTCCTTCAAGCAAGATGGCAGAAGTAACACATCAACGATCCTCTGTCCCATTGCCAAGAGAGCCAACGTCGCCTTTGACTCTTCCGATCGCTCCCCCGTGTCTGGTGTCGTCCCCGATTACGACACCAGATTATACGTAGTCACTCTTCTGCAACGCACGCGTTTCAGCTGGTGACATGGATTGTGACGTTCCGATTGAAGCAGCCACGATTATTTGAACTCTCGAGCTTCCACAACATTGACAGTAGTGTCCTTATGCGTGGCTGACTGTCATCACCACCGCCCTGGGCTTGTCGGTCTCCCTGCTTGTCATTGTCGCCACCTTCTCGGTTGTGTTTGCGAGCACGACGATGTGGACGACTCGGATGTCGCTCCTTGTCGCCCGGTGGTTGGGATGGTCCGTCCTCGTCACCACTTCTTCTCCCTGCGGTGTGTTGTAAGAACGCCTTGGTCGGTAGAATCGACGGTAGAAGTGACGAAGACCACGACGCTGTGACCGCTGGTCGCTGTTCTTGCCTACCCCTTCAGCATTCGGTTTTTCTTCGCCATCTCCGTCCTGGTGGTTGCGTGGTGGACCGCTGTAGTACCGCCTCCAGTGTGGTCTGCGGCGTGGTGGGCCACCTCGAGTGTATTGGTTTCCTCCCCTTTGGGAACCCTGACCTCCCTCACCACTGTTCTCGTCACCTCTCAGTCCTCCCTCTCTAGGCTGGGATGACGGGCGACGGGGACCACCACCACGGCGTCTAGGATGCCATGGTCGGTAATGTCTGGTGACCTGAGCAACCTTGTTTCCCTTTTCACCATCAACTACATCAAATTCTACTTTTCACCATCGCCAACACTTCGCAGGTGTTTTCGCGGATAACTTTTACGATGGCTTCTGACGGACAAAGACGTCTTCGTTCATATCATCTCTATTTGTGAAACCATATCCGCTTTTCACGTTGACCTATTTCACGGTACCGGTGACCTTGGTGGCGGTCACTTTGCTACGGGAACTCCACCTACACTCTGGTCGTAGGACGCGGTCGTCAGGGTGCCCCGTTCCTCCACCCGTGGGTTATTTCCCATGGTGGAGGAAACTAGTTTAAACTAACCGTTGGACAGTGGCGTCTGATGTGTTCCTTCTGGTGGCACTGGTAACACTCCAGGTCGCCGTACCGCCGGCGTGGGGCCGGGGCGGAAGGTCGTAGCAGCGTGGCAGACACATTGTATGGCGCTCCAGCACACATCGCCATCAGCTCTCTCTGCTGGGCCAGCACTTGTGTTAGCAGCTTCTTGTTTTCGGCGACTTCGCCCCACAGTTTGGTAAACTCCCGATGTGTGTCTATGGGTTCGGCGCGCGCCTCACTCACCTGCGCCTTCACCGTACTTGTGGTCGCACCCTCCACCTCGTCGAACCACCTCAATGCGACTTTCCACAGAACCAGAAAACGACGACCGCATCTTCCTCAATCTCGACGAGCTGATCGCGCAGCATCACGTCGCCTTCCGCTGAGCTCCTTCGGTCCAGTCGCTGCTGATGAAGCCATGTGAATACGACGCAATCGACTCGCCGGGCAACTACTTCCGGTGACCGAAATCACGGAGCAGCAGGTTGTTTACAGCCGAATACAAACGGCGAGTATATTGCAAGCTTAACACCAAACAAAACGCTAAATAGTGTTTACAGCCGAATTCAAACGGCGAGTATATTACAAGCTTAAAACCAAACAAAACGCTAAATAGTGTTTACAGCCTAATTCAAACGCCGACTAACCCTAACCAAAACGGCAACTGCGACTCGGAATATTTGTCATGGATAAAACATTCATTGTTTTTATGAACCGATCAAACGTCATGTTCTAAAAATAGTTTCACCATAAATAATATCCTGTGCACGTCAATGCGCAATAGTAACACTACATCCAATCAGAATGGTTGATACCTTGCAGTCAATAATACTTCTCTAAACGACGTTATAGATAGACATTATATACTAGTCTAATGTTACTCATAACACGCACGACACTCATGCAGCAAACGCTTGTACAGAGTAACACGACTGGTCCTGCCATCTGGTGACAAGTTGTAGAACATCAGTCCGCAACGGGGTAAATACTTCGCATGCATTACCAATAACATTTAAAAAAAAATCGCAGGGCAAACTAACATCGCTGCATAATATATTATCTCCGCAAATAGTTCTTTATCGAATAACCACACATCCAACGAGCTAGGCGCGATAAATAAACGAGCGCTAGCATGTAAGGCTATTGACAGATCGCTCCCAGAGTTGCACATGACTTTGAGTTCCAAGTCAAATTCCAATAGATTCCAAGTAAAGTCCTCATAGCCATCATAACATGGTGACGCAACTGTCGCACCGACTGTGAGGCCGGACTTAATTAGGGCATTCGGATTAAGGCACTCGGATTAGGCCACCCATATTAAATACAATGTATTGTAATGAACATACTACCAATAAACAGTTGTAAATTTGAGTGAATGATCACACCAAACATAATGACACGCTTACACAAAATTCCGCTCTAGTCATGCATATGTTCTGGTAACAATACGGATAGATACATTTTACGATGAAACAAAGACAAACCGTTAATGCCGCGCGCAAAGATGCCAACAACCGGCTTCGCAACCGTCTGTGCGCATCGTTGTCTATATATGGGCCCGCAGCGCGCTAGAGGCCGGGGTAAAACAGATAAGCCGGAAGGGTTGCAACGATTAACGTTAACATGCAATGCCTGTAATTAATATGAAAATCGGTAGTCAGTGACTGGGCTTAATGCCGTACGCATACAAGTCACATGGTCACACATACACACACGCACACGCACATGCACACGCGCACGCACACGCACACGCGCACACGCACACGCACACGCACACGCACAGGCACACGCACACGCACACGCACACGCGCACGCACACACACACACACATATATATCTGATGCCACAGCAGTGTTCAACTCTGAAACTCACAGTCTTTCGTGACGATGATACTTGCTCTAACTTGTGTGCTCTGGTCTCGTGTCGTCTCATGTTCAGTACAAAACGCACACTTAACAGGCTTTTCAGTATGACACAGCATCACTCATATAATTCCATATAATTAGTTATGTCTCCGATTGAAAGTGACGGGAGAGGAGTAGGCTACTCATGTAGTTCGCTTCCGACTGATGGATGAACTGTCTACGCACAAAGACTTGTCTGACATCACAGAACCGGCGAAGACATGTCCCAAGAAATGACAACATATTTATTGATTGAGGGATACGACGAGAATAAGAAGTAGAAGACCTCCCAGGCAGCATTATTGGTGATTTACATTTACTTACTAAGTCTAACCACAATCCCAACATTTTACCATTTCGTAAGTTCGACATACCAACCATGTAATTTAACTCAAGCCTTAAACCAATGGTCATTGCATATCTGATGCAAGAGAATTTGTCGAAACCCTTATGTTTGTCCAATATGATGAGGGGTATAATATTATATTGCATACTTTACCGTAAGGCTATTTACAGATCGCTCCCAGAGTTGCACATGACTTTGAGTTCCAAGTTAAATTCCAATAGATTCCAAGTCAATTCCCCATAGCCATCTTAACATCATCACACGCTCGTGTGGGTTTGGGTCATTCGAAGGAGTCAGCAGGTGTCTAAGAACACATGTGGATAGACGAAGGAATGTGGGAGAGAAAGACAATGAAGAGGACGTATGTTTGAGTCACCTAGAGTTATTATATTGTGGTCCGCGTTTTCTCGCGGTGCATTATTGATCAAATCAACATACGTAATTACACGTGTGGGTATTCGAACGCATGCGCATTCTACATTTTCGGCACAGTATATTGATACATTCGGAGGTAGGCACACTTGTCGAATGTAATGGACAAGTTAATTTGGGGAATATAAGTTTGGGCCAAACAGATGCGAGCGACAACTATGATGTGTGGAATTGCTTGAATGTCAAGGTGGGCAGTAAACGCGGCAACGCAACCGGTGCGGATGTTAAACTTGAGCAGTCAAAGACACAAACGATGTAACATCGACTGCTGAGCTTGAAGGACATAAAACAGTTTAAAGGGACACTGCGGTGAGTGAGAGGTTCACAGCATTTACTAGCACATGTATAATACATTGGTTGTGCACAATGGTCGTTAATAAACAATTAATTACAGTATAATTCTTTCAAAATACATGCTCTGTTAGATTAAGAGCACTGTCATCTTGAAGCACAGAACAAGTGATCAGTGACGTAGTCAGAGGGGCGTGTTAGTGTGTTATTAGCATGTACTGTTCGTAACCTTACAGAACCTGGCGTCGAGTCATGATAAAGAAGCGAGCAAAGAAGCTAGTGGCGCCCTCTGGGAGCTGGGGGACTATAAGGAGAAAGCAACTGAACAAACCGCCGGAGGAAAACAAGGCACAGGTGCATTCTTATAGTAGGCAACCTAAAGCATCAAGCTCGTATAATATCGATATATAGGTGCACTTGTAGAAAGGGAAGTCGGCGGGAGAGACGGGGAAACATCCATTTGCACCAGAGTGGGCAAGATCTGTGCTCTCCGCTCTCGTTGCATCCTTTATCGCAATGTTCGATGGCGTGGGAGGAGTGCGACATCATTGAGCCGGAGCTGTAGCAGGTAACTCCGTTGCCGTCGGATCCTGAAATCGGAAGACTGGAGAATGTGATATTTCGCGGCAACGTTCAGAAAGTCAATCTGACACGCGAGTCTAGCGCAGGGCTAATACGACTAAATTCCAAAGATCTATGATATTTTGAAACCATGCATAGGAAACATTAATTTTGCATTGTATGTTAACTAGGAATTTATATGTAAAATGGTTTTAATTTCAAATAGTCATGGTTTACAACGCTGGAGTCGTCTCTCCCTCGATTTTGGTTTCTTACTATATTTCATATCCCGGTTGTTTTATTTATTACATTCTCAACTGCTGTACACAAGTGAGTTTTATCTTGAAGCGACCTATTTTTCGCTTCTTTTCTGCTATGCATTTTTTTTCAAACATTGGATGCCTTCATTGTTTCTGTGTACATGTGCAATCCATTAACAGTTTCTTTTCTCAGTTTCAGCAAGTCTTCATGATGACAGCAAGCACATCATGATAAGCTACCAGTGGTCCAGTCAGGAGCTGATGAAGGAAATCCGGGACAGTCTAAAAGAAGCCGGCTACAAAGTGTGGATGGACGTTGATAATATGTGTCAGTAAACATGCATAATTTGAAGCAACGTTTTGACTACATGTTTAACAATACTAATCATTTGTTGTGGTCATACACTGTGTCGCGCAATGCGTTTTGAAACTGAATGAACCATTTATATCCTGGAGTACTGCGAATGTAACGATTCAAAACGGAGTTGATGTTGAGAGTAAACCACGAGTTATTGTAGCGTATAATACCTACTTCGGAGGCGGACCTTTCGGCTACAAAAGTGTTCGGCCCATGGAACAAATATTCCTTTTTAGGAATCACTGAAACATGACCCGTGGGCCGAATCAACCCAACCTCACCTTTTTAGCCCGTATGCGTTGTTGATTTCAAATAATTATTACTTTGGCCACCCTAATATATATCCTAATATATATATATATATATATATATATATATATATATATATATATATATATATATATATATATATATAGAACGTTGCATTAGAGGAATGCAAACATCTGACAGGACACATTTACCATATTACCATATTATGATAATCTATTTCCCAAATGTCTTGTTTCCTGATGCTTTGTTGCAGCCAAATTCGCCACTGGAGGCGATGGCTGCGGCCGTGGAAGATGCCTGCGTCGTGTTAGTTGCTGCATCTCAGAAGTACAAGGACAGCGAGATTTGTAGAACTGGTGAGTGACCAGTCAGGTGTGGTCAGTGTCCATGTAGTTATCTTGCCACTTCTCAGCTCCGCAGTTAGTAGAAGGTCTGTCCAGAACTAATTCTACTTACAAATAAAAAAAGGAATTATAGTGTTATGTTTAATGCTATATTCAAAGTTATTTTATTCGTTGAATAAGTCTGTTCTTGAAACAACAATGACTTTACTGCCCTTCTGTATCTGTATATATGTGCGTTTATGTGTATGTATGTATGTATGTATGTATATATGTATGTATGTATGTATGTATGTATGTATGTATGTATGTATGTGCGTATGTATGTAATAATTATAGCTTTTGTTGCGCCTAAGTCCTTGGAGACCAAGCCCATGGCGTATCAGTACAAAAGGATTGGTCAATCTCTCAGTCAATAAACAGTTCCGGTTGTCAACAGATGGATTGACATGCCAGGAAGTATAGTGGATAAGCAAGACTATAAAAGTATGTTTTTAATGACGAATAAATTTGGCCATATTATCAACTGATCAACACGAGAAGGACACATATTCAAAAGAATAGGTGGAGCTAAAGAAACATCCATAGCCCCAATACTGGTATTAACATTAGGGAAAGTAAATGTGAAGTAAATGGTCGAAGCTGCATAGGTATTCTTACAGGAGGAAGCATTGAATGTAAATACGTCGGTTGCTTACAAGAAAGAAAGTGTTGTTATTTTAATTTTTTGATAGCGTTAAGGCAATATTGTTAAATATTTTGAAGAAAAAGAAGATAATTACAACAGTCCATTAAACTAGTGACTAGCGCAGTTGCAAAAAAGAGACAAATTCGAATTATCTATATTTAAGGTTACATCATTGTGCACATTTAAGCTGTAGTCTGCGTAGAATAACCCAAACCATTTATTTGATCAATATAATTATGTAATACATATACAATGTCTATTTTGAATAATTTATTATATGGTCGGGGAGATTCCCATTAAGATATATGATACCGTTAACATAGGAACCTCTTCATAAATATAAACAAACATGCATGTGTACCTGCGTATATATGTGTGGTCAATGGAGTAACTGTTAACCAGGAAACACAAAATAACAGTTGTATAATGTTCGGAAATGAAAAATGGAATGCTTTGCTTTCAGCTAAATGTAAACCTAATAAATACAACTGTTTTTATATCTATCCAGAGGGACTGTACGCATACACTCTACGTCGAGACATCGTGCCTGTCGAGCCCGGCTACAAGGCGGACGGCTGGTTGGGCCCTCTCGTGCTCAACAACCTCTACTTCGATTTTTCGAAAGGTGATACAACAAAGAAGATGCAGGAACTGATCAAAGAACTTGGTACCCATGGGAAGCCTTCATCAAAAAGCAAATGCGTAAGCATATGAGCGTATAAACCTGCGAACAACGTACGCACACAAACAAACAAACTTATACAACAATACTGTTATTTTGATGTAATCCCCTATGATCGGATCTTTACATTATGCATAATTATTATTCTGTTTGGCTTTGCATACTAATGCTAGTGTCGTCGTCGGCATTATCATCAGTATTATTCAAAGCAATGCTATGTAATTATTATCATTATTAGAATGTTGTTTCCATTGCAACTTAGTAACCACTTCATCATAATCTTTGTTACAGTTGCTTCCAATAACATTTTATTGTAGATGATTAGACTACATAGTTGAGTTGATTTGCAAACCAGTTAACGATCGAAGCACAAAAACGTGAAAAACGTTAATCAGTTGGAGTCAATTCCACGTTTGCTAAAAACTGGTGTTGGTTCACATAAAAAATCACTAGGGATACTGGAGGGCGCGGGGGAGAACTCGAGCCGACAGTAAATCACGGGGGATACTGGAGGGCACGCGGAAGAACTCGAGCCGACAGTAAATCACGGGGGATACTGGAGGGCACAGGGAAGAACTCGAGCCGACAGTAAATCACGGGGGATACTGGAGGGCACGGGGAAGAACTCGAGCCGACAGTAAATCACTAGGGATACTGGAGGGCACGGGGAAGAACTCGAGCCGACAATAAATCACGGGGGATACTGGAGGGCACAGGGAAGAACTCGAGCCGACAGTAAATCACTAGGGATACTGGAGGGCACGGGGAAGAACTCGAGCCGACAGTAAATCACGGGGGATACTGGAGGGCACGGGGAAGAACTCGAGCCGACAGTAAATCACAGGGGATACTGGAGGGCACGGGGAAGAACTCGAGCCGACAGTAAATCACGGGGGATACTGGAGGGCACGGGGAAGAACTCGAGCCGACAGTAAATCACGGGGGATACTGGAGGGCACGCGGAAGAACTCGAGTCGACAGTAAATCACGGGGGATACTGGAGGGCACGGGGAAGAACTCGAGTCGACAGTAAATCACGGGGGATACTGGAGGGCACGGGGAAGAACTCGAGCCGACAGTAAATCACGGGGGATACTGGAGGGCACGGGGAAGAACTCGAGCCGACAGTAAATCACGGGGGATACTGGAGGGCACGGGGAAGAACTCGAGCCGACAGTAAATCACGGGGGATACTGGAGGGCACGGGGAAGAACTCGAGCCGACAGTAAATCACCGGGGATACTGGAGGGCACGGGGAAGAACTCGAGCCGACAGTAAATCACGGGGGATACTGGAGGGCACGGGGAAGAACTCGAGCCGACAGTAAATCACGGGGGATACTGGAGGGCACGGGGAAGAACTCGAGCCGACAGTAAATCACGGGGGATACTGGAGGGCACGGGGAAGAACTCGAGCCGACAGTAAATCACGGGGGATACTGGAGGGCGCGAGTAAGAACTCGAGTCGAGAGTAAATCACGGGGGATACTGGAGGGCGCGAGTAAGAACTCGAGCCGAGAGTAAATCACCGGGGATACTGGAGGGCGCGGGTGAGGACTCGAGCCGACAGTAGTGAAGCATGTGAAGAAAGTACTTCAGTCAGCCAATGACTCCACGGGCTGCGCGTCTTGTCTATGCTGCTTTCGCCCATGCCAGAGACACGTTAACATCCAACCACAAGAACAGGTATGGTGATCTATGGCCATAAAATAATAGCTTTATTGTTACATAATGTCATGCACATACAGTAAGGTAATACAGTACAGTAATAATTTCATGTCTAAGTACATTTTACAATGTAACAATTGCAATTAAGCCATATGAGTTCTACCTATGGAATAATCTAAGCCACTGTTTGAATCTTTTAATTTCTTTTTAATTCGGATACAAGTATTATTTCAACGTTTGTGCTAAATTATATGTGTTTTGTAGTCAGAGTGTAAGCAGATATGACCTAGTATCATGTAACTCTGGAATATTCAAATACGAATGAAAGTGTGCGTGTGCGTGTGCGTGTGCGTGTGCGTGTGCGTGTGCGTGTGCGTGTGCGTGTGCGTGTGCGTGTGCGTGTGCGTGTGCGTGTGCGTGTGCGTGTGCGTGTGCGTGTGCGTGTGCGTGTGCGTGTGCGTGTGCGTGTGCGTGTGCGTGTGCGTGTGCGTGTGCGTGTGCGTGTGCGTGTGCGTGTGCGTGTGCGTGTGCGTGTGCGTGTGCGTGTGCGTGTGCGTGTGCGTGTGCGTGTGCGTGTGCGTGTGCGTGTGCGTGTGCGTGTGCGTGTGCGTGTGCGTGTGCGTGTGCGTGTGCGTGTGCGTGTGCGTGTGCGTGTGCGTGTGCGTGTGCGTGTGCGTGTGCGTGTGCGTGTGCGTGTGCGTGTGCGTGTGCGTGTGCGTGTGCGTGTGCGTGTGCGTGTGCGTGTGCGTGTGCGTGTGCGTGTGCGTGTGCGTGTGCGTGTGCGTGTGCGTGTGCGTGTGCGTGTGCGTGTGCGTGTGCGTGTGCGTGTGCGTGTGCGTGTGCGTGTGCGTGTGCGTGTGCGTGTGCGTGTGCGTGTGCGTGTGCGTGTGCGTGTGCGTGTGCGTGTGCGTGTGCGTGTGCGTGTGCGTGTGCGTGTGCGTGTGCGTGTGCGTGTGCGTGTGCGTGTGCGTGTGCGTGTGCGTGTGCGTGTGCGTGTGCGTGTGCGTGTGCGTGTGCGTGTGCGTGTGCGTGTGCGTGTGCGTGTGCGTGTGCGTGTGCGTGTGCGTGTGCGTGTGCGTGTGCGTGTGCGTGTGCGTGTGCGTGTGCGTGTGCGTGTGCGTGTGCGTGTGCGTGTGCGTGTGCGTGTGCGTGTGCGTGTGCGTGTGCGTGTGCGTGTGCGTGTGCGTGTGCGTGTGCGTGTGCGTGTGCGTGTGCGTGTGCGTGTGCGTGTGCGTGTGCGTGTGCGTGTGCGTGTGCGTGTGCGTGTGCGTGTGCGTGTGCGTGTGCGTGTGCGTGTGCGTGTGCGTGTGCGTGTGCGTGTGCGTGTGCGTGTGCGTGTGCGTGTGCGTGTGCGTGTGCGTGTGCGTGTGCGTGTGCGTGTGCGTGTGCGTGTGCGTGTGCGTGTGCGTGTGCGTGTGCGTGTGCGTGTGCGTGTGCGTGTGCGTGTGCGTGTGCGTGTGCGTGTGCGTGTGCGTGTGCGTGTGCGTGTGCGTGTGCGTGTGCGTGTGCGTGTGCGTGTGCGTGTGCGTGTGCGTGTGCGTGTGCGCGTGCGCGTGCGCGTGCGCGTGCGCGTGCGCGTGCGGGTGCGCGTGCGCGTGCGCGTGCGCGTGCGCGTGCGCGTGCGCGTGCGCGTGCGCGTGCGCGTGCGCGTGCGCGTGCGGGTGCGCGTGCGCGTGCGCGTGCGCGTGCGCGTGCGCGTGCGCGTGCGCAAATTCGCATCTAGTCTCTCCTCGTTTCACATGCTCGGTTGTCATCTCATTCAACTGATTTGTTTGTTGTCAACAGCACGAGCCAAACAGTGCAGAACCAATTCACGTGTCATCCTGGTGTTGCACCATAGTCAACGTGGAATCCTAGGTAAATGTTTCAACAGAACAACATTTCAATATGCATATTATTAATACATTATTATGTATCATGTCGTTCGCACACGCACGCACGCACGCACGCACGCACGCACGCACGCACGCATGCACGCACGCACGCATGCATATATATATATATATATATATATATATATATATATATATATGTATATATATATATATATAATATATATTTATATATATATATATATATACGCACCCGCACGCACGCACGCACGCACACACACACACACACACACACACACACACACACACACACACACACACACATACACACTAAAGCCCTGCGCGGGCTGGAAATCTGAGCCCGCAGCCCGCCCCGCCCCGCAATAACCTGGCTCGCAGTCAGCCCGCACCGCAAATTTTGCTACATCATAGCCCGCAGCCCGCCCCGCCCCGCAGTAACTTGGCGTACGTAATATGGCATGTAATATGGCACGTACGGTGCCTATAAATAGCCTTGGAGTTGCGTTATTAGACAAGTTTTATTTAATAAAAAACCCTTGTATGATATATAATTATAATTATAATTATAATTATAATTATAATTATAATTATAATTATAATTATAATTATAATTATAATTATAATTATAATTATAATTATAATTATAATTATAATTATAATTATAATTATAATTATAATTATAATTATAATTATAATTATAATTATAATTATAATTATAATTATAATTATAATTATAATTAGCCTTGGGCTATATATTATAATTATAATTATAATTATAATTATAATTATAATTATAATTATAATTATAATTATAATTATAATTATAATTATAATTATAATTATAATTATAATTATAATTATAATTATAATTATAATTATAATTATAATTATAATTATAATTATAATTATAATTATAATTATAATTATAATTATAATTATAATTATAATTATAATTATAATTATAATTATAATTATAATTATAATTATAATTATAATTATAATTATAATTATAATTATAATTATAATTATAATTATAATTATAATTATAATTATAATTATAATTATAATTATAATTATAATTATAATTATAATTATAATTATAATTATAATTATAATTATAATTATAATTATAATTATAATTATAATTATAATTATAATTATAATTATAAGTATAATTATAATTATAATTATAATTATAATTATAATTATAATTATAATTATAATTATAATTATAATTATAATTATAATTATAATTATAATTATAATTATAATTATAATTATAATTATAATTATAATTATAATTATAATTATAATTATAATTATAATTATAATTATAATTATAATTATAATTATAATTATAATTATAATATATAGCCCAAGGCTATTTATAGGCACCGTACGTGCCATATTACATCATTTATGACACTAGGCTGACATTTAAGTGCCTCTACTGGGTCACTGTATACACTAATTAAATAAACCCTGTCTCGCGATACAACACGAACATGTGAAATAACCAGCCAAGACTTGTCAAGATTTGTCAGTTTCAATAAGTTCTTCCAACAATACCTGAACACAACATCTGAGTATATTATGTTATGACTATGTGCATGATGATTATCTCAAGCCATGTAACTTCGTGTACAGAGAGAAAAACGTAGCTGAAGCAATATTTTACATGTTATTACTTATCGTTAAGCGGACACGTTCCATTTCACTTTTAATGGCGATGTTTTAAATTGTACTTTGCGATGCTCTACTATAACTCACGAATACACATTTGATTTATCTTCTTGGTGAAACAAGTGCAAGATCATTCGATGTCTTGAGACCAATATTTGTCGCCATCACACGCTCGTCGGTGCGCAAAATTGTATCTAGTTAGCGACGGAGACCGGCTTAATTTTGAGGCAATGTCATGGAACCAATAGTATATAATACAGTGACGAATGCCAACAGGACAGGTCACTGGCAGAGTCACGAATGCCAACAGGACAGGTCACTGGCCGTGTCATGAATGCCAACAGGACAGGTCACTGGCCGTGTCATGAATGCCAACAGGACAGGTCACTGGCCGTGTCATGAGCGCTATGCCGAGAAACGGGTAACGTTAAAAGCTGCACATACCAGTCATTGTGAACTGTCATACGAAATACTAATTCTTTCAGACTACACAGAACATTAACGAGATTCTATGTTAGACTTGTGTTGGATGCACTCCTTCTCTCGCGTCGTGTTCTGACAGCTGTTTTTGTCGGGCACATTTCGGAGTAAAATTGGAAAACCTGAAACCAAACAGCAGATATTTCGCAAGTTCAATATGAAAATGAAACCATGAAATGAACTAATAAGCAGTGGTCATATTATAATCATAATATAAATTGTACGCTCTACAAAGATGATTGCGTTACAAAGTAAATTATGATTTGAACGAACGTCTTTTATCGCCTCTCCTTACATATTTCGATGTGTTTTTAATTGATAGTTCAAGATCGCGAAGAGAAGAATGCCAACACTTTGAACGTAACTTCCATCGTCGAGTATGGTATGCTGAAGATCAGCAGTACTAATTTTAAGTTTCGATACTGGCCAAAGGTTACTATATTACCTTCTGATTTAACACGGGCTGGAAGCGAATTCCACACCGTTGGTGCGGCAACCGAGAAAGTTCGAATCCCGGCTTTCGTTTCACCCGAGGAATGTAAAGAGGGTTACTACTGGTTGAGCGTAGCTGTCTGGAAGTTCTTGCTGGAATTAGCATTGCATTTAGATATGCTGGTTGTGTAGATGAGAGTGCTTGATAGGCTATTGTAAACATTTTGAAAAAGAAGTGATAGTGCACAGGGAGCCGATGCAATGATTTTAGAAGCGGCCCTGAGCGAGAAAAACGAGGAGAACACGTGACTACCCTTGCTGAAGTGTTGCTATATCCTTGTTTGCGGTATTGTAAAGGAGGGAATTGCAGTAGTCAAGTCTGCTGCTTACTAGGGCTGTTGCGATGATCTTAGCAACGGAAAGTGATATAAACCGGCGAATACGGCGAATATCACGGATATGCTAAAAACAGCAACGGCTGTATATATATATATATATATATTTTTTAACAATAGCAATAACACAAGTTTTATTAGCAACTCAACTGAGTTGGATTGACATTACAATAGGTTACAATTGACTCATCAAAACATCATACAAATACAATAGAAATACATTTGATACCGCAAATCATACCGTACTAATAACCTTTTTACTGACAGTTGTATAAAGCCCACGGTATAAAGGAGTTACGGAATCTATTCGTTCTAGTAACTGGTAACGGGTACACATTTTCTTGTCTAATATTATACTCGGTATGTCTTTTGTCAGGCAGCAGATAATTTAATCTATGTGTGCCGACTTTAATGTTATCAAAATATTTTTGACAAATGCTCTCCCGTCTTACATTCAACGTATCCAGGTTAACACGTCTTAGTATCTCCGCGTAACCCAATCCAGGAAAAATACATTTTAATGCCCTTTTTTGTATAACTTCAATATTGTCAGACAAATATTGGGGCAAGTTAGTGTGCCATACAGGACATGCATATTCTAGAACTGGTCTCACCACACTAACATATACACTGACCAGATCTTTCTGTGTAATCCCTGCACGCTTTAACTGATATAACATGTACAAGCGTTTACCAGCTTTTTTCACAATAGTATCTACGTGTTTGTTCCATGTCAGATCCTGAGAAATGGTCACACCTAATAGTTTGGCATGGCAAACTTGTGCTACATCCCTCCCATCAATTTTTATATTCGGGATAGTGCTTCTGAAATTGCCATCTTGTGCAAAACTAATGATTATTTCTTTTGATTTTTCGGAATTAATTTTCATGTCATTCTTTTCTGTCCATCTAGCAGCAATATCAACCGACTCTTGAATGACAGATACACCCTTTCTGTCGCATATTTCAAATAACGTACTATCATCTACATACTTATATAGTGGAACAGTCGTTCTTAAATCATTTATGTAAACAAGGAAACATTTAGGTCCAGACAATGTCCCTTGCGGTACTCCCCCATTGGGATGACCAGAATGGGAATATTCATTTCCTATTTTTACTCGTTGAGTTCTGTCTAATAGAAATGTTGCCATCCATCTTAAAATATGTGCGGGCAACCCATACGATTGTAGCTTATCTAGCAACAAATGATGATTAATAAGATCAAACGCTTTGCTAAAGTCTAGCATTACAACTCTGACATAAGAATTCAATTTATCTGTCGCCTTATACCACATATGAACCAGTTCGACAAGAACATCTGTTGTGGATGTTCCGCTAATTCCTCCAAATTGCTTAGCATCAATTTCACCTTCAATTGTTTCATCCACCCATTTCATTATTATTGATTCAAACACCTTGGCAGCTATTGGAGTTAGTGAAATTGGTCTAATGTCTTTTTCAATCGACACAGGGGGGCTTGTTTTTGGCAACGGTATTACATTGGCCATTTTCCATTCCATAGGGAGTACACCTTTTCTTAGTGAATTGTTAAAAATAGCAGTTAATGGAGGGGCGAGAACATTTGCATAGTTTCTTAACACCCATGCAGGGATGTTGTCAAGCCCAGTAGCCTTGTTGGCTTTAACACTCTCCAAAGCTTTAAAAGTAGTATATACGCTTATCACATACTGATCCGGCAGTTCCTCGTTAACGTCAAACACATTGTGGTTCTTATTTAACCGAGGCAAATGGTCACTCATAGACACAAAGAAATCATTCATTGTATTGGCCAGTAAGCCACAATCACCATCCGTTTTTTTGTTAGCTAGACCTTGCATGCATGAATTGCCATTTGTTTTAAGTCCCATTATTGTTTTCATATGCTTCCACCAATCGTGGGATCCCGATTCATGCATTGCTGCAATTTGTGTTTGGTAGAAATTATACTTAAGTTTCGACGCGGCTCGGTTGACCTTATTACGCAATATTTTTGCTTGATTCATATCACCACTCATGTGAGCTCGCTGTCGTTTACGAACTAAGTCTCTGAACCAGTCTGTAACCCATGGTTTATCAGCCGTATGCCTCGTAACAACTTTAGTAGGAAAGCATATTTCCATCAGGTTGCTAATAACCGTTTGATAATATGAATATTGATCTGCACATGAATCAAGCCTAAATAGGGGTTCCCATTTAATGGCTGATAAAGCCATATTGAATGTGGCTTTTTCTTTTGGCCCCATACACCTTACGGTTAACCGTGTCACGCATCCAGTATCAACTGAGCTTTTCGCTTTAGGTTTAAGCAAAACCATGTTATGGTCCGATGACCCCAGTTCGGAGATAGTAACAGGTGGGGTGTATACCTCCTCCATATTCGTCCATATTTTGTCTAATATCGCCTGTCCACGTGTTACAACATTAACTACTTGGACAAATCTATAGTGGGTTTTCAAAAAGTTATCCCGCAACTGGTTGAAATCGCCAGTTATGATCACACCACATTCTGGGTGTTTTCGCATTACAGTGTCAATGCTGGTGATTAAATGATCACGTATTTTTAAATACTCCGTCTTTGGAGTATAATATAAACATGCCACCAGTATACATGAACATTTTCGAGGCGTTTTCTTTGGCATAACCTTAATCCACATTACCTCTAAATCATCAACCTCCATATCATTCAATCTCTTATACTTTAAATCATGTCTAATGTAGCAAGCTACACCACCGGCTCGTCCATGACCCCTGTCTTTTCTCTCTAAGCAAAACCGTTGCATAGTAAGGCTACTTGAATCCATATAGTCTTTAAACCATGTCTCACTAACACATACAATTGAGACATCATGTGTTGCTACAGTTACATGCAATTCGTCCACTTTTTCACTGTTCAAAGATCTGGCATTTAAATTAATTAAGGAAGGCAGATCCCATTTGCGTATTTTGTCCGCTGTTGGATTCGGAACACAAAACCGCGTTGAATCAGAGTTCTCGGTTTGTGTGTTCAGGGGAAGTTCCATGGCCAGATCGTTTAGGCCCATTTCCTAATCACGGGTGTGATGCTTTTCTTTATGTCCTCGTTCCCCGCACTGACGACACAACACTTTGTCGGGGTGTCTGCAGGTGGCAGTGACGTGGTTCGTCTCACCGCATTTGGCACACTTGCCCATCGACTGACGAGTACGACGCTTAACCACTGTCCACTTACCGTCAGGTGCCACTGTTGCGTTCGGCGATCGGTCGTGGTTCGTTGCGTTTGACACGTGTCGGTGTTGTTGTTGATGTTGGCGTTTGTGCTGTTTCGGTGGCTGTTCTGGGAGAGACAGATTCAACAGCAATCTGCCAACTCCGCTCTCAGATAGATGCAGCCCGTCTCTCTGGAAAGCCGCGTCGTCGGCAGCCCCGTTCCGGAATGTGAAATTTGCGTCGTTGTCGATGAATTTGACATCGACTTCGTTGCATGCTTCCTTCACTTTCATGTTGACTTCGGCTCGTCTGTCTGGATTGGCTCGACGCTTCGACGGCAGTACGCTACTCACCGTGATGGTTGGTGTCACGGTTTTCGCCTTCCGCAGTAGTTGCGCGATGTTTTCTTTTATGTGTTCTGCACTGACGTCACTCGTTGTTTCGTGTGTACCACCAACGATGAATATTTCGTCGATGGTTTCCGTATTAGCCGCGTCATCGATCATTTGTTCGATATCGGCGAGAGTGGCGCCTGACTTCCTTCGAATCTTGATGGGATTGCCACTGGACGTTTTATCAACGTGTACGTCACGTAGCAGGCTGTTCCCCACAAGCAGTGTCACGGCCTGTGGTCTCCCATCGTTGGCGTCGGCGTAGCCGTCTGGACGCTTGCCTGTCGCGATGTCTTCTCGCAGGCCTCATATTTCTTGGCTCTGCTCGCCCATCAAGGAGATAAGTTGCTGGTTCGATCGTTCGAGTGTTACGACCAGCGACTCGAGCAGGGACGTCTTCTCGAGTAGACGCTCCACGAGTGTCGGTAGCATACGACAGGACGTACAGGACCAAATGCCTACAATGTCCTTATCGTCTTCACCCACACACTCCGGGTGCACCCACGACTGGCACACATGGCATTGAACCATTTGATTGTTGTCTTTGCCGTTGTGTATGCAGGTCTTCACACAGTATTTCCAGTTGCCTGCGTGTTTATCTTTCGCAACTTTCCGGCGCGCTTTTCTGGTCTTGTCACTCACCGGGTCACAAGTGACGTCTACTGGCGGCAGATGAACCGTTAGTTCAGGTGATCCGCAACAGTTATCACATGAACTGTTAGCCACCGGGCTAGAGTCGTTGTCCATGGTTATTCAGGCGGAACCGGTACAATTTGTTACAACTAAGCTGCTAAGCTGATGTTATTGCTTTTACCTATTGTTCGTTCACCTGGTAGAATCACCCGTTGGGCGATAAAAGGCCCAGATATCCACCTAAATATTAAAATACTTAAAATATATCACATCGGCTCGGCCTAATGAAAGATGTCACATATACGTGTAATCGTAAGGTGATCAACACGTATATATATATATATATATATATATATATATATATATATATATATATATATGTGTGTGTGTGTGTGTGTGTGTGTGTGTGTGTTTATGTATGTGTATGTGTGTGTTTGTGTTTGTGTGTGTGTGTGTGTGTGTGTGTGTGTGTGTGTGTGTTTGTGTGTGTGTGTGTGTGTGTGTGTGTGTGTGTGTGTGTGTGTGTGTGTGTGTTATTTGAAATTGGAGTTTTCATCAAACGTTACTCCGAGATTTAAAACTGAGGCGGCTGGTGTGATATTCTGACTCAGGATATGTGTCGGGATAAAGCCATCGAATTTTGCACGCTGCGTTGATGTACCAATGATAAGAAATTCGATGTTATCTGCATTTAGCTTTAATTTACTGTTTTTCATCCAAAGGGAGACATCTTGGAGACAATCCCTGCTGGTTTAGTGAGCGACAATTATCTGGTGTGGTCAAAGAAACATAGATTTGTGTGTTGTCTGCAGAAAGGTGATGATCCAGGTTGTGACTCTGGATAACAGAGCTTAGTGGTGTTGTATACAGAGTGAAAAGCAACGGCCCCAAAACAGAACCATGGAGGACACCTCAAGAGGTGGGCAGCATGTCTGAGAAATAGTTACCTATTTTAATGGCTTGCCGTCTATCAGTAAGGCATGAAGTAAGCTCAGTGCTGTGCCAGATATCCCGTACCACGTTGATAAGTTTGTAATGAGAATGTCGTGGTCAATGGTGTCGAAAGCGGCGGATAGGTCAAGCAGGGTCAGTGCAGTAACTTTGCCATTATCTATGTACACAATGACATAAATGCCATTGTGTACTTTTAAAAGAGCAGTTTCTGGTGAGTGAAATTGTTCATACGCAGACTGCGATGCATTGGTTAAACCAGTTATGTAGATGTGAGAACTGAGACGATTTGCTACAACCTTTTCAAGTATTTTTGAAATGAAGCTATTGTTGGAAATAGGCCTATAGCTGTTTAGTTATTATTTTGGCAGAGTTGAGAAATGAGTTTAACTGCGTACATTTGAAATCTTGTTCAATAGTTCTAGGTAGAACGATTGATCAATTAAAAAATAATCAAAGAGTATTATGCGCCATATACATTGGGTTGAAGAGAATATGAATGATGTGCAATTTCCGATTAGAATTCGGCACTTGTTTAGAAAACGAGCCCACCTCAATTGTCCCTGCGTTTCAAACATCAAATCAAGAGGCGCGGGTAGTGTAGTGGTTAGCGCAACCGACTGTCACGACGGCGGCCCGAGTTTTATAGGGCAGACCGGGGCTAGTTGTAACAGGGGTAAGTTGTAACAGAGGGCTTGCAAACGAAACTACTAATGCAAATTGTTCTGCAAGAAGACAGCATGTTCATCAATAGATGAACATGCATGTCATGTGTAATATCACCGGAATCAGTCGACACGCCATTAATTTATGCCGTTTTGAAAGAAAACACGTACCAATCTGATTTTTTCTCAATATTTTCAAGTTGTAACACCGTTATATCATGCCACAGAGAGCCTACAGATAAAACTGCTAATGCAAATTCACAAAAAAAGGTGGCAGCACATTCACCAATAGATTTGAGCATGCTACGTATAATATCACATGAATCCGGCGACACGCCGTCCAGCCACGCCATTTTGAAGAAAAAAGGTACTTTTCCTCATTTTGTCTTCATCTTCAAATTACCTGTTTGTGCATCCATAGTTCTTAGTTTACTGCTTTACTGCTGATTTATGTGGTTATGTGTATAATGTTGTAAGTATTACACAATCAGCTAAACATGATTTTAAGTGTGTTTTTGCAATCTCCTATTTTTGTGAGTGATATGATGTCGGGGCTAGTTGTAATATTCACCTCGGGGCAATTGTGAATAAGATTTCAGAGGTATCTAATTATTGAAAACATAAAACAGTAATTTTATACTAGATCTTAGATCACGAAGATATTGTGATTTCGGCACACTTTAATCGAATGATCTGCGTTAGACCAATTTGGAAACGCGATTATTAAGCCCTGTTACTGAGTGTTATTGCCGATACAGTATTGTTATACTCACGTTCCAGATACTCGTAAATGACATACAATGAGGCACTATAAACGGAAAACGGAAAGAGCCTCGGTGCCGACGCAAATCTTTGAGGAAGCTGCGTCGCAGGTGAGTTACTGCTATATAGACCTACTGCTAGCTACGTGTAAGCGCGTTGGTCAGCAATAGTAATCTAAATGCGAATATGATGAGAACCTATACAATTAAATAAGTATCAATACGATCAAATTAATATTTTAAAAAAAACATCACATGGCCTAACCATGCGCAATTTAAGATATGCTGACGATGTTGTGATCATTATTTAAGGTACAACCAGGAAGGTCATGCCGGGCTCTAGCAAAGGAATTCGGACTGTGCCACGAGACCTTGATGCGCTTCATGAGGCAGAAAGCGAGATTCGTCGCCTCAGATGATCCGACCGACCGTCCACAGACCGGGTACACGAAGCCCAGGCGAGTGATACCGGCTGACATGGAAGCAACACTCTCGCAATATGTGCTCAATGCCAGTCGGTTGTACTATGGCGTGCGACCTTCCTAAATTGGCTTATCAGTTTTGCGTCGCCAACAACACCAAACTGGCTTGCGGGGTACCTCAAGATATGCCCTCGCCTCTCCATCAGAACACCCGTTACCAGTTACCAGTTAGCAGTCACCGGCCTGTCAACAGTCACCGGCCCGTCAGCAGTCACCGGCCTGTCAGCAGTCACCGGCCTGTCAGCAGTCACCGGCCTGTCAGCAGTCACCGGCCCGTCAGCAGTCACCGGCCTGTCAGCAGTCACCGGCCCGTCAGCAGTCACCGGCCTGTCAACAGTCACCGGCCTGTCAGCAGTCACCGGCCTATCAGCAGTCACTGGCCCGTCAGCAGTCACCGGCCTGTCAGCAGTCACCGGCCTGTCAGCAGTCACCGGCCTGTCAGCAGTCACTGGCCTGTCAGCAGTCACCGGCTTGTCAGCAGTCACCGGCCTGTCAGCAGTCACGGGCCCGTCACCTGTCACCAGCCCGTCAGCAGTCAGCGGCCCGTCAGCAGTTGGTGACCCGTTGTCGGCCGCTGTATCTCGCAATGCCACCTCACCGGAGGAACTGCGACCATTTCCTAAAGGTATGATTTTGTAGGCCGCTTATATTATCTTTATTATTATTATTATTATCGCCATGTATCATGTTGCTACCCTGTCGAACTATCAGAAATACTTATAACAATGCTAAACTGTGCGGCGAATAGCAAATAATAATACATTATGTATTATACGCACACTATTTCTCTCTCTCGCACACACATGCACCCACCCACCCACACACCCACACACCCACACACACACACACACACACACACACACACACACACACACACACACACACACACACACACACACACACACACACGAGACAAGAATAAAAACATGTATTTATCTTATCCATAGCTCCTGCACGAAAGACAGACGGCCGAGGACGTATGAGAGGGGAAACGATGATCGCCTCCGATACCCCAGTCCGGAAAATGCTCGAACACAGACAGGCCGGTAGAGCAGCGCGAGCTACAGGATGCAGTAGTAAGCAAAAGCTGCCACTCACGAAAGGCAAAGCTCTCGTCAAGAAAACAAAATCGGTGGAATGGTTCTGCTTAGTATGTGACGAGAATTACGTCGATAGCAGGTCGCATGAACAGTGGATCCAGTGTCAGATGTACCTCAGATGGGCACACACTGAAAGCACCACAGGCGACGACACATATCTGTGTAACTTGTGCGACTCTGACAGCGAGTAGGCCTTATTCGTCAGGTTCCTGTCGATGCCAATCTGATGGTATATGTCATACTAGTCTTGTTTTTAATTTCGATGTTCATCTTTCTTTTTAATTTTATTGTGGAGAGGAATACCTAACGAGTGTGCATAATTGCACATTGCATTCACAATATACGTTACTTCAGATACTTAGTTAAAGCATGCGACTAATTACTGGGCCTACTGTGTTTTGGCAATTATAAATAACCATCACATGTTTGTAATCGAAATGATTGTCATCGCAATTTCTGGTAATAAAACTATTTTTGTTTGGTCAGATACTGTGTTTAAAAACTGAACTCCAATACGGAATATAGTATAATTATTTGCAATGATACATCGTTATTATTAAGTCTCAAATAATGTATATAGCTTACAGAAAGCAGTAGCATCAATTGTGTAATTTTATATTGTGCTACAACTTACCCCAATGGTAAAACATACGTGTTACAACTTACCCCGTACTCTGTTACGACACCTTATATAATACATCATACCGTAAATGTGAAATATCCCAGACACTTATATCCTATTAACTGCGGGAGATATGTGAGGATCGTTTGGCATAAAAAAGTTTCGATTGGTTACGCAACCCTCCCGCATTACTGAAATATGTTGTTTTTGTTACCTAGTTGTTGCAAGCCTGTCATAGTTGGTGGTATTAACACCAACATACAGATACTGACATTGTTGAACTGTGCGGCTGGTGGTGCAATGCTATGCGCTACGCACATGCACTGGCATGCCTCGTACAAGAACTGTAGCAGAATGTCGCACAGACCGCTATACCGCTATACCATTATACAACGGTAGGCCTATGTGTGTACATAAGGGATAAATACGGTCGGGCAAGTTCAGACCTCGGAGGAAAGAAGAAGAAGACGTAAGAAAGCTGTACCCCCATCTCTTTTAGATCAACGATGTAGCCATGTTGAAATCTGACGTTGCCGGAACCGAAGATGGCGCGTCTGGCGTATTGTCGTGACGTCACAGTAGGCGTGTCGTCTTCCGGGTTAGCGCCACGATTACGCCGCACAGCTGAACGCTGGCAAGAGATGCCTTGCAGTTTCAGCGGCCCGCACACCGAGAAGACTCGCCTGAGACGCGCTTACGACGCGTCTTCGATGTGTATTGACAGCGTCTTTAGCGAGTCTTGAGCGAGTCGTGAGCGAGTCTTTAGTTGGTTTGCCCGCACACCGCGAAGACTCGCTAACGACGCACTAAAGACGTATAATATATATATATATATATATATATATATATATATATATATATATATATATATATATATATATATATATATATATTTAGAGAGAGAGAGAGAGAGAGAGAGAGAGAGAGAGAGAGAGTATGCTGTGTGATCGCCAACTATTTCATCATGAGACACAATTTACATAAATTAGGTATACGGCCCACGGATGTTAGCGCAGATCTACGACCCACGAATATATGTTACAGATTTAGCGAAACTAATGAAGAAACCTGGTGTAATTATCAAAATAATACGAACATATGAACCACAATGATGGCATTATGTTGTAAACAACACATTTTATACACTTTTTTCTTGGTAACATTTGGCAAACATTGAAACAAAATAGTTTACCCTTTTTTATACTTATGTATGATGTATATATATATATATATATATATATATATATATATATATATATATATATATATATATATATATATATATCTCTCTCTCTCTTTTTCTTACATCTTTTACATGCGACCATGCGTACAATGAATATCCTTTTACGGACATTGAAGAGACTTGAACTGAACTGAATTGAGATGAGTTGATTTGAGTCGCGTCGCGTCGCGTCGCGTCGCGTCGCGTCGCGTCGCGTCGCGTCGCGTCGCGTCGCGTCGCTGAACTGAACTGAACTGAACTGAACTGAACTGAACTGAACTGAACTGAACTGAACTGAACTGAACTGAACTGAACTGAACTGAACTGAACTGAACTGAACTGAACTGAACTGAACTGAACTGAACTGAACTGAACTGAACTGAACTGAACTGAACTGAACTGAACTGAACTGAACTGAACTGAACTGAACTGAACTGAACTGAACTGAACTGAACTGAACTGAACTGAACTGAACTGAACTGAACTGAACTGAACTGAACTGAACTGAACTGAACTGAACTGAACTGAACTGAACTGAACTGAACTGAACTGAACTGAACTGAACTGAACTGAACTGAACTGAACTGAACTGAACTGAACTGAACTGAACTGAACTGAACTGAACTGAACTGAACTGAACTGAACTGAACTGAACTGAACTGAACTGAGTTGAATTTAGTAAACACTTTCTTGTCTCGTTAATATACATAAGTATACGATGACTTGCTTATCTTGTTGACTATCTCGTAACTTTAAAATAATCATATAATGAAGTGATTGTTGCGAAACAAATAATAAAAGTAATACATGTTGCCTCATATTCATAAAGACTACTTAATAAATACCCTACTGGTTATCATGTTAAATTCATAATATATAAACTTTAACTGCTTGTAGTTTATTTTTTACAAAAGAACCCCCTCAAAACACTGCACGCACAAATCGTCATTTGACAAACGCTAGACGGCGGTACTGGTATAATATGTTTATTGTACACATTTCTACATCCGCATCGTGGCGCTACTGTAGCTAAAGCGGACCGCTGAAAACCAAAAGCTATTAATATACACTCGACGCTGACTCGTTTATCGGCTAAACGGCTCGTAGACACACAGCGTCACACGGACGAGTTCAGTTCTATCCAGGCAATGAACAGCTGCGCGTGTGCGCGTGTGCGCGTGTGCGCGTGTGCGCGTGTGCGCGTGTGCGCGTGTGCGCGTGTGCGCGTGTGCGCGTGTGCGCGTGTGCGCGTGTGCGCGTGTGCGCGTGTGCGCGTGTGCGCGTGTGCGCGTGTGCGCGTGTGCGCGTGTGCGCGTGTGCGCGTGTGCGCGTGTGCGCGTGTTCGCGTGCGCGCGTGCGCGCGTGCGCGTGTGCATGCATGCGCGCGTGCGTGCATGTGAGCGTGTGTGTGTGCATATGCACGTGTGCGTCAGTGTGAATATGTGTGTGTGTGTGTGTGTGTGCGTGCGTGCGTGCGTGCGTGCGTGCGTGCGTGCGTGCGTGCGTGCGTGCGTGCGTGCGTGCGTGCGTGCGTGCGTGCGTGCGTGCGTGCGTGCTTGTGTGTGTCAGCGCCCTCGCGCGCGGGTCATGGTAGTTTGGCAAATGCTGTTCACTATAAATAGCTAAACGGCATTACGGCTTATAATTTATTATCAGAAGCGGCTAGCGAGGGCTAGATTCGCGAAAAGTCTTCGTGTGTGCTGTGTCGGTTTGCACATGTTGGGCGGCTTCTTTCGGCGACCTGCGCTTGTTTTGCGTATTTATTTATGGCAGCGTAAATGTTCCCAAAGTATTGGATTGACAACTCCAACGCCGCCAAGATATGTGCGTGTGTGTGTGTGTGTGTGTGTGTGTGTGTGTGTGTGTGTGTGTGTGTGCGTGCGTGTGCGTGCGTGCGTGCGTGCGTGTGTTTGTGCGTGTGTGTGTGTGTGCGTGCGTGCGTGCGTGCGTGCGTGCGTGCGTGCGTGCGTGCGTGCGTGCGTGCGTGCGTGCGTGCGTACGTACGTGCGTTGGTTTATTTGTAATTGATTTTATTTTCACATTACAGTTTTCGCAAAATGAAGTACTCAAGAGAGGTTTATGTGCGAATGCGTGCATTATACTGCTTCTTGCACATTCAGTTGATAACTATTGGGGAATTGCGCTAGGGGAACGCCATCCGAAAGCTGCTCCGCAACGTTATCAGTCAGAGGTGACCTCCACTCAGTGAGTTCCTGGAAATTTGCGCTGGTCTGATAAATATATGAACAGCAAAACTTTTGTTTTGTTTTATCACTACCGTTAGTCAGTCCATGTCTCTGGTCTCTAGGCTAGAGACTCTCCTGTAGTCTCGCCGCGTGCCCTGTCTTTGAACACGACCCCCAACTCGTTGCTATGACTACGCCACAAATAGCGACGCCCGCCACGCGCTCTCAAACATTGCGATAACACGACGACAGATGACGGAAACAAACTTCGTAGGCCGAGGGTGCGAGCATCTGCAGTCTCCTCTCGGGTAGAACGGTCGTGACTAGCGTAGCCGGTTACTAGGGAAATGTATCATTATATTTTGTAAATTTTCTGTTATAGTGTTTATAAGCTGTGTCGTCTTTGTGTTTATAACCTCTGTTGGCTTTGTACTCAATATTTTGCCGTTGGTGTAGAACAGTGAAAATTACCTTTTTACACCCATCAACATACAAGTAATTATATCCATTACTGTCTAGTGAACAAGTGTGCTTGAGCTAGCGAGTGTGCGTAATCGAGTTCGTCGATACAACCGTTGGTCACACATAACAGTGTTGACTTATTACCAAAGATCACGACCATAGAGTTTGCTGATCTGTTCATATCAATCTATCTCTGGTCGTAATACATTCACTCCACGCGGTGTCGACGAGCTCTGGTTAATTACGCCGGCAACACGCGGGGCGCTGACACGGGGCGAGTCACTTTGCATTTTGGGTTTTATTTGTCCGGCTGCCGTCTGTCGTGGCACTGTCTCCGACTTGACTGCATGGGTACGGCAGAACGAAGGTCCCGCTGTCACGTTGTAACGTACAGCCACCGTGTAGTTTATTATTAGACATAGTATTAATATTATTATATAGATACCAGCATAGAGTAACTAATTAATGAGTACACGGTGAAGGTGGGGTGTGGAGCCGCTGCCCCCACACAGTGTTGTTTACCTTTCGTAGAAGTGTCACTCTCTATTGAGTAGTTAGATTAATGTCCCCCGTACTGGTCGATCCTCCTCACCCCCAGTTCAAATCTGACAGTCATCCTGACCCTGGTCGATATCCAAACCGTGAATCACATTTAGAAACCAAACTTAGCTCTCATATAATAGAATGTCCACCCATAAATTTGTACCATTGGCATCAAAGAGAATCTCTCTCCCAAGTGTGTACGTGACGACCAGCACGGGAGGCAGGCCTCCTCATAGTATAAATAAGAGGCCAGTTTTAGACTGATCATTCATTCGATTCTAGATTCCTTCAACATGTATGTGAACGACGACGACAATAAATCAACGCTGTAGACGAGCCTGGTTTTGTTCTGCTTTAGGCTACCCCTAGTTAGCGTGGCACTCAACAATCGCCATGTTAACTAGGGGGTAGTCGTTACAACGTGACGTTGAACCAGGTCAGTCACCGCGAGTTGACAGATGCGTGACTCATTCATCGAGACGGCGTCAAGTGGTGGCGCTGAGTGATGGTCTCGTTGTTTCTTGAACCATTGAAGGAATTTGGTATTTCTCTATTACGAAAATATTGCAAAGCACGTCACCTTTTGTGTCCAAAATACGTCACGGACAGAGACAAAGACATAGACGGAGACCAAACCAGCGAGAGCGAGAGCGAGAGCGAGAGCGAGAGCGAGAGCGAGAGCGAGAGCGAGAGCGAGAGCGAGAGCGAGAGCGAGAGCGAGAGCGAGAGCGAGAGCGAGAGCGAGAGCGAGAGCGAGAGCGAGAGCGAGAGCGAGAGCGACAGCGAGAGCGAGAGCGAGAGCGAGAGCGAGAGCGAGAGCGAGAGCGAGAGCGAGAGCGAGAGCGACAGCGGCAGCGGCAGCGGCAGCGGCAGCGGCAGCGGCAGCGGCAGCGGCAGCGGCAGCGGCAGCGGCAGCGGCAGCGGCAGCGGCAGCGGCAGCGACAGCGACAGCGACAGCGACAGCGACAGCGACAGCGACAGCGACAGCGACAGCGACAGCGACAGGGACAGGGACAGGGACAGGGACAGGGACAGGGACAGGGACAGGGACAGGGACAGGGACAGGGACAGGGACAGGGACAGGGACAGGGACAGGGACAGGGACAGGGACAGGGACAGGGACAGGGACAGGGACAGGGACAGGGACAGGGACAGGGACAGGGACAGGGACAGGGACAGGGACAGGGACAGCGGCAGGGACAGCGGCAGGGACAGCGGCAGGGACAGCGGCAGGGACAGCGGCAGGGACAGCGGCAGGGACAGCGGCAGGGACAGCGGCAGGGACAGGGACAGCGGCAGGGACAGCGGCAGGGACAGCGGCAGGGACAGCGGCAGGGACAGCGGCAGGGACAGCGGCAGGGACAGCGGCAGGGACAGCGGCAGGGACAGCGGCAGCGGCAGGGACAGGGACAGGGACAGGGACAGCGGCAGGGACAGCGGCAGGGACAGATTAGGTAGATTCGTGGCCGTGCGTGATAACGTGGCAAGATGGTGGCAGTTTGGTGAAAGTGGTATTGACCTGGTAGAGTCGAGGCCATGTGTGACGTTGTAAAATAGTGGCAATTTGGTGAAAGTGGAGTGGACGTGGTAGATTCGTTGCCACGCGTGACAACGTTACAAAAAGGTGGCAGTTTGGTGAAAGTGGTATTGACGTGGTAGAGTCGTGGCCACGTGTGACAATGTTGCAAGACAGTGGCACTTTGGTGAAAGTGGTAAATATAATAACAATTATAAGCAGGCAAGGTTTTAAAGGTGTGTTTTAAGTGACAGTTGATTTATGTTATATTGTGGAAGGAAGGATATTCCAAATACTAGGTGCAGGCCGTGCAGCCCCATAACAAAATATGTATACATGGTGCATATGTGTAACAACCAACCCTTTTTTCAGCATTATCATTTTATTGTAATAATATCACATTTTGTAACATTATAATACCATATTTAGGGTTAAAGTCAACAATTCCCCAACAAGAGTAGTGATCCTGTTACTGAACTATCACGTGCATGCCACGTGGCAAGAAAGTGGTCGTTAATTTTTTTTATGAAATAAAATGGTATTAGCGTAGCTCTTAAGAGCTGTTGCCACGACGTGGTATAATCAACATAACAATATAATGTCTCTTTCAATAACATAGCCGTATTATCTTGCTTGGCATCACTATAATAGTAACGGATAAATAATGTTCCGGCTTAAAATATTTTGATTCGGATACGTTTTCTTTAGTACACTACACTCACAAATAGCGGCGCCACTCTTCTGCACACACCTCGATTACACTTAAGCTGTGAGATGGCGCAATCATTTGTTACGCTAATAATTAACCATGTTGCCGTAAGATGGCAGCACCATTCATGACGGAAAGAGATCGTAAGGGCCGATATCGGCAATACTGCGGCAAATGATCCCGTGTGCCGAGTGCTATGAAATCTTTTTGTTGTTGGGGGGTGACTACTCCTCTGTTTTGATGACATCTTCACCTGAAAATAGGTATAAAATGTGAAAGATACACGAGATAATATGTTTTTCTAGCTATTCAGAAACCATTTTGAAAAGCACACAAGACTATAAGTACCACAGTTTATTTAGTGCAGGTTTAACCTACATTGTTAGAAAATCCCAATGTAATTTAGTAGGCCTTGTGAACCAATAAAGATAATATTGTACATTACAAATTACTACATAACATAACAAATGGCCATTATCAACACGGTCCCAGTTCAGAAACAAAATACTACAACTTCACCTTACATCATCTGTCTGTTTACACATTTAATTCAACACATTTTTAGTAAATAAGTATCTCCTATACATACCTTATTAAGACGCTTGTCAATCCATTGTATGATAGTTGACTACTGTATCTTGTACTTAAAGTCAAAACGTAAATTGCTGCACAAACAATAACCAATAGAAACCAAATGTTCATGAAATAGTTTTGGCGACGCACAAACCACTGACCTCGTCAGATCAGCGTTGCTGCCTTCAGCGCCAGTGATGGCATGTGAAATATAATACCCGTGGGTGTGCCAGTTGGCCATATGGTTCCTGCAACATATTTATCACTTCAAGTGTCGCACGCATCAGACGAAAAGCGCGGCATTTTGACCTGGGTAAACGGCCATCCTCTTGGTAAAAACAAAAATAAACGTTTTATTAACCCGTTTTTAACCGCATATGTGCAAACTGTGGAATATTCCTCTGGCTCCACATCGACAGTCATATAATTAAATAACCACACGATTAACGTACAAAAAATAATAAACTAAACATTAAAAGTACAAAATTGTACACAATATTTTATATACCTACTAAAACTGATATTGGGTCGCCAACGGGCCAATGACGGCAGAATATAGGGTCATTACGCTCGATTTTTCTTGGCACTGCCGTCGGGCCGACATCGGCAATGCGCCCGTAGACATCGAAGTTGCCGTTCAGAGCCGATATACTCGCGACATCGGCCCGATAGCAACA
>OZ024860.1:51141857-51284357 GCA_964017155.1 Oasisia sp. SBJ-2009 | reverse complement strand
TGGAAGTAGGGATGGGGCCGGTGGGAGGGAGACAGGAAACATGGAAGTAGGGATGGGGCCGGTGGGTGGGAGACAGGGAAACATGGAAGTAGGGATGGGGGCCGGTGGGAGGGAGACAGGGAAACATGGAAGTAGGGATGGGGCCGGTGGGAGGGAGACAGGGAAACATGGAAGTAGGGATGGGGGCCGGTGGGAGGGAGACCGGGAAACATGGAAGTAGGGATGGGGCCGGTGGGAGGGAGACAGGAAACATGGAAGTAGGGATGGGGCCGGTGGGTGGGAGACAGGGAAATAGCATCCGTTACGGCGATACAGTCCGGCAACTAGTGCAATTAAATTCGATGCAACTGTTTTGAGCACATGTCGCGTGAGAACCTGGTTATGTAAGCACAAAGTCCGCCTCAGTGACGGACCGTCGCTGGATGAACAGAACTAGGTCAATGGATGTAGTCTACGCGCGATCTATTTTCGGAGTGTTAGAGCTGTCAGTCAAACAATATACTAGAAAGCACACCCGGACGCTGCTGTTTGGCGCGCACGTGTGCGTACAGTGAGTGTGTTTATTGCGTATTATGTGTGCGTGCGTGTGTGCGTTTGTCAGTGCGTGTGTGAACCGGCATTGATCATAGAGTCTGATTCACTAAAAACACGACATACACAACTAAATATTTATTTGGTTGTGTTATATATCATAGATAAACCCTGTAAACAACAAAATGAACGATTACTAAATATGCAACGAAGGTAATAAAGGTTCGTACAACAACATAATTCAACAATATATTAATTGTATAATGTTGATACATATATGCCTTATATATAGGTCATCCCTTTGATAAATAATAGGCTAGCATATGAACGATTTGTTCCTAGATGTAACAAGTTAATCCTCATTGACGGACTTATCAATAAGCACTAGTTTAAACACTGCTGTCACAAATTTAGAAAAAAATACATCCCATGTATCATTAACACATTAAGAAAACCAAACATTTGTATTTTTTGTTTAATATATATATATATATATATATATATATATATATATATATATATATATATGTAAATATATATATATATATGTATATAAATATATATATATATATAAATATATATATATATAAATGTATATATATATATATGTATATATATATATATATATATATATGTATATATATATATATATATATATATATATATTTATATACATATATATATATATATACATTTATATATGTATATATATATATATATATATATATATATATATATATATATTAAACAAAAAATACAAATGTTTGGTTTTCTTAATGTGTTAATGATGCATGGGATGTATTTATATATATATATATATATGTATATATATATATATATATATATATATATATATATATATATAGAGAGAGAGAGAGAGAGAGAGAGAGAGAGAGAGAGAGAGAGAGAGAGAGAGAGAGAGAGAGAGAGAGAGGAAGCGACCGTCAGGGATTCAGACGGGAAAGCACGGACGGCCGACGGGGTAACAATATTAGGCTACATGTAGCCTGCAAATGCCGTGTATTTAGAGACGTGACTAATGCATGACATGCTGACAAGGTTTCACTTTCGATATACATACGTGTGAATGAAATGTGTTTTGCTTACTGTGAAAACCTGCTGCTACATATTACAGACCCACAGGTATAGACATCCTGCATCCTGTATTGAGGATGTGCATCACGTATTACATTGAAGGTCGGTCTCATGTATCCAATTGAGAACTTGTATGATATGTTTAATTCATAAAGGGACGTACAGTTGTATATATAGATCAAGGGTATGTTTTGAATGTTGAATGTCATAACTTATGGTAGGGCATGTGCTACCAGCTTGCATCCCCTATCAACATACAAAGATAGTGCATAAGACAATTAGCACACATTAGTGTTCGTTGCGCAACCAGCATTAATTTGTTTCAGGAAGGTCCATTGCGAATCACCTATGCTTGTTATATAAAATATAATCACAGCCCCATATATAATCACTTGACAACATGGCGATTTGTATCAAATGACACATATTCCAAAGAAACAAACTTAAAATAATATGACAATTACTGACTCGTGGGACACGTGTCGCTTTTGGCAGACCTGATGTGGACGAATATTTAGTAATTCAATATAAGACACGACACATTTATTGTGTCCTGCCAGTGAGTACAGCACTTTCTGCCGTGCAAGTAAATGGCAGCCAGTGGTCCACAGCGGCTTCAGTGCAGCGGGCCAGCTCGTCACTCTAGTCTATAGGGGAAAGATTAATGATCTAAATTTGTGTCCTGACTCTGTTAGACTTGAGTAACGAGATCAATCGTTATGATTCCCGAAGCTTTTTATAAACCCGATGCAATTCGAAAATGCCGAGTGCTTAGGCCTCACGATTGTCTTTATTGGTCAGTCGGGTAGTGATGTTTAGATTAAATTTGAACGCTGATGTTATAGCTTTTGTTGTAAACATAATAGTCTAAGTATATTGTAAGATATGTATGTGACCATTAGTCGTTGTTGTAGACTAACATACAGTCTATCGTATATAGACACATTGTCGTGTGATCAGCATGAATAGTGAACAATAGTAAACAACTGTAGGATGGGGCGTTGATGAAAATAATATATTAGAATCTTATCTTCAAAATTTGACAACATATTTTCTTTGCGTCTGTCAGTGTATTCGTGATACGAAATGCCGCCATCACGTTTAGTCTTTTCCACAGCTGTCTCGGCTGACACAGTCTCTGTCGTATTGGACACACATTAGTGACTCATTCACCAGAATGACATGTCATTGTAGTCACATCTCTGCCTTGTGTGAGGCCAGTTGTTTCATGCACCTGTCGTACATACGGTACTACCGGTGTTAACTCTTCCTGTGTTGTATTGCATACACGTGTCACTGTTACTCTCCACAGCACGGTGTCTCTGTCAGGAGATGTGTGACAGTGTTGACGTGTTCGATGTCTCTGTTAGGAGCTGTGTGACACTGTTGACGTGTTCGGTGTCTCTGTCAGGAGGTGTGTGACAGTGTTGACGTGTTCGGTGTCTCTGTCAGGAGGTGTGTGACAGTGTTGACGTGTTGTGTCAGTGGCGGGAGATCACAACAAAGGTTTCACAACATATTGTCATGTTATTGGTTTGTCGGGTGTTGGAGACAACACGTGTTGTCCGTTGTGTCGAGTCCAAAATGTAGACTGGGACACTTACGAAGTCGTCAACATCAGTAGATATATCTAAAATGTGTTATTTGAAGTGTTCATCGTGAATATCGAAACCGCCTGGATTTTATGTTTTGTATTTTATAATGACGTATATCTTATAGTTTCATAACATTATGTGTAAGTGACTAAAGTTAGATGACAATATTCTTGACTTCTCCATATATCAAAGATAATTTTTTCTTTTGTGACTAACTGATAGTCATATATACATAGTTAGTTATATGTGCAGGGCTCAATTTAGGTGTATTATTAGTAGACCACAATTGGTGTATTTGGTAATGACGTGATATAATAGCTGGTATTGGTAGAGATAATTGTCTATATATATATATATATATATATATATATATATTGTAGAATATTATGCGTGACTATTGATCGCTGCTGATCACTACATCTATCGTAGACGGGGGGCATTGTTTGTTTGTTTGTACGCACGCGCGCCTGCGCCGTTGTGTGTGAATGTGTGTGGCAGAGAATGCCGAATACTTATGTCGCCTGGATGTCTCAAAGGGAATAGAAACAAGGCATTATCTAAAATTCGTTGTCCATGCACACATACAAATTAAGTATGTATATAATATTTGACAACATA
Organism: Oasisia sp. SBJ-2009; assembly: GCA_964017155.1. Lineage (NCBI taxonomy): Eukaryota > Metazoa > Annelida > Polychaeta > Sabellida > Siboglinidae > Oasisia > Oasisia sp. SBJ-2009. Next base: position 51,280,518 of record OZ024860.1, on the reverse strand, counting down.
CAAAACATTAATAACAATACAATTGTAGTGTATATTCGGTTTTAAACCCACAGCGATTCCGCGGAAAGATGAATGTTAATTAGCTACGCGATCACATGGTATCGAGGCGAAAGAAGGCACATACTGACATCAGGCGGACAATTTCTATATAATCAGAGATGTTTACAATGAAAGTTTTTTGTATGGAAACAAGCGTCATCATAAATTAGTGGGCGACATTCCCTGGAAATTTAAACATTATTCATCACAGGGAAAAATGGTTATAGTTACCTTACTGACACTAATCGAATTTGGTTACACAACTGAATTCAAAGGTCTCTCGAGGCCTGAGGCTGAGCCCTGAATAAGTGACGGATTCGTCGCCGTCGTCGCCTCGTTTTCTAAGTAACTGTATCGATTGCTGCCCACGGAAGACAATTCACGGCAACCACCGGGTTCTACTCGCGGTCTTAAAATTCATATTATAAATACAACTCTTACTTCACACAGCGGCATATTAATGTCTAGTTATGGTTTGGTAATGTACAACGTTTATTTCTGACGTTGAATACATGCTATTTGTTTGTAATGCTTGTGTCCTGATGTAGATTATGTAATGGGGTATGTATCTTGGCGGTCCTGCTAGATAAAGGGGAAGGTACCAATTAACAAAGAAGTCCAAACAAGATTAACTCACTACAATCCACTTTATTACACCCTCAGATAACCAACCTGCCAACCAACTCAACTTTTCTTTTCTCTTACACTCTTTTATATCTCAGCTAGCATGACTACACATTCAAACTCATTCAAACTAACCAATGGGGGTCTCCCAGCATACATAAAGACAAAGACATAGCTAGCCTGACTACACATTCAAACACGTTCAAACTAACCAATGGGGTCTTCATAATTCCCGCCAAGCATACATAAAAAAACAAAGACATGGACTCTGCCACTGATAATTATGAAAATGTGGTTTGGGCGACTTCAAATTCCTGCCAACTGCCAAGCGTACTTAAAGATAACAAACTGACTACCCTACCCTACCCTACCCTACCCTACCCTACCCTACCCTCTCTCTCTCTCTCTCTCTCTGGTATAAACACTCCTTATCTCATCTCTAGTATAAACACCTACTCACTAATTAATTCACAACCTAACCATTTATAATAAGCCCTACCATATAGCTGCAATCGATACAATTACTTTGAAAACGAGCCGAAGACTGCGGCAATCACGAAGATAATACAGGCCTCTGCGAAACCTTTTAAACAACATTTGACTAATGTCGAATCTTATGAAAACTGTATGTTCTTTGGTGACTAGTGACCAGCGGAATATTGCAAAATAATAAATTTTGTCGCCCTGAATGCACATAAAAAGTGGCCTGAATGCAATACATGTTCTGTCTTACGTCACAACTTGGAATCCAGAAAACTATGAAGACATTTACATATTCAAAAAAGGCCCAGTGGCATAGCACAGAATATGGAATTTCTAATTCATTAATGTTGGCTTCGATGACATGGAGCTATATAGCAACATGTATTATAATATGTATTCAAGCAATATGTGTTTTACCTTTAATCAGCCAATGCTGTACATAGAGAAAGTACACCATATTTAGATTGACTTCATAGCTGTTAGTTTAAGTTTATTGAAGAACACCAGTTTCATAATACACACAATATAACACAAGTTTTATTAGCAACTCAACTGAGTTGGATTGACATTACAATAGGTTCCAATTAACTCATCAAAATATCATACAAATACAATAGAAATACATTTGATACCGCAAAGCATACCGTATTAATAACATTTTTACTGACAGTTGTATAAAGCCCACGGTATGAAGGAGTTATGGAATATATTCGTTCTAGTAACTGGTAACGGGTACACATTTTCTTGTCTAATGTTATACTCGGTATGTCTTTTGTCAGGCAGCCGATAATTTAATCTATGTGTGCCGACTTTAATTTTATCAAAATATTTTTGACAAATGCTCTTCCGTCTTACATTCAACGTATCCAGGTTAACACGTCTTAGTATCTCCGCGTAACCCAATCCAGGAAAAATACATTTTAACGCCCTTTTTTGTATAACTTCAATATTGTCAGACAAATACTGGGGCAAGTTAGTGTGCCATACAGGACATGCATATTCTAGAACTGGTCTCACCACACTAACATATACACTAACCAGATCTTTCTGTGTAATTCATGCACGCTTTAACTGGTATAACATGTACAAGCGTTTACCAACTTTTTTCACAATATATCTACGTGTTTGTTCCATGTCAGATCCTGAGAAATAATCACACCTAATAGTTTGGCATGGCAAACTTGTGCTACATCCCTCCCATCAATTTTTATATTCGGGATAGTGCTTCTGAAATTGACATCTTGTGCAAAACTTATAATTATTTCTTTTGATTTTTCCGAATTAATTTTCATGTCATTCTTTTCTGTCCATCTAGCAGCAATATCAACCGACTCTTATGTAACAGATACACCCTTTCTGTCGCATATTTCAAATAACGTACTATCATCTACATACTTATATAGTGGAACAGTCGTTCTTAAATCATTTATGTAAACAAGGAAACATTTAGGTCCAGACAATGTCCCTTGCGGTACTCCCCCATTGGGATGACCAGAATGGGAATATTCAGTTCATATTTTTACTCGTTGAGCTGTGTCTAATAGAAATGTTGCCATCCATCTTAAAATATGTGCGGGCAACCCATACGATTGTAGCTTATCTAGCAACAAATGATGATTAATAAGATCAAACGCTTTGCTAAAGTCTAGCATTACAACTCTGACATAATAATTCAATTTATCTGTCGCCTTATACCACATATGAACCAGTTCGACAAGAACATCTGTTGTGGACGTTCCGGTAATTCCTCCAAATTGCTTAGCATCAATTTCGCCTTCAATTGTTTCATCCACCCGTTTCATTATTATTGATTCAAACACCTTGGCAGCTAATGGAGTTAGTGAAATTGGTGTAATATATTTTTCAATCGACACAGGGGGGCTTGTTTTTGGCAACGGTATTACATTGTGTGTGTGTGTGTGTGTGTGTGTGTGTGTGTGTGTGTGTGTGTGTGTGTGTGTGTGCGCGTGCCTGCGTGTGTGTGTGTGTGACAACTCTTGGGACAGTCACCAGACAGTTACATCAACAGGTGACACCGGCTGAGTTGACGTCATATGTATGTCACAGGTTATTCAGTTGTCTGGACATGTCAGATTCCTTTGCGCTATATTGTTAGTTTGTAATTACTCATCAAATGATTATTGGTGAATCTTAATTACAGATCATTCGGGCTTATGATGATGGAAGTAAAATGTTGATATTGTTAGTGGAGGCTATGATTATACATGTCAGTGAAGATACACATGTCTACTTGATTATATTTGTCCTCATACTCTGCCAGTTTACAATGGATGTAGATATCTTACAGATACACTGTCGTCTCTTCTCCATCCATCACTGGATCATGCGAACATCAGCGAACTTTCTTGTTTCCAGTCAACTCATGGATCCCAGTGAAGTGGGGCCTGACACACAACCTCTGTTCTCTGTAACCAACAACATAGAATGTCTCTGAAATATAGGACACACTTGTTTGTACGCTACAGTTTAGAAGTGTTAAATATTGTCAAGGTTTGTCTACTAAATAAAAACACTTTCTAAAAATATGCTATAATCCAATAAACCAAATGACAAAGTGAAACAAGAAATGTACATAAAAACTTGTCGAAGAAAATAACAAGAAACTTCACCTAATATGATCATATTATATATGAAGACATTTAACAAACTTCCAAAATTGACACTGCACATGTGCATTGTCAATTTTGGAAGTTTGTTAAATGTCTTCATACACAGAAGAATTGTAGTATATAATTAGCGTGTTCCATGCGAATGTTGTGATTGATCAGGTTAATTAGTACATGGCCAACCTACGATACAGCATTACTTGTAAAAAATAAACAATTGCTTGATATACTTGTAAAAGTACTTTTCTAAATATACAATAGTAATACACTCACCCACTACAAACTAACAAGTAAGTTCAGTAGTGAACATAAACTAATTCTCTAGTGAACACGACAGACTCCTCCTGCCCTGACACATAAGCCTGCCGCACAGAACACCTGTCACAGGCTGCACTCACAGGCTGCACTCACAGGCTGCACTCACAGGCTCAGGAGTGTCCCGCTCAGTGAATAGTTCTCTCAACCATGTGGCTGGTAGGCCGCTGCGGATTAATGTATTCAAATAGAATTACAAATACATATTTGAACCCACCCCTGGACTCCACCTGTTCCTGCCAAACACCACATCTGTGTCGCCATCGCCATCAACCTCACTGGTCGTCTCAGACCCTGTTGACTGAAGCTCCGACAGACGCTGTTTGATGTACTGCAGTCCTGTAACATCAGTGCAAAATGACGTTTTACAAAGCAACAGATAGACCACATGAATAGAATGATTTTACCAATCTCTCCTTGCAATTAGTATATCACAAATGAAGACATCCTCCAAAATTCCAGAGATCTGAGTACATGTGCAAATATGTTTTGTAAGAAACTGAGTTACTTTGGAGCACAGTGTTTGAATTGTACAACATTTTGACCCCTCAGCTATGAATCATGTCCTAATGTAATGTGAGATGGATCAGGGTTCAGCAGGATAATTTGGCTGTAGATGGCGGGCAGGTGGTAGGTCTCTGTCAATGGTAGGGGCTCTCTGTTTGATATACATTGCCTCCTTCACTAAAAGACGATGAGGTATTATAGTATTGACATCAGAAGAAGTGTAGAGAAGTGTAGCTTTGAGCTGTTGTGACAGATTTATTGATGATATTGAAACGTACCACAAGTGACAAAACGCCAAGATTATGCAAGGAATTCTGCCAGCATTTTAGTTGCAATGTGTACATATGATTCTGATTCTGATGGTTTATAGTGCAAGACCCCTACTGGGGCATCACGCACTAATGAGGGTGGTTGGTTTCAGGATGGCTGGCTTCATGTTATCTGGAAGTGGAATAAGAGCATGTGTGCTTGGGAATGTGGAATTAGGATGGGATGGGTGGGGAAAAGTACAATTCAATGTTGGGGGGTGATGTGGGTGTGGTAGGGATGGGATGTGGAGGGGGGCTGGGGTGGTGGGGTATGTTGTCTATTAGAGGTGCCTCAAGGGTGCAGTTGTCAGGTTAATACCCTGCAATGCACCCTTGAAGGCGTCAAGACTGTTGTTGGTAAACACATTAGGTGGAAGTTTGTTCCACTGGGCTATTGTTCGGGGGAAAAAACTGTATTTATAATAGTTGTGGGAGGTGGATATTTGTCTGTATTTGTGTGGGTGGTTGGATCTTGTTTGGCTGTGTCCGGGTATGAGGTATTGATTGGGATTGATGTCTACAAGATGGTTGGTTATTTTGTACAGTGTGCAAAGTCTGGCCTCAGCCCTCCTCCGGTCCAGGGTTGGCCAGGAGAGGGCAGAGGCCAAGGTGCATCCAGATGTCTCCCAGCTGTAATTGTGGGCCACGAATCTTGCTGCCCGGTGCTGGACCCCCTCTAGATGGTTGATATTTCGGATGGTATATGGGTCCCACACCGGGCAGCAGTACTCGAGGTGTGGGCGGACCAGACTCCTATAGGCATATATCTTGATGGATTGTGGGATAGATTTTAGGTTTCTTTTAATAAATCCAAGTTTGCTATTTGCCTTATTTACTATTTTGTTGATGTGTGGATTCCAGGAGAGGTTGTTTGATATATCTATGCCAATGTGGGTTGCTACTGGTACTGCTCTGAGTGGTTCGTCATGTATTGTGTATGGGTTGTATATGGGTGATTTAGATCTGGTGATGTGCATAATTTTGCATTTGGATGGGTTGAAAGTCATTTGCCATGTTTTTTCCCAGTCAGTTAGTCTGTCAAGGTCGTTCTGTAGGTTGTCTTGGTCGGTGTGGTTATTGATCTGTCGGTATAGCATTGCGTCGTCGGCAAAAGTCTGAGGGAGGTTCCTGGTGAAATATGGGAGGGCATGTCGTTTATGTAAAGAAGGAAGAGGAGGGGGCCAAGAACAGTGCCCTGTGGGACTCCAGAGCTCACGTATACCTGACCCGACTTGCACCCTTCTACCAGCACTTCTTGTGTTCTATTGGTCAGAACATTTTTAATCCAGAGGTGGGTGCTGGCTCTAATTCCGTAGTGATCTAATTTGTGGAGGAGTCGTTTATGGGGGACAGTATCGAAAGCTTTGAAAAAATCTAGTAGTACAAGGTCAATTTGGTGGGTTTTTTCCAGGGTGCTAGTCAGGTCATTGATAGTTGTGAGCAGTGAAGTCTCACAGGAACGCCTAGATCTGAAGCCATGTTGTCGGTCGGTGAGGATGTTGTTGCTTTCAAGATGTTTATGGATTGATGTGGATATGATATGTTCAAGAATTTTGCATGGTATACTAGTGAGGGAGATTGGTCGGTAGTTTGAGGCAATGGTTCTGTCGTTCTTTTTATGGATAGGGACTATATGTGCTTTTAACCAGTCTGAAGGGGGAGTTCCGGAGTTTATAGATTTTTGGAATATGATTGTCAGGATGGGTGCAATTGTCAAGGCCATTTCTTTGAGGATTCTGGCAGTGATATTATCTGGGCTTTGAGCTTTGTTTGGTTTTAATTCGGTTAATAATTTCTCGACGCCTTTAACTGTGATATGGATTGGGGGCATTTGTGGGAATTGGTTTTGGTTGGGGAGCTGGGGGAGGTTGGTTAGATTTTCGTTGGTGAATACAGACTGGAAATGGTTAGAGAGGATATTTGCTTTGGATGTGCTGTCTGTCTTTTAGTGGGGAGATTCCTGTTGAGTCTTTATTGAGTGATTTTATGTAGTGCCAAAAGGATTTTTTGTCTTTGTCTTGTTCTGGGTCAATTATGTGTGTGAGGTATTTCCAGTATTCTGATTAGGGATGGGACGATACATATTTTTAATTTTCGGTTCGATTTTCGATATTTGACCCACGGTTCGATATATATTCACGATACTGTTCACAACCACGCCACCTATCACACAACATTTTTAATGAGCAATTTTAAGTGCAGTACAGTGGAACCCCTCATTTAAGACCGCCCCCCCCCCCCCCAGATCAGAGTGGGGCGGTCTTAGAAGAGGGGTGGTCTCTCGTGAGAGGTTTGCACCATTCAACACTAGGGGGCGCTTACAACCACTAAGTAGTAAAATACACAAAATAAAAAGGAGAAAATAATAAATGAGACAACATAAAAATTATTTAAAAAAATATGTATTCTGTTTATTTTATGTGTGACACGTTTCAGTATAAGTTTAGTTTTGGATCGTTTTTTTTAAATAATATCTGATAAAGAGTATCCTCATTTTGAATTGTTTTTTTAATAATATGTGATATAAATACTATTCTCAGTTAATTTATTTCAAATACGGTCTGAGGGGCTAAAAAGTGCTGCCATCTCACGGCATCTGGGTAATCGTACCGCGGTCGCCATTTTGTTTTTCTTTCCAGTGCCGCAAAACGATCTTTTACTGTCTGATCTAATCATGAAAACGACCTCCTACTGCGTCGAAACTTCGTCTCTAATAACTCATATTACATATGCATACGCTAGGTCATAAAATTAAACCATTTAAATTGCTGTGACGAATAATATTTACAAAACAAAATCTTGCTAAACTAAAGTCGACATCGCCGGCGAATGGTACGCGAAGGCCGTAGGCGTATGCCGTGGCGTTACGACGATATTTTATCGCGGTGTCGCTAAATCTGGATTCCGGTTTTATCCTAAACTAACCTAATACTTAGCCTAAGTTTCTAAACTTTAATCATACACAAGTTTCTCAGTGGTGGCCATGTTCGCCATGTACAGAAACACCGATTAGGCGATGACGATGTGCCATTTATAAAAGGACGTTGTTGCGTAGCCGAACATCGGAACCGTGTTTGTTTGTGATAAAGGTCCGAGCATTCAACGCACAGGCGATTTTACCCTTCGCATCAGTATCAGTACTACTGCTACTAGCGTTTCATAAGGATGTTCGATTAATATTTATAAGTCCATTATAACAAGTCATAACCTATGGAAAAAAGTGAAATAAATACTTAAAATTTATAAGCCCAACTGCATGATTAGAAATGTTTTTTGCGTTAATGGTATGAATCTAAGTATGTAATATATACCCATAACGACATTATAATTAATAAATATGAGCATTATTAATAATTACATGAGCACCGAAAGAAACAACTGGGGCATCATACAGCATATGGCTGGTTGATGATTTTTTTTTCATAGGGCATAACAGGCCAAAGTAATTGCGTTTTGAGAACTGCAGATTGTAATTGCTGTAGTATAGCAGAATGATTTATGGACTTCATGTTTTCATACTGTAAATTTTATATTATCATTTTAATAGAGCCAGTTCCATTAGAAAAAGATTATAAGTAATATGTGTAGCTTAGAAGATAATATTTATTTGCAGCTTATGTAACAGTTGCTGTGGCACAAATAATACGAATATAGTTGCTGTTTCCTGAAATTTTATATCTGCTCTATTACTTTTTTGCAGAATTATTAAACACACACGTGTAATGTAACAATATTGTATGCAGCAGTTTATTACTGGAAGATGACAAACGAACATCTCTACAATGATGATTACCTGGGTGACATTAATATTTAAGTGACATATGTACACGTCATGCGCGAAGATAAATCGATTTGCAATCTGACACAGTAATGTAAAGCATACTCGTGTATTGCACTAATGTAAGAAAAACTTGCTACGTGATCTCTATATCTAGAATACATTACTAATGTATGGCAACTTATTCCATACTGACATTATTAACAGGGTATATAACTAGGTCATGCACTTGAAATCTGACACAGTAATGTAAAACATGCATGTATAGTGCAGTAATATAAGCATATAACAGTAAGAAAGGAAAATTGTAAAACATTTATATATACATTTCACAAATGGCATAATACTAGTTAAGCAAAAGGGTTACCATGACACATGCTAGATTAGTGGGTAAGGTAGCGTAATGGGAAAATAGCTCATGAAGTCAACACTGGCAGTTTTGAGTTTCGTTATGGTTGCAGTATTTTGATTACAGTGTTTATGTAAGAGGAGAAATGTAAAACATATACATGACGGTGAATTTAATTTCGATGCTCAATACAAATACATAGATAAATCAATTTTAAAAACATTGCACAAAAGGGTTATCATGACACGTGAGATTTGCGGATAATCTAGTATTTAACAGCAGGAACTGCCTAATATTTAAGGTAGTAGCGGTTATATTTGTAAAACATAATTATGCCTTGGATAATTATTAATTTAATGCACTGAAATAATGAAATGTAGGCAAAGAATATCAATCATATACAATTTAGTCAACATAGCATACATCTTATAATAAACAACTGAAAAAATTATGGTCATTATGGTATTATGCTTGTGACATTTTAATTGCAGTTTTAATACATTTTATTATAATTTTATATAAATAAATATTGTATTAAAAACGTAATAATGCACATAACTATTTCACTAATATAACATTAATCAAGCAAAACAATAACTTGTATGATAGCATTAAGCATGAATTACATTATTATTGTAATATAAAACTGACACTTATTCTGTGGTAAAAAATGTCATATTGCAATTCGAAAAAGATAGTGATAACAGCAAAATGTAGGTGGTGCAAAATGTAAACAAATGTCCACAGTTGTCTCATATGGACGCCGAGTCCTCTCATCATCGGCGCCGAATTATCTTGAGCCGACTCGGCCTGGGCCGAGTTTTCTGTGAGCCGAATCGACTGGCATTTGTCTTCGAAGTACTTGTGCTCGGGCTTAATCTTGCCAGCGCAGCCAGGATATAGAGCCACCGATGCCTTACAGTCCCGCCTGTACTGGCTGTAGTCAATGTAGAGTTGCATGGCTGTTCTATTTCCTTTATTTGCGTCAAAACCATCGCCTACGTTCATCCCAACCGAAGTACAACCACACCATGCTCGGCTGCCGTGAGAAAGAGCGGAAGCAAGATGCAACACGTGACAATTGGCGCATGCGCGTTGAGTGCTCGGACCTATAACGTCGAGGTACAGGGTTCCGATGCTCGGCTACGTAACCACTTCGTTATAAAAATCGAAAAAACCGCGGTACGCAAACTGACGACGGTGCACCGAATCGTGAGCCTTAAAACCGCGAATACCATGAACCGCGATTAATCGTCCCATCCCTAATTCTGATTGGATCTTTTTTTTTTGTGGCTTTACGAAATTTTCTGAAAGAAGTCCAGTCCGTTTCTCTTTGGTATTTCTTGGCTTTGTTGTACAGGCGTTGCTTTTTGTTTATAATTTTTTTGTATGTCTTTATTAATCCAGGGGAGTGAGTATCGTTTGGAAGAGTATTTGAAGGGGATGAATTGGTTTATGATTTCCTGGATCCTATGATATAAAGCTGTCAAATATAAGAATGCATATGTTTCTTGTATGTTTGTACAAATGTCACTATTTGACTAAGGCAATATTGTGCTACTGCATGATTATGCAATTTTCAAAAGAAAAATTTGGTCCGACCACCCTATCATAAGACACATGTTAGTAAATTGGTTTAACAGTTAACATCCACGTGTCCAGCAAAACGTGTGACTGGCAATTATTTGATTCTGCATAAAGCCCTAGCCTACGGGCACTCGTCTAGAAATGGGGTAGCGTCTGAATGAGCACGTGGGCAGATAACAAAAAACTAAAAAATTGAGGAGGGCGATAATTGGTACTTTTGCAGTTTAGGCCTGCACCTCGAAAAAACCATCAAAATGATCACCTACGATGACCAAACTTTGCATGGCGTATCTACTACACCTGTACTATGCGTATGCACTTGTCACGTGATAACAAATACTAATTAATGCCTCAAATCGATCAAAATGTGTAAGTAAATAACGCTCTCTTCTCGCCGAGTCACTACTGCTACGGTGAACTCCGCCAGGTGGCGCCACCATCTTGATGCCGTTAATCCGTGGGGTCAGACCACACTTCTTTTAAATATTGTCATCAGTTGAAGATTAGAGCACAGTTATAAAGTTTTAATTATTTTGTACTACCAGGAAATAATCATTATTAATACAATCGTTTTGTTAAAATGCTCAACCCAATATTATGTCACTGCGAATAAGAATATTGGTAATCATTAGCCATGAACACTGTTTTATTATTTTTTTAATATGTAAGAATTTTAATATACATGTATACAATAATAATATACTATACACTATATACATATATAATTATTGCATACATGGATATTAAAATTGATATATATTACATATATAATTATTCTATACATGTATATTAAATAATACATATTTATATAAATTATATTATCATTATTATTTATAATATGTATCATCTTATACATAAAATTATGTATTATATATATATATATATATATATGTTTTTGCAATATATAAAATTATATATATTTATACTTTAATATATACATAGTAAGTATATAATTATTATATACACATTAAATAATATATATATATATATATATATATATATATATATATATATATATTAAACTATATATCAATAATCTATATATACATGTAAATTATCATTACCATTTAAAATATGTAAATTAAATATATTATATGTATATTATATATTGCACAAATAAACAACATTTCTTACAAATGCTTCATACACACACATTATCTATAATATATTAGATAAATTATTATTATGTATATATATATATATATATATATATATATATATATATATATGTATATATATATATATGTATATATATATATATATATATATATATATATATTTATATATACATATATATATTTATATATATATATATATATGCATGGCAATGCATAATATATGTATTATATATAGATATATCTATATATATTATATAATATGTATATATATACATATATATATATATATATATATATATATATATATATATATATTACATAATATATATGTATATATATATATATATATATATATTCATCGAAGGACACACCGATGTCGATAACGTTGCAATGTCTCGAGAATGTGTTCTATTGAAATGTTTGATCACAACTATCTTTACAAAACAATTAATACATAAAACAGTTATAACAGTGAGTGTTAAGCTGTGCTGGCATTATTGTAAGTGATAGGTGTGTTTAACAATAACATTATTTTTATGTTATGTTTCAGCTGTACTTGTTGATGGCAAATTTAGAAGACACATTGAAATTAATCTGATATATAGTGTATTTTCCAACAGATAGGGTGAAGTATTGTTATTAAATAAAAATTATTCAGTGCAATTAATTTGGACTTTGTAATTTGTTAATAATATTACAATTATTTTTTAGTTTTACAGCAATAATCAATTCTTTGTAAATCCCTACTGTATTGATTTGACTTACAACATGAATTTCGAGTATCGAGTAAAAACCTAGTATCAATTGATATTGAAGAATTCTGGTATAGAACCAGCAATATATCGATCAATATTGAAGAACCAGCACTACTTCTGTTGCATACTGTTCTTCTACTGGAAACCAGAGATGGAGTAATTGTACACTTATACGAAGCAAAGTAATCATACACGTACTCGACTACATCACCAAAGTAATCGTACTCATAATTACTTCTCACAATTTCATTTGTTTTCCATATGAACAGTTGCAAGCAAATGTATTATAAAAATGGCAATATTAGAAGTAATCTAATCAATGTAATAATAATTGAGGTATTCATTTTCTATTACGGTTGAGCATTTCAGTTAAATAAATATTCAGTCAGATTTCCCTAATTAATACCTTCTCTTCCCAGAGAAGCCACATCTCCCCACCCTCCTGCTTAGTACAAAGAACAAGTTATATTGTGACAGTCCCTAGGAAGCATTGCAGGAGATAAGCATCTCCTAACATTTTGCTTTGTAATTTTAGGAGCCATGCCACTGACCCACCTGTACTGTTTGCTGTGTCAGTACGGTGTGAATGACTGGGCACTTAGCTGCTAAATCCCTGTCCATTATGTTTAAGTGTAAATTGTAGACCTGTCTAAATCCCCAACTATTCTGTTTGTCCCATCTGATATATGACATATTTGAATTGGATATTATTGCTAATATGAACCCTAGGATTAAAAATTAAAAACTAAAAGGATTGCTATTGTATAATTTGTATTTGATCATGTGTATTTGACATTTAAAAGGGGACATTTGGAATTCTTAGATGCATATATATCCTGCTGGTTTGATACAAAATATATCAATTAAAATATTGCAATAAGTAAGTTTAATATTTTCCTCTTGATACTTTATTGACATAGTTGAACCACCACTAAATTGACACTCATTATAAAACCTGTATGCTATTTGTTACAGTATCACTATGATACCTTTAGTTTGTAGTATCATGATATATGGACATCTTGAGTATCAATTCAGTATTAAATGGTTCATTCAACACATGACAAAGTCATCTGATTAATAATAATAATAATAATAACATCTGGACAGTGGATAGCAGTTAGCAGTAATCAGTTAGAACACTACATATTGGCACAGCAACAAAAAAGAATGACACCTGATTCCATGGAGGTCACCTTTACGGTAGAAACAGAATATTCATTAAAGTAATCGTGAAAGTAATCATGATTACATTCGAAAATAATCGCGAAAATAATCATGATTACATTCTAAAGTAATCGTACTCGAACTCGAGTATATTGTAAAGTAATCGTACTCGTACTCGAGTACATTTGTATTGTACTCGCTCCATCTCTGCACTGTACATGTGTCACATAACACATCTATCAGGTGTGTTCACATATACATTGCACATGTGTCACATAACATGTATGTCAGTTGTTTTTACTGTGTTCTATATGGATTTTAGACTTACAACGTAAGTATCGAGTATCGAACAACATTCAGGTATCGATCAGTATTGAACAAAACCTGGTGTTGAACCAGCACATTATATATATATATATATATATATATATATATATATATATATATATGTATATATATAATATATATATAATATACTTATATAAAATTATATATATATATATATATATATATATTGTAATATACACATATATATTACATATAAATATATTTATTATATACATATATATATATACATTATATATATATATTTATATAATATTATATATAATAATATTTAAACACATACATATATATAATTTATATATATATATATATAAATCATAATACATTTATTATCAGCACATTGATATTACCTTTTCATCTATTCATACACATTATACATAATTATATAGTTATTACGTACAGACACAGATACACACACACACACATATATATATATATATATATATATATATATATATATATATATATATATATATACATACATATACATTGTATGAATATTACAATTGTTACTCATCACAATAATGATATAATACAATTGTACACTGTGGCAGTAGTGACTTGGTGAGGAAAGTGCATTATATACTTACACATTTTGATCGATTTCTGGCATTAATTATTATTTTTCATCACGTGACAAGTGCGTACGCGTAGTACAAGTGTAGTAGATACGCCTTGCGAAGTTTGGTCATCGTAGGTGATAATTTTGATGTTTTTTTTTTGAGGTGCTGGCCTAAACTGCAAAGGTAGGGGAAGTAGGGGCATGTCCGCACACATAAGGTGAAACAAGCTATAGATAATGCACTGTGTGTGCTAAGAGGTTGATATTTAGTATTCAGAATGAGCAGTCATATTACTTTGTTGTTAGTTAGTAAAGAAATCGCATATCCCATCAGATATTTTAATATTTGGTCAAATGTAGAGGCATAGCTTTGTGCGGACATACCCCAAGGTACGGGGCATAGCCGCACACTGTGTGCGGTTATGCCCCAGAAATTGTGAAACAACAGCTGGTCTCACAGAGCTGACTATTAACTGCAATAATAATGTGTTTTAGTATGTGTACACTACTGACACGAGCATTACTATAAAAAAAAAAAAAAAAGAACATAAATCAACGTTTTCAAGTGTTCGTATATACGTAAAGTTTAGAAAGTACAGTGGCCTTGAACCATAGTCCACGTTTATTCCTCCTTGAGAGTCAAAGCAAACAACAACATGATTTTGTAACGGGGAAATTCAAAGTTTGCAACACAGCTTGTCTGAAGCCTTCTATCTAAAACAGCATAGTATCTATCATAAAGCGCAAAGTCAAACTAAAAACTCAGTTTTTCGGCTGTGCGAGTATGGCTTTATATGGACTAACGTATACGGGCAAAGTTCTATATTATAGATTATACATAATTTGTCATCTTGGTTATTTTAGTCTATGAGCAATGATCAATTAAGCTTTATTTCTTTAACGGACTTAATCATAATGATTACACAACATGGCAAATGTGACTTCAGCACGATATATAGCCTATTTACACATTGACGAAGTCCTATAATAAATTTGATAATATTAAATAATTATATAATAATCATCATATACTATCTCACATCAAAGTTTCCTATAATATTTGTGGTAAGCAGCTGAAGTATCTAAATATGTATCTAAGTAGACTACATAATATTATAAGCACCGATGCACGACATACCTTTGCACAGCGGCTGGGGCACGACCGCACAGGCCTGTGCGAACAGGCCCCAAGCATCCAACACGTGAATAATTCTGAATTGCGCGAAAATGCTACTTATGAAAGTATCCTTTATTTCACACATCATAAAACATTAAAATGCAATTTGGAATTATGAAAGAAAATGTATATGCACGTCTTACAGTTAAAGTAATACACATAACAGCATATATATGAGTAAAATTACATCAGTGTTTACGAAAAAACACCTTTTATGTCATAACTTGTAAAATTATTCACATCTATCAAAAAGTATATGCAAGTGGTTGATTTGGGGGGTAGACGATGCCGCAAAGCATAATTCTACTAACCAGATGTTACGCGATACGCAAATAATAGGGTGTGCGGACATGCCTCAGTATGCGGTTATGCCCCTACTTCCCCTACCCGATAATTTGGGTATAGGCTAATTTGTGATATAGCCGTCAAAAACATAGAATCGAAAGGCCTCTGTTCATATAACTAAGTCTAAGCCACTACACTACATGGTTGCGGCTTGACGGTCACCTACTGTCACTAAACTTCACATGGCATATCTGCTACATCCGTATTAACCCTAGGCACACCTCACGTGATCACAAATAATAATTACTCCTTAGAATCGTACAAGAAAAATGTACAAGAAACACATTTTCCTCGCCAAAATGAAGTGACAGGCGGCGCCACCAGTGTTGACATTGTGGGGGCAGATAATATTCATATACAAATTATTCAGTGTTCCCATGCACTTCATCATTATCCATCTTCCTAATGTGCCATGTTCTCAACAAATGTTTAGTTGAAACTCATTTGAAATTCAACTGAGGTTCCGCTGAAGTTCAATTGATTCTGTAAGAATATTTGAATTTCAATTGTTGAAATGTGCTTTCAACCTGCATTCACCAGTTGAATGCAAGTTAATTGTGAAGACGATCGAAGTTGTACACAAGTTGAAAGCAAGGAGTTAGATTTGAAAAGTTCTTGAATACACGTTGAAGCGGGGACTTAAGATTTCAGCTTTTATTAACTTATTTATTATTTGTCGTGTCCTTTACATTGCATGACCATGATATTTAAAGTACAAATAATTAACTTATCCATTTATTATATTTATTTTAATAATTTCTTCATCATTTTGATGTACACTTAATGTACAGTTAATGGTATTTATCTAATTGTCATATATATTTTATTTACTTAATTACTACTAATTTTGCACAGTCACGTTGCAACTGCATGATAGTGAAACATCACTTTTTAGCAGCACGTTCTTGAAGTCTTGGAGTTATACGCGTGTTGAAAACGGGGACTTAGATATTAACTGCTGTTGAACTGAAGTTGAAAGTGGGATGACGCTGTCATTTTTGAGAATTTGTCCCACATGAATACAAGTTGAAAATTGAGAATGCAATTTGACTGCATGGCCTCCCCCGTAGAAAGTTGACTAACTGAGGTCATTTAAGTGTTCTAGGTTAGCAGTATTACTTTACATACCCGGTAGATATTGCTATTTTTTTATGTGTAATTGCAAACAAACAATACAAATATATTAAAATCTTAATGCAGTAATAACTGATTTATTACTATGCTATTATTGTTGAACAATTCAGGTGCAAAACAAATTATTCAGTTAGATTTTCCCAATTAATTACTAAGTTCACTGCTCTCATAAGCCACATCTGATTCTTAGTGTATTATTACAAAGTTATAATAATGACAATCTCTGGAAACACAAGTAGACATAAACCCCCACCATGTTCTTTTGTTATTGTATAAGTCATGCCACCTGCATTGTTTGCCCATTGTGGATGACTGGTTCCTACCTCCTGCGCCAGTTGCGTTTCACGAGTCTGCTCCACAGTTGCACTTAGGCTGCACCATGTATTCAGTAGGTGTAACTTTACGCCAGTTGAAATATTTACGTGATGCTCCCTAAGTTCGTTGATACTCCTATTTTTATATATCTGATTTCAATTAGTTGTAGGTGTCTTGGGGACAGGGGCTAGAGACAAGGGAGGGGTCTAGTGAGATGACACTATTCTATACATGAATTAGTATCATACATGAAATTATAACTGTTATTATTGTAATATTCTTAAATGCCACTAAAATGCTATTAATTAAAATATGTGGTCTCTAAACAATTATAAATTACATAAAATGTATTACAATAATAACAATGCATTCATTACAAAAATAATTTATAAAAATAAATGTTCGACTTAGGTAGGTATAATTCTTCATCGCCAGGTAACTCAGTTTTGTAGTGGACAGTAGATAGTGTTGGTCAATAATACTTTGAGAATCAATGTACTGAAAGACCAAAAAACATTTATATATTACCCAGATGTAAATCTAGGTCTACGTGTTACCAATATCTTAGATAAGTAAACAGCACAAATATCGTCAGTGTTGTTGTCTTTGTGGAAACCAACCACACCAGACCATTTAGTAATATACATAATGTGTTAATTAAGTTTCAGAAACACCAAAACAGTAGATTTACATGTTGCCTAAATAGGAAGGTTTAACAAAATCGGTCTTCTATACGTTAATTAGACTCTCAGATAATTTTACTTTTATTCGAAAATTGGATTATCGATTATAAATGCGAGTAAAGTATTATAAAAATAAATTAATTTATTTTATTATCACTAACAATTCATCGGTCGTAATACACCAAATATAATAAAACAACCCCTGTCAATCTCATAAAAAGTAACACTTTGCTGTTTGACCTTGTAAGTCAAAAAGAGGACATGGTAGATCAATAAATATAATTACACGACTAAAATAATTCTTTACATGTAAAACTTGAACATATTCATTTATTAGTGGTGAGCCAGACCAAGTCATGGCGACAAAGGCACGACGGGAGACGTACTTAAATAAGTATTCTTCGTCTATATATATATATATATATATATATATATATATATATATATATATATATATATATATATATATATATATATATATATAAGTATAGAGGGATCGCCGACTCGTGACGTCACCCAACATTTAAGCCTGATGATGTCCCTCGCACTGCAGCGCCCTCACCGGGAGTCATAGAAAAGTTGTAGGACCGCGTGATCATGGCGTAAACGCTGTTTGTTTCAAATGGTTTTAATAATGTGATGAAAACATCGTATTTTTGTGTGCCACAACAATAATAAGAAATCTAAAAGTACATGGGTCGGTTATTTTATTTCAAAAGATTGTGAATGACAAGGAGACCGATGAATGAAGAAACACATTATTTACGATGGGCGATCTGATGTCGAAGCAGCTTCATTCATTCAACCCTAGCTGACAAGTATCAAAACAATTATTTAATATATGCACGGTTAATTTTGAACAGAGTTCCTACTGATTCATCCATAACTTTATTAAGATAATAAATACACATTCCGCCAAATGCGTGCAAATAAATAATTTGAAAGTTGCTTTTGATCAAGTGCTACATATAGAAAACAAACCTCATAAAAGACCCATGTGAACTTAATATCCTATTTGCATTGTGTGGAGGGATTTTGGCCTTGGCTTTACGTTCGGGTCACAAGTCACAATGTGCATCATAGATATAAAAATTCAAGATGATACATGTAGTTTAGAGTACACACAGTTACTTTTTTAAGTCACCACGAAATATAGACAGCAAATGTGTGTATACTAGACGTACATACTTAAAGGTGTAGTTATTTTATTGGACAACATATACATTTTTATCAATTACATTGATTGATCATTGTACTGTTTCATATATGATATAATATTAAACATTGTAATATTATATGTCCATCCTTACGCCCATTTCTAATTAAAACCCTCCATAGTTATACTGAGCAACACACCCCACCTTACTAATTGGGGGCTGGATCCCAATGTACCGGTTCCGACGCATTTGTACTTAACAAACACACTAAGGCAAGCGCAGTTTGCCCTAACGCCCACCAGCAAAACACGTCTAGTTAAAAACAATCCTCAGGTGACGCTGGTTTATGCCATGGATTATGGCGCATTGCAGTCACGTGATTTATGCTTACTATCAAAACAGGCCTCAACACGGTGCTAATTTGCGACAAATACATTTGCTGAAAAGTTTTTATATATATATATATATATATATATATATATATATATATATATATATATATATCACAATAAAGATGTATTTTATATGTTAATGACGATTGATTCGCGCATGCGCACATACGTTACCCGGATACTTTTTAACGCCCGGAAAAGTAAACACTACAAGATGTAGTATTGCCCAATGTGAGTGTAGCGTTGTGGCGGTAGTTGTCGGTCCACCTACTGAGGCTGACCGACGGATGTGTCGATTTATTCTATGCACCTCTCTTCAAACTTTCAGCTGCTCGTGAGAAAGCATATATTTGACGAAAGCACGTGTTGTCATAACGAAAGCATGTAAACTCTACTGACGACGATTCCACAGACGTCAGTGCCACAACGACATGCATGAGTGATTTCAACTGTGACCCCCACGTAATAGCTCCACTGACGCATATACACGGGGACAGCGGTGATATACGCTGTAGCAGTTGGCAGTGGCCAAACGTCAGTTAAATATATCGCATGAAACAAATATGTCGATATTTGAAATAGCAACTGATCTCCTAGCATTGCTACGCCTGACATTAGGTAGTTTTTTTCCATGTAGTGAATTGTGTGTCAAACGTAGGTATAACTGAACGAGAAGTTTGAGCTCTGTCTGTCCTCTCCTGTCACAGCTGGGTCGCAATGACAGAGTCTCTATGCTGCAAGCCCGCTCACAATCGCAGCGTAAAACACTTCGAGCTAACAGTTGAATGAATACATATACGAAGAATAGACGCGAAGACCGTGTACGCCAAATTGGTCTATGTGGCAACGTGTGTATGTAGGTGTATGCTTGCACGTGTGCTTCTGTGCATGTGTGCATGTGTGCATATTCATGCACACATGCACGTGCGTCCGAGCAATTGTCACCGTGTTAGCGAGATAATGTGTTATTGTGGGAGCGCGTAGGTGATATTGTTTGTGGGGGTATGCTTGCGTGCGAGCGTGCGTGAGTGTTTGCGCGTGTGGATACAACCTAGTGTGTACGAGTGCATTTATGTAACTTCCCGTGACTGTGCTTGTTTAAGAGGATTTGTGTGTGTAGTCAAGTCACAGCGTTGTCGGTGTACAAGTTATATTATTTTCACTAAACATGCTACCATACTCTACAACTATCAACAACACCTGCGTGTCCCAATCAGTCAGTGTTCAGCCAAGCGAGACCTCGAATACACTAGGCTTCAGCTGTTCGGTGTTTGTTTTGTAAACATAGTTTTGACGTCTCTCGATACCTGTACTTATATGTACCACGACATGTCGTGTCGTGTACCGTTGACGTGAACAGGCCGACGTGATCCAAATCGATGTGTCTTCACGGGAAATGCAAAGAGGGCTCGTTGACAATAGGGCAGTAAGGGAGGAGGCCAGTATAAGGCACGAGTGCAGTAAGGCAGGAAGACAGGGCTCCTGCTTATCAAGAAACGATCTGCTTTTCAGCCAAACTGCCAGTAAGCCGATATGTTGCAACGTCGCAAAGTATGTTTTGAGAGAGCAATGAAGACAAATGGGTCCCTTATGCAACGGGCATAGGGTTTGTGGGATAAAATGGTCGTATGGAATTCGTGTGGGACGTACGATTTATGAAATATAATGATCACCTAGGACTCGTATAGAGCAAACTTGTATAGGCCACCGTGATCGGGACAATACACGGGATGGCACGTGTAGTCACACAAATAGGACGACCACATGTGACTCGTACAAGGCCTACCTACTGTTACGGGTCTGTAGAACAATACGAACAAATTATTGTCAGGTGGGACGTACAGATTTGTGTGGACCACATGAATCATATTAGATTTGATTTACAAATAATCTTTTCGGCCACTCTTTCTCTAATGAGTGACTGGACTAACTCTACAACTAGATATTTAACATGTGTTTGACATGTCAATGTGGTGCTAGTGCATTTCACCTGAATGGAACTATAGGTATGGAGTTTATATTTTGATACAAAAAGAATAGATTCGGTTTTCCTTGGAAGGAGGGACACTTTGCTATTAATTAACCACTCTCTGGCTGCCTCAAGCTCTTAGGAAAGACTTCCTTGGATCAAATTGGGTGTTTTTACCCGAAACTAAAAGAGCTGAATCATCAGCATACAAACTACAGTTGCAGCGAACGACTTGGAAATGTCATTAATATATATTAGGAATAATAACACTCCCAGAATTGAACTTTGTGGGACACCACATAGTTTCACTAATTTCAACTGCACCGTTGTCGGTCATTTAGATGTGATTTAAACAAGACAAAGCAGATTTGTGAAGTCCAATTGCTTCGTGTTTTGAAGCATAATCTTATGGTTTACCATATCAAGGGCCTCAGTAAATTGATGCGTCTGGGCTGCGCTAACTAAATTGATCTAAAATACAATTTAAGACAACAATATATTACTTCTTTTTAGTGGGAGTGATGTAGAATGACATTCCAAGTAAATATACGTCGAAATAACGTTGAAAAACCGTCGAAAAAACATCTTGTAAAGGCTTTAATAACTTAGGCCAGTTAACGAAAATATCTTATTAGTGATATAGGTTGATATAGATTCTGATATAATTTTAGGTCAAAAATATGGAGTACCATCCCAAAAATGTGGCATGTCTGCAATGATAAATATAAAATGTGTGTCAAAGCAGTGAGCTCTTAACCATCCTTAATGAATCTGGGTGACAATAGGTGCAATCCAGTTGCTTTGCTTGAGTTCAATTTGCATAAAATAGTGAGAGCATTGTTTTCACTGACTTCAATAAAGCAGAAGCTATTGCTGGTTACACCTAATGATAAGTAGAACTCTTGAAAGTGTTTCCTCTCATATTGGCCATTACTTGGTGGAGGTTGGTCAGCCAATGTTGAGGCTACATTAGTAAAGTAGTTGTTGACATGAACAGAGACACTAGTGATTTGTCAAAACATATGTTATTGTCAATGTTTAGTCCCATGCTTCCTGGCTTACAGTTACAATTAGTCGCCATACTGTTTTAGTTTGTTGTTTGAATTCATCAGACTTATTAGCAGTGAAGTCTGATTTGGTCTGTTTCTTCTTATATGGAATCAGATTCGGAAGATAAAGGTCTTTTTGAATTTTGAAAAAGCCCAACCTGTTTCATAAATTAGGTGCAGTATCTCACCAGTCATCGAACGGCAGTATGCTGCTAAATACGGACATATTCCAATGGAGCAATGTTTGGAATAACGACCATCAACTTGGAATAAAAATGATAAAAAAGCTCATGTACAGAGTTTGAATTCAGTACATCCTGCCAATCAACCTCATGCAGTTTTTCTTCAAATATTTCCTGATTGTGCATAACATGGCTGTATGAGTTTGTCCTAAAGTCGTGTCACCAGAATATATACATGTACTGTACAGATTGTACAGGGAGCTACAAATCATAAAATGATCAATGCATTTAGTAACAAATATAAGACACAACACTTTCTCTTGGGGGCAGAGTGGATGTTGATTTCACCTGAGACAAACCATTTTAGTATCTGACAACATAGGATATGTTGACAAGGAGGTCAATCAACAACATGATCTGATCAGACTTATAACCTGTTCTGCTAGCAGTATAGTGTTGAACGCTGACAACTGATCTGTAACATGATTGTGACAAAACATCTGACCTTGTCTAGGTGGGTGTTTTTCTACCCTCACATTACTTTTATATGCAAACTCCAGATGTCTCAGTTTGCCTTGTGTCAATTAAATTAAAGGTGCAACATTATTCTCTTGAAGCATTTCACGATTATCACGGTAAGAGCAATTGTACGAAAATAATTAAGTTCCACACAGGTTTATTTTGGCACTGAGTTGACTGATAAATTGAAAGTTGGCGAAAACATCAGAAGGCTAAATGCTGCATATATTCAGTACTGTACTACTGAGGTTATCAGGCCCTGTAGCTTTCCTAATGTTAAGCTTGTTTAGCTCTCTCTGAACAACCTATGTTGTAGTAAAGACAATAGTTTACTACCCTGCCAAAAAGGTGTATTAGTGTGGCTGTAAATATGAAGAAAAACATTTATTATAGTTAGATAGCAATGCAATGACCACAAAGGCAACAAAGTAATACTAAAAAAAGAACACAACATTATTAATTAAGAACTGTAGATATGATCTGTATTAAAAAAAAAACTGAAAAGTAAAAAGGATGCCTCTAGCGCTCATTGCATGGTAGTATCTGGGACCACTCTACCATATTCAGGTTAGATACCATTATGAATTGTCCCAAATTATTCCGGACATTGACCTAATATTACGGTGTTTTGAAAATAAAAATGTAACACTGCAGAACATTAACTACCATAAATATGCCGACGACATTCAATTATATATGCGTCGTACTATCCCGTTACACCAGGCGACCACGTGGAAACTGCGTGGCGACTCACATACTGTATTGGGGAAGTCAGGCGATGGATGGCGTTGCACATGTTGAAATTAAACGGTGAACAAACTAAGATGATGCTCTTTACATCAAAACATCATCTGATGATGTACGGGAGTTGCTTATTGACGATAGGAGATGATACGGTTTCACCATCAGACCGCACAATGAATCTAGGAGTTCACATAGACTAACATCTGTCGATGACAGAGCATGCGACTGCTGTGTGCCGCATGTAACTACCACCTATACAGACTGTCATCAATACGGCACTACCAAACAACCGAAACCGCGAAAAGTGCTGTTAACGCTCTCGTCACCTCTCGACTCGACTACTGCAACTCACTGTTACATAACACACCGTTATCACAGACAGCTCGGTTACAGCGTGTCCAGAACAATGCAGCCAGGCTAATAACACGCACCAGTAAACACGATCGATCCGACATGTGGAAATTAGCGCTATAGAAAAACAGTATCATGATATTATTATAAACATAAAAAAACGTTAATCGTGTCAATTATACACATACATTTTCATAGCTGGTGGCTATGCCTAAAAATATGTCCATTCTGCAGCCAGTGGTTCACTTTGTCGAGAGCAGTGGCTCAGCAGTAGCGCTTTGCCCTCTTTACTAAGAGAACACGGGTTCGAATCCGGTCCAGATATTTTCTTCACTCTACATTTCTCAAGTTCACGCAGCTATATGAATGAGTACCTGGCTATACACAGTGGTTGCTATTTGTAGGAGTAGCCTTCGGGCATCAACTGCAGCATGGCGGGATGTTTACCAGAGAAGCCGAGATGGTATTTGATTAAAACAGTCTGCCAGGGAGTAAACTATAAAACGCTTTGAGTAATCCGGAGGATGAACGAAAGTTTATTTATTTAACAACAGCAACACAGGAATGAATACACAACATAGTATGAAAAATAATACTATTATACATACAAATATACCGTTTCTTTACTGTTACTTAATATAGTGTTTGGTGTATTGGTATATATATATATATATATATATATATATATATATATATATATATATATATATATATATCTTCCATGATTGGTGGGTTTTAACTTCCTTTTTAGGGATTAATGACGTACATAAGCAAGAATAGCAACGGGGGAGTTGATTTGGATTATTCATTTGTTGCGGTGCTGGGCAGGTTGTGGACCAGACCAGTGCACTGTGGGCCGGGTTATGGGCCGGGTTATGGGACAGACCAGTGCACCGTGGGCCGGGTTATGGGACAGACCAGTGCACTGTGGGCCGGGTTATGGGACAGACTAATGCAATATGGGCCGGGTTATGGGCCAGACCAGTGCAATGTGGGCCGGGTTATGGGCCAGATCAGTGCAATGTGGGCCGGGTTATGGGCCAGACCAGTGCAATGTGGACCGGGCTGTGGGCCAGACCAGTGCAACGTGGGCCGGGCTGTGGGCCACACCAGTGCAATATGGGCAGGGCTGTGGGCCACACCAGTGCAATGTGGGCCGGCTAATGGGACAGACCAGTGCAATGTGGGCCGGGTTGTGGGCCAGACCAGTGCAATGTGGGCGGGCTTATGGGACAGACCAGTGCACCGTGGGCCGGGTTATGGGACAGACCAGTGCACTGTGGGCCGGGTTATGGGACAGACCAGTGCAATGTGGGCCGGGTTATGGGCCAGACCAGTGCAATGTGGGCCGGGTTATGGGCCAGATCAGTGCAATGTGGGCCGGGTTATGGGCCAGACCAGTGCAATGTGGACCGGGCTGTGGGCCAGACCAGTGCAACGTGGGCCGGGCTGTGGGCCACACCAGTGCAATATGGGCAGGGCTGTGGGCCACACCAGTGCAATGTGGGCCGGCTAATGGGACAGACCAGTGCAATGTGGGCCGGGTTGTGGGCCAGACCAGTGTAATGTGGGCGGGCTTATGGGACAGACCAGTGCAATGTGGGCCGGGCTGTGGTCTAGGTCTCGGGTGTGGGCTGTGGGCTGTGGGCCAAGGTATGGCCACATATACGGGGCGGGCTGTGTAAGTACACGAGGCAGTGTCTGCAGACCTCTATTGGCCCACATTTGTGGTAGCTGTCGTTCTTCACTATTTAGATGTCAAAACTAAATCCTGGCCATTTTTTTTCTACCTGGTGTTATGTTGGTCCCTTGCGTAAATGTTGGCATGCAATTAGATTTAATACTGATATTTGTATGAGGTGGCAGCTCTACTGATACAGGTCGACTTCTATTGGTCTAAGCACAAAACTGCTGTTTCTATATGATACTCTTTGGTAGTGTAATTGTGAATGAACACCTTAAGTGTGGTGTTTTGTCCATTAGAGATATGGACTTTAAACAGGTCAAGGTCCGTACAAGGCCCAATTTGATGATTCATGAATACATGCCTGAACTTACCCTGTCGGTTTGTTGCCAAATTTTGTCTTACTTTGATAATAAATGTGTATTGCCGGTGGTTGCATGGTGTATAGTCATTGCAGTGATTTGATTCAATGTATGTTTTACCATTTGTTGTAGAAAGGTCAAATAGAGAAAAGGATGGCTGCAGCTGTAGCCACACCAGTTGTGGGGGATCTGCACGACCCTGCATATGTGAATTGGCTGAAGTCAAACAGGGCCCTGCATCGTACCATTGATGTGTTGCGTGATGTCTGCTGGGCTGAGATGAAGAGGATTCACCACTTGCTGTTGACAAAATATGGAAGAACACGATGCAGTAAACCTTGCACACACAGCGACATCGTATCCCATGGCAAGGGGCATGGTTGGTCCATTCCCTGCCCCAGTACCCCCAACGTGTGCTCTCGGTGGCTGGTTGACATAGTAAGAGAAAGAATGAGGAAGTCAACCAGATTGAACTGGCAGAACTCAGACTTCAGCCAGTGGCAAACAGAACCTTGGCAGATTGCCAAGATTTTCATGGACAGACAGGAGAGAGCATGCATCAGGCCGGCTGACACGGACGCTGCAGGTATTCTCCAGCTGTTGATCAACTGCAAGTTGTTTAAGCACATGATGGACTGGAGAAAAGTTGATGCTGTAAGTTTTTGTATTCCACCATTTAAGATTCTTCTTCTGCATGCCAAACAAAAAGAAACGTCCAAGTGAATTTACATTTTAATGATGCTACTGATAAGCATGTTATTTGAAATTGTACGATGATTAAACTTAGAGATGTACATCTGCTGAACTAATTTTTTATGATATTGATTGTTCTCACTCATGCTAATTAATCATACATGGAACATGTTATTGCTTTGTGGGTATCGTGCAGCTCTCTTTGATGGTTATTAGAAAATCAGAAATATTAATTTGTATGATATGTTATGCTATGCCTATAAGTTAATTTGTATTTTCAAATGTTAACTTTTATGATGTATTTATCAAATCACAATTAATAATAAGTTATTTTACAGGTCAGACAACTCCGAAACGATTTGATGCATTGCGTCAACATGAAAGTGACAGTCGGAGATTTACGGTTATACACACAGACAATGGTCGACTTGCTCGAGGATCCAGTTCAGCTCATGCATCATCCTGCGGCCATACAAGCTGTGGCTGACATTAAAGCGGTAATGTACTATTGGCATCACCAAAACAAGTGTTATTAGTTTTTATCTTAGCTATTAGGGAGGGGAGGGGCAAGGCAAAGTGGATGGGAGGGGCAGAGAGAGGGGGGGGGAGAGGGAGGCAGACAGCAAAGTAGAGATGGAAACATGAGAGGTAGGGAACATGATAGCAAGGGTGATAGAGGGACCACGGTAGAGAAGGGAAGGATGCGGCCAGGGAGGAAGGAAAGGCCCAGGAGGAAGTGCGAGGTAGAGGCATATTGAGTGAGGGAGCTCGACAGATGCTGCCTACATGTTTAATACAAAACTAGTGCATTTGTATGAACGTGTTTATTTTGTTGTTTGTTTAGTAAACTTTAAAATTATGTGACTGTGATGTCTAATGGTTATATATATATATATATATATATATATATATATATATATATATATATATATATATATATATATATATAAGTCTAAAGGCAACTTATGTCGACCAGTGCCTAGAGGTCCGGTTTATGTAGACGAGGCATATTTTTTTATTTAATAAATTTTCCAAAGAGGTAAAACTGGAACATTGTTTCTAATACTATTCTTTAACACATAATGAACGTTCATCAAACAATTTCAATAAATAAGGTATATTCAACAAAATCGGTCTACACAAAAACCGCGTATGCATAGATGCCGATTTATTTAGACCGGAGCAACGCCTGAAGCTGCATATATATTTATTTAGCTTTTTTTGCGGTAGACCACCGAGTCTAGTATTTGATGGTACATGTTTGTACATTGTATTTAACAATTTAGTGGATGCTGTAAAGTGAGTTGCCGAGTACCAACGGCAAAGCCAATATTCGAGGGATCTATAGGTTCGGAACAAAGACAAAATGCAAGTTTTACTAATTTACACATAATAATATAGCCTTTTCCATCAGTATGAAGCATATCATACACTGAACACGAAACTCCATCCCTTCGTTCAGTATATACCAAAAATATAGATTTACAAGACCTTTGACCCGGTACACATAACCCGGCACACAATATACTCAAAAATATGCATGGCGCTGGAGAAAACATGCTCAAAATCACTTAAGATGTTGTTCATGTAAAAATTAATTAAGCACAGTACTTCACTGTCACATGAACTGTGTGCACAAACAATGGTACTGATCAATTCAATTATGTTAGTTGTGAATTAACACGTCGAATCTTTATGTAGACCAGTTTTGGTCTACATAAAACAACGGTCTATATAAGCCGGTCCTATATGCATAATCGGTCGACATCAGCTGCCTTTAGGAGTATATATATATATATATATATATATATATATATATATATATATATATATATATATATATATATATATATATATATATATATTTATATATATTATCTCCTGTAAGTGACAATTGACACACATAGAAAGTAATATTGTAGGCAACTGTAGCAAGAACATTCCAATGCCAATTAGGTGATGACGGTGAAGAGACTACAATTTGTATTTCTTTGAATGTTTCTAAGGGCACCTCAGGGCCTGTAAAAACAGGTGCATGTTCACATTTTGCCTGTGTCTGCCTGGAAGGACTGGAAAAGAATACTTGTTTTTTCAAAGACAGCCTGACTTGACCTTAAGTCTGGAGTCCAGGTAGCTGATAAGAAATCAAGTCTGACTGATAATTGGCAATTAGTGAGACTCACTACCCACTGGTGCGCACTGAAGGACATATAGCCTAGCTACCAGGGCGATTGGTATTGCATCCGTGGAGGCTGTTTCTGCAAAGCTGGTACTATCTTAATATCTATTGAGCTTATTTTGGATTCAGCAAGATATGCTTCATTCATAATTACCAACTCACTATATTTAGAGTCCAACAGCTTTCAGGACCACTTTACCCATGTTTATTAATGTTATTGCCATGTAGATCTTATAACACATGTCAACCATTGAACTTCGTCACTTTCGTTTCCACACCGTTGGCGGAGGTAAAAAGTAAAGTAAAGGCCGTTCTTATATAGCGCAGTATCCAGTCCTCAGGACCGCTCAAAGCGCTTTACACTTTACTTCCCTGACAGACCTGTTCATTCAAATACCATCTCGGCTTCTCTGGGAAGCATCCAGCCATATGCTACAATTAATGCGCGAAGGCTGCTCGTACACATATCCACCACTGTCTATAGTCAGTTACTCATTTAAACAGCTGAGTGAACTGGAGCATTGTAGAGTGAAAAAACTTGCCCAAGGTTTTAACGCCGCAGCCAGGATTCGAACCCGGGTTCTCGTAGTCGAGAGTCCGAAGCTCTACCCCTGAGCCACTGCGCTCTACAAAGGTAGCAATTGAAAGCAATTGAAAGAGTAGTTAAACAGAACAGAAAGGATGCTACGTTATGCTGTACGTATAATGTATAACTGTCCGTATAACTATATGTATGTATATATATATATATATATATATATATATATATATATATATATATATATATATATATATATATATATATATATATATATATATATATATGTGTGTGTGTGTGTGTGTGTGTATGTATATATGTATATATACATATACATTTGTAGGTTAGTTTTAGTTGCGTGTGCTACCATTACAATTTTGAATATGGTGTATGTTTAAAGGTGGTGCAATTATGTATTGTTTTTTTTATTCAAGGTTTATATTATGGTATACCAAGCAATACACATTATTTAATAGTTGTTTATATTGTTTTCTAGATCGAGAATACGCCTGTGGTGGTCAATGACAAGGCCTTTCTTGATAACGAACGTGATATATGGAAGAAGCATATCAGTGATGTTGCAAAAGATACAGATGACAAGATGAAGGTAGCTATGAATCATTTTACGGCAGGCTATTATTCATAGTACATATTAATGCATATGACCAGTTTGCCAAGAATATATACTTGTACGACTTGACATTTGTTCAGCTGCAATAACAACACGCATGTTATCTTAGCCATGATAGTGTATAATAAACACTTGGTAATAATAGTGATGTCATTATTGATTATATATGAAACATAAAATACCATACGTTAAATTTTTAAATTTGGTGATCACAAATAAATGTTCTTTCAGGAGACCGTCAAACTAATCAAGTCTAAACTAAGCCTGGTGAAACGACTAAAACAGATGATGACCGACTTTGAAAGAAGTCGTTTTCGTGTAATGGAAGCAAAAGTGAATGCGGTACAAACACAAGTGACAGACCTGGAGAAGCGTCAGGACGAGAAGATAGCTACAGTACAAACACAAGTGACAGACCTGGAGAAGCGTCAGGATGAGAAGATAGCTACAGTACAAACACAAGTGACAGACGTGGAGAAGCGTCAGGACGAGAAGATAGCTACAGTACAAACACAAGTGACAGACCTGGAGAAGCGTCAGGACGAGAAGATAGCTACAGTACAAACACAAGTGACAGACCTTCGAAGTAGGTGTACTACCTTGATTACAATATCCTTACTATTGTTGAAGTAACAGTAATATAATGATATTGTGTGTGTGTGTGTGTGTGTGTGTGTGTGTGTGTGTGTGTTTGTGTGCGTGTGTGTGTGTGTGTATGTGTGTATGTGTATGTGTGTGTATGTGCGTGTGTGTGTGTGTGTGTGTGTGTGTGTGTGTGTGTGTGTGTGTGTGTACACTTCCTGGTCAGTTATCCATGTTGTCCTGTTAACATTCATGTCACACTTTTTGTATTATTCACACATATTGGAATTGTGATCACACAAAGCTACCGTTTCTTGTTTTATTTATGTTATTAAGGAAGTAATGTGTCACATACAGCTGATCACTTATTTTGTGTAGTTTGGCAATACACATTATTAAAACAGCGCTATTGAGAAATATTCAGGATGAAAAATGGTATGTTAGTTCAATGGCATGTTGAAACGGCAAAACAGTTGGATGCGGTATGATCAAGTCCTTGGTTATTCAGCGAAAGTTCCTTCCTAATGTGTCTGCAGTCATCTCTGTCATTCGGTAACAGAAATCTATTCACGCTTGAGTGCAGCGGACTGTTTGTGCATCGCAGACAAGCATGCATTTCAGAGTCCATGGCTGAAACCAAAGTTGGAGGCTGTGGGCCAGGCCTAATTCAAGTTCAAATTTATGTTGGCAAAATACTCTAGGACTCTCACACATAACTATTCAACAGTCTATCTGTATAACACTTTTTCGAGGGTGTTCCAAAGTTTAACCCCAGTAACAGAAATACACATATTTGTTAAAGTTAGTACGTACATAGATTTGCTTGAACTTACATTTATGCCTGGATGAATATCGTGATTCATGTATTCTGAAAAAAAATTGTACATTCATTGGTAATATATAATGATATGCCTTAAACATAATTATAGCAGTTTTTAGTTTTACAAGATCTGGTATTTTAAGAATAAATTATGTACATTGTGAAACAGTAAGTTTGTGGGATCAAGTACTTTGGCGCCACAAATTAATCTTATAACCCTTTTATGTAATAAAACTAAACAAAGTATATTTGTAGCATATGTGTTACCCCATACTTCAGCACAATACAAATATCTGCAGTTATTCTGCGATTACCAAAATCGTGTAATTGGTTTTTGATATATTACGAGACAATCTATTAACAAAAAACCATGTCTACAGTTGTAAATCCACCATTTATCACCTGAACAAGTTCATTTAAGTCTCTATCACAACATAATAAATTGGTATCATCAGCAAATAAAATATACTTGAACACTTGTGAGACTCTACAGATGTGATTAATATACATTATAAATAATGTTGGTCCCAAGATGGAACCCTGAGGGACACCACACGATACATTTAGTATTTCTGAATGACAGTTATTAAAACTGACAAATTGCATTCTATTTTCTAAATAACTCTAAATCCATTCCTGTGCGACATCACGCAAACCATAGAAATGCAGTTTGTTTACACAGTATATCATGATCAACACTATCAAAGGCCTTGCTTAGGTCAATAAATACTCCAACAGTAGATTTATTTGTTCTAATGAAGTTGTAATTTCTTCTACCAAATCTAAAAGAGCCTCAGTTGTTGACATGCTAGATCTAAACCTATACTGACTTGGACTGAGTATGTTACATTTATCAATGAACAAGTCCAATCTGTTGTTATAATATTATAGTTTCTGCAGAATTTTTGAGAATTGTGGTAATAAAGATATTGGCCTGTAATTTGTAAAAACGTTTTTTTATCCAGACTTATATAGCGGAATAACTTTAGCTATTTTCATTTTGTTTGGAAAAACACCTGTTTGAAATGAAACGTTACATATATGAGCAAATGGCTTAGCTATTTTATAAATTATTTTCTTAAGCAGGCTAATGTCACTTAAATCAGTTGATCTTTTATTTTTACAATTTTGAACAGTTCAAATAATTTCTAAGTCATCAACAGGACTTAGAAACATAGTATGTTTAATGATTTCTTCTAAGTAATCATAAATAGATGTATCGTTTTTAGGTAAGGGGATATTTTTTGCTAAGTTTGGGCCAACATTTGTAAAGAAGGTATTAAATTCATTAGCAATATCTTCTTTCTTTGAAATTATCTTGTTGTTTTTTATAAAGTATTCTGGACATGTTGGCTTATTTATGTGTTTGTTAATTACTTCATTTAGTATTTTCCAGGTCGCTTTAGCATTTGCTTTTTTTTATAACATCGAGCTATAATAGTTTTTTTAAGTAATTCTTAATATAGATGTTAATTTATTTTTGTACGTTTTGTATTTTTGTTCTGCTTCTGCAGATCTCATTAAAATGAATGCTTTATATAACTTATTTTTCTCTGCACAAGCACGTTTTAAACCTTTGGTGAACCAGGTTTTGTATTTTTAAAGCATTTTTGGGGAACTTTTGTTACTGGACAGTGTTTGTTAAATATATCCATAAATATGTGTAGAAAATAGTCATATGCTTGATTAACATCATCAATTTTTAGCACACTTTCCCAGGTTTGTTGACTTAGTTCGATGCCATTTTATCCTCATTCATATTTCTGATCCCCGCGTCTTCGTGACATATAACTCTGGCAGTTTAGGATATATGTAACTGTCTACTAGCTGAATGTATTGGATGTAGTGTGCAACGTAGGGGGTCGAAAGGTAGGTCGTCGCTGCAGCGCGCAGAAATGATTTATTATATAACACTGTCGCCGCAGGGGTCATGAACTCAGTCTCGACATTCTGGCACGACGTTCTGGACCGCTCGACGTTGCATCCCGTCGCGCTAACCTTCGCCATGAACCGCTAACCTTTGACATGAACCGCTAACCTTTTGACATGAACTGCTAACCTTCGACGTTCTGGACTGCATCGACGTTCTGGACCGCGACACCGGCACCCTACCGCGCGACCACTGCTCCCCACGACCAATACATTATTTTCATTGACATCGAGGATGGACATTGTGTGGGACAAAGTCCTTTGATAACGGCTTGAAACTAGCAGCTAGGGAGAGTGCGAGTTACAAAACAGGCCAAAGTTTCTTTTAAAAAATGACCACAGTTACTGCAGGACTAAAAGAAACAAGGAGGAACTTTTCAAGAACTTTTTAGCACCAGCCAAAGGACAAGTAGGTGTGTGTGACAACATGTGACAGTGTGGCATATCACGGCACAGTTGTGATGCTAATTATATATACATGACAATTAAAACATAGTTTAGATGCAAAAGCAAATAAAAGAATAAGCATGTTACCAAGGATAAACACATTAACGCACACACACGTACAGGTAACATTTTATTTTAAATAACACCACTTCTTCAATGCGGCATTGATCTTGGCTGATTCTTCCCGGGACATATGTTGGTTTTACAATGCATCATGGTTTTGTTTGCATCTTAAAAATTATTTACAAAGTACAATTAAATTGTTTGGATAGTACTGTAAAGGTTCAATTTGTATTTGTAATGTGGTGCGTCAATACATATGCATATAAAAAGTAAGCTTTTTTTATTTTATGTCAGGTGTGAAGGTGTATTACAAGAAAGTTACCTAAAATACAATAAGTTGTATCACAGACAATGGTGTCGTTTATGTGTTTGATCCGTTCTTCCTCAGTTAGCCGCACCGCATGTAAATGTTTCTTGGAAGTGACTTGCCTCCTCTCATATGCCTGTAATGATAGAAACGTGAACGTTTATTGCGCATAAACGATTGCTAATCAAACGCGCATGAATACAATAGGGCTGTTGAATCTCGCCGCCAATAAACAATATTCCAATCATCAACAGTTGTATTCATACTCACGGGATCTATCATGGAACAACATGGTTATGAAGATACGTTTAAATGACAGTGGGATTGTGCAATGGCTTAAACTGACCTAGCACTATAATAAAGCAGATTCCAAACAGACGGTGCAGCTAATGCAAAAGCTCTAGTTCCAGTGTTAACATTTAGGCACACAAACTAAAACAGAACTTGACACTTGAAACTGTGTAGGTTTAAAAAAATAAATACGATGGTTGCTTGCATGAAAGTGCATGGTATGTCATAGTACGTATCTAAATGATTATGAACACATTTGTGATATGTAATTTTTTGATATGCTTAAGAACAATGTTGCGAATAAAAGAATTACTTTAATCCAATGTGCTAGTTACTAGTAGTGCAATTGCCATAGGTTTCGCCACAGAAAGAGGCAGATGGGTGATTCCAGAATGTCGGTACATCTATGGAGATGATGAAAAAATGTGTTAAGTTATTTAGTTTTGTCTTCTGGATATGTATCCATAAAATATGATATGTGCATCGATCACACCCAATAATCAATATGTAATAATTCAATAAATTTGATATGCCAAAACAATTATGTCAATGCTTTTACGTGACAAAAGACGGTTTTATTATCCAATAATGCTACGTCAATCAAAGCAAATTTATTTTAATGTTGACATCAAGTTCATACTTCTATTACTTATAAATGACGGGACATTTTCTGGTGGGTGGAGGTATATTTGGGAGTAAATACACACAAATCGAGAATACTGCGAAACATAATTGTGACGCATTGTGTAAGTAATCGATATAGAATTTATCGATAATGAAGTAATCCACAATCGCAAGATATGTGTAAAAACAATAACAATAATATACGTCTTGCAAGGTTTTGCGAGTCTAATGATATACATGATATGAAAATAAGATAACAAAAGAAAGATGTCCTGTACTGTAACAGGACTGACACTTTGCATTGGTAGGTTAGCATATGTACAAACCATTAAGTAATATGACCAACTAAACGAACACTGTGTATTTATTTGCCTAAAAGAATACACAATTCACACACTCCAACCAACAAAGAAATATTACACTCCTACCACTTGCATTGCATCGTCTCACACATGCTGCATAATGACATCCCACATGGCGGGATCGACCTGCACGTGGCGAGACCCAACATTGGAATGCTCGTCTATTAAAGACAGTACATCGTGATACGACTAACAACATATATCTGGTACAGTTGTGCACCAGTAAAACCTGTTATGGCCTGCCTTGGGCATACAGCGCATTGTACATCGGTGTCGTCAAGATCTTCGATCTTGCCTGGATATGCACCATTGTCATACCGGACAACGCAGTATTTCCAGATCAGTGATTGATCTACAATGTTGATGACGTTGTGAAATTGATACGAGTTCTTGACATGGGTCTATACATGAACGTTTCGCACTTTATTTCGCGTTGTTGCTCTAGGATATTCAGCTTTCGAAATACGTTTTTCTTTCCGACATTTGGTGTCACGCTGGTATCTTTTCCTCTACTTTTCTGTCACAGTTTCTTCTCTTTTTCAAGTGTGATCCTAACCTTCTTTAGTTACTTGTAAAACCTCACTCAGACCCGTCTCACTTGTTTCGTGCCACATTCTCATCTGTTCTCTGGTGATACAGCTTGGTTTGGTGTTGTCGTCGTTGTTCTTATGGCAGCCAAACTGTCCTCACTTCTCGCTTTCCTGGTCGACTTGATTGTATCTCGTCCATTGCTTTCATTGACTTCTTGTGTTTGTCTGATTGGTCAGAAATTACAGTTCGTGTTTTTTAAGTTTTTTTCAACATGCTGTATACTCTTTTCTTCTAAAAAGATCAGCATCTCGT
This sequence comes from Oasisia sp. SBJ-2009, assembly GCA_964017155.1. NCBI lineage: Eukaryota > Metazoa > Annelida > Polychaeta > Sabellida > Siboglinidae > Oasisia > Oasisia sp. SBJ-2009. The sequence goes on along the minus strand of OZ024860.1, from coordinate 51,243,582 downwards.
CGCTGCCGGAACTTCCTCTGGCCTTCAGTGTTTGTTTTTCTCATTATCTGCAAGAATATGGTGTATGTGAAAATATACAGTTACAAGACATCGTATTATTATAATAATTGTAAGTAAGTAAGTGATTTGAGTAATCACTAGAAATTATGGGTATCTAAATATCGGTACTGCTACACACTCGGTGTAACAGGGCTGACCATAAACGACATGTGACAGCATTGACATCAGTGGACGACGTCTAACTTAAACAATATCCCTGTTATCAGTGGGCTTTTATACGGTATGTTTATATTGTTAATTGTATAAAAGAGTGTGTCCGAGGAATTGTTGACAGTGAGTTAATTAAGTAGCAGGACGGACCAAAAAATCCCAACTTTCGACAATGTATTCAAATAATAGCCATTCATTTAATAATTCGAATGCCGTACATTTCTCACCTCATTTACGTTACCGCCGTGTCATACGTTCTTCCATCTGGTGTATGCGGCTAAATACAACTCGATAATCAATTTCGTAAATAAACACCGTAACAGTACCAACATAACAACACTTGCATTGTTGTTGGAGAAGATAAATTGTTGATTCTTCAATAAATGAGTACCAAGCATAAGTTATTGTAATATGAAAATGGTAGATTTTCTTAGAACATTATATATATATATATATATATATATATATATATATATATATATATATATATATATATATATATATATATATATATATATATATAGGTATTCACTGAATAGAGTGTTTAATATGTAAAGAGTGAAGACTTAATGCAGTAAAAATCAAGCCACCCCTCTTGGGACAGCGCATATTACCCCATGTGACTTGGATATTTTGCTAATAGAGAAGATATAATTTAATTTTCACAGTGAATTATTACTTGATGTAATGACATATTGGCAGCTAAAACAACGTTTGAAACTAGAATGTTAATTTTCTCCAAGTCACATGTCATAATATATTGAGGACACTGAATTACCCTGTGCATTTATAATCACCGATATATTAACGACTATGTCTTATTTCAAGGATATAATGACAATAGGTGTTAAACATTTGAGAGATAGGTAACATTACAGTTGTCATAAAATGACTCCTGGGTTTCGTATTGAATGCGTGGACGTAACATTCTGAGCAAATACCCCCAGTAGGTATGTATTGAAAAAATTCGTATTTCTCTTACTGTGCTAACCTATGCCAGTAATACGAAATTATGTCTTATTTGCTTTATTGAATCGTCCAGTGGAAACATACATATAACGTGTTCAATCAGGGAACAGAAGATAAACAAAGATATGTATGTATGTATGTATGTATGTATGTATGTATGTATGTATGTATGTATATATATATATATATATATATATATATATATATATATATATATATATATAATCTGCACAAAGCATCTGCAGAGTGGAATACATTCGAATGATTATTTGATCACCTGTCATTTTGCTATTTTGCTTCAAGTTATTTATCAACTATCTTACAAATGAAGCTCAAATTAGCAAACGTTCTGTAGAAATGTTTCAAGTGGATTTTCATGTGTTTCCTTAAAATCATCTCAACAAATACCTCTCTTGAGGGATGTATTTATGATACGTATTTCACAGCCGTAGAGCAGTATGGAGTCATCAAGGGCTCTGTAGCATCGTTGGAACAAATATTGGTGGTTTTCCACATCTTGCTGAATGTAGTCATTGTTGCGGATCCGAGGTCATTCAGATATGGATAATTTTGTTCGACCGTCCATATCTAGTAAGTATGGAGATAAACTATCTTAAAACATCCATTTGCACGAGTTTCTCGCCGTTCATCGTGATGTCAACAATTATATTCCATATGTTCTCTATACTGCTAATCAGTTTGTCATTGTCGTTGCCAGAAGCAATTAATGTGTTCTTTCCACTAAGGTAAACACATTTTTTACAAATTATGATGACCGAGTATTAGAGTCGTAATAATCATGACTCTATGACTTTTTTTGCCCCTCAGAGGCAGGTCATAACACAAAATCTCCACTTAGCTACAACATAGCCGCGTGTAGTCTTAATAGCCGGGTAGGGTATATTACTGTTATTAAATAAACCTGGATAATATTGAACAGTAGACACAAAGCAACAAGTCAAGTCGGTTGAACCAACATGAAATTTTCTATAACTGGCATTTCTAGGCTAAGTTTCTCTATTCAGATAACTAATTTGCTGTAGCAGCACAGTTAACTGTGGATACATAGCGGGTTTCTGCGAAATCCTCTCTGTTGTCTGAACAGGGACTTTATTCTTATGCTTGATTATGCTTACTGATTAGTCTAGTTTTAGTACAGACACATGTAAACCACTGAGACGACTATGCATATATGTACTATACAGAATAAACATTATTATTATGAAAGAAGCGGCGATATCACTGTGTAAACACGTTAGTTGAAACGTTGAGTCTCAGTAGGACTTTCAACGTTCATTGTTCAACCATTGTTGGTATGAAATTATGAATTTAAATGTGAACCTAAATGTGTAAGTCCCAATGTTCTTAATAAATATAACAACTTCTTATGCGCCAATATCCTCCATTGTCAAGCTCAGCGGCGCCAAAAAAAAACAAGGGACTAAACAATATCGTAATGGAAGACGATGCTAGAACGTTAAGTCTTTAGACGCCGGCGGAATGAAACGATGTTACATTTTAATTTAACACTGGCAGGAAGAGAATCCCACAGAGTTGGTGCGGCAACAAAGAAAGCTCCTGTTCCAACTTTCGGTATCACCCGATGGATGTAAAGAAAGTTATTACTGGTTGACCATAGCTCTCTGAGATTTTTTGCTGGAGTGTGCAACGAATTCAGATATGCTGGTTGCATCGGTGAGAGGGCTTGCGTGATAGGCTATTGTACGCATCTTGAAAACAATGCGATAATGCACAGGGAGCCAATGCAATTATTTCAGAAGCGGCACTGAGTGACACAAACAAGAGCGTATGACTACTATTGCCAACAATTTTTGGACATGTTGAAGTTCTGCTGTCTCCTTGTTTGCAGTGTTGTAAAGGAACGAATTGCAGTAGTCAAGTACGCTGATTACTAGAACTGAACAGTTGCAATGGCTTTAGCAACGGAAAGTTTTTTCAAACGTTACTCTCAGGTTTAAAACTAAGGCAGCTGGTGTGGTACACTGACTCAGGATATGTGTCGGGCAAAAGCCATCGAGTTGTGCACGCTGCATTCAGATACCAATGATGAGAAAGTCGGTCGTGTCTGCATTTAGCCTGAATTTACTGTTTTTCATCCAACAGTCTTGGAGACAGTCCTTGAGCTTGTTTTAGCAGCAACCCATGTCTGGTATGGTCAAAGAAATGTAGATGTGCGTATTATCTGCATAACGGTGATGATCCAAGTTGTGACATAGACAAAGAGAGCTTCGTGGCGTTGTATACATAGTGACAAGCAAGCACCAAAATACAACCCTGGGGGAGGTATGACAAAACAGTTCAGATGTGCCGTACCATCTTTACAACCGTGTAATGAGAATATCGTGGTCAATAGTGTCGAAAGCAGCGGATAGATCAAGGAGGGTCAGTGCAGTAACTTTGCCATTATCAATGTTAAGGTTTATGTCATTGTGCACTTTTAAAAGAGCAGCTTCTGTTGAGTGAAATGTTGTGTTCGCAGACTGCGACACATTTGATACGCAAATTGGTGAGATATAAGACAGTTTGCTACAACCTCTTCAGGCATTTTTGAAATAAACATCATATTGAAAATGGGTCTGTGTAGGTGTATGTATGCAGGGGTGACTTCTAAAGAACTGTGTTTACATTCGCAAATTTTATATCTTCAATAAATAAGCCGGAGCGCAGTGATGCATTTATGATTTATGTTATTGGTATAATAATTATATTATTAATATGTCAAGGCAGGCTTTCAAGAGTATGGTTGGGAGTGGGTCTTGATCAGAAGACTTACTTGGGGACGGCGTGATTATTTTTTTCACTTCAGCAATTTTGGCTGGTTCAAACAAAGCAAAGCGAGGTGAAAATTTACTTGTGAAGAGTCAAGTTTTACAATGTGTAGAGTAACACATGGAAAAGAAGAATGGCTAAGGCTAGTTTTGTCTTCAAAACGACTAAACAAAGAATTACACAGTGACTTCCTTGATGCTTGAGTTGGCAGAGTAGGAGCAGGCCGTCTACGTAATATTTGATTTATGCATTTCCATAGCTGTTTTGGTGAAGCAGAAAACATTTGCGTAATAATATTATAATAATTAATGACATTTGTTGGTTATATAGATTGCATTGTCGTGAGTAAAGTGATCTGTCTAAGGATTAACTGCTCCTAATCTAAGTGAAGATTAAAATCGCTAACAATGTAAAATTCTGAATATGCAAATTCAGGCCAAGCTACTTGGCATACTACTTTCAAATGGTCATAGTTTAACAAATATATAAAACAATGATGAGAGTTGGTGGTCAATACGTATCTACGTAATAACATATGTAAAATACATTTACAACCATGACACATATAGGCATTGCTGATTATGCAAATTCAGGCCAAGCTATTTGGCATACTACTTTCAAATGTTCATAGTTAATCTATATGAACCAGTGAATATAAAACGACAACACAGGCATATGCTTATTGTTTATTATTATGATTATGGGAGTAGGAAATCGTCGTTAAATATATACATATATTAACACAAACAAGTTTTGTTTTAATTGTACAGTTATCACATATATTTTTTATGTGAAACGAATTATTGGTGAAGTAAAATTATGAAACACTAAATCGATCTTTCAGCATATGATCAGCTCGATATATTTAGTTTTTTTTCAACTTGTTGTTTATACGACACAATGTAGCGCTTACGTTAAATATTCCGTTTTGACTTTTGAATATATATATATATATATATATATATATATATATATATATATATATATATATATATAATGTCAATTTAGTTGATAAAAAGCATGCTAGACTTTCTGTTAAAATATTAAGACACTTCACGTTTTAAGGATTCCGGGTCGGCTGTAATTTCGAACGTTGATACACCATACATGTTATGTATATTATGTATGGTTACAGCCAACAAACTGTTTACTGAAGTTAGCAATTGTAGACGTTTTTAGACCATGGCAGCCTACTCGTCGTTCTGCATTTGAGTAATACTGAGTTTAAACAGTGTGGTGCGAGTTGCATCCTCTACTCACATGCTTGGTATGTGGTTCAGCAATGTAGTAAAGTGTGTTTCCCCTATTCAGATTAGTAGTATCAATGTTGAGCAGTGCAGTCTAGTGTTTGCTCTACTCACATGGATAGTATAACAGCCTAATTAGTGTCGTTGAAGTTGCTTCCCTGACTTATGTTATTCTAAATCTTTGTGATAAAACATCCAAATATGTGTGTCTTTTTCAACAGACACACTGGCTGATAAACTGATTGAACGGCGGGAAGTCGCTGAACCTCAACGGAAACGCATGAAAAGTACTGTATATGAGGTCAACACTAGCTTGTACATGATCGAAATGCATTTTGTAATAAAACGAAATATATTTCAGTTACTTTGTGCACAGGAACTAAGATAGTGTCAATGCAAAATAGTTCATTTTACTGTTGTGTCTGTTGAATGTCAAACCACGGAGTTTTATGTACATACGTTCATGGTCAAATCATGCTATATCTTTTAAAATGGCTAGATATGCATTCGCTAATGTTATTGGACAATCTGACACATGGTTGATTACTGTTTTATAGCTAAATCGTATGCAAACATGCCAATCCCAGAAACTGGAGTCATAAATGTGTCAAACCTTGGTCAGATTCTATTAAACCTGTTGATTATAAGATGGTTCTAAATAATTGACAAACTCTGTTGTCGTACAATATTTAAATTACATTATTTAAAGAAAACTTCAGTATCGTTGCAATCCCTGTCTCTCGACGGCATCACGATAATATTCATACATACTAACTCCCACAATTTAATATGTTGTTCTTGCAAATTGTATGTTCTATTGGAATCAAGGTGTAAACACAACAGGTGCACTTCACGTCAGCACGTGGCGACTTCGTGTCGCTTACTTTTAAAAACGTCATCTAAACTTAATCATAAAATCACTATAATGAAGTGATGGTTTGGAAAATCTACGGAGTAATTACAAATTTACGCTTCATTGCTTCATGAATATTAACGAGGACATATAGCAATAATTAGTAAGTAATATTTAACTTATAGGTATCTCATAATTACCTACCAACCTCACTTTGTAAATGAGTAGCATTAGAAAAGTAAAATTTGTATTGTCAACTATTTGTATTGGTTTGTTCTTTTTATCTTTATGCCACGCTATAATAAACCAAGTCTGTTTCAAACGTTTGATTGTAGTATCACTGAAGGAGCGACTGCGAAAAAAGTACAAAGACAAACATTCGCTTGATAAACTGGATGGAAGATTCGTCGACCTTCGTGTTCAGAAATTCCGGCTTGAAGCCCTCCCAGACACACTCTCAGAACGGGACCTGATGAAACTGGAGAAGCGCAGACAGAAGAGCCCTGTTGTCCCACTTAAAGATTTGTTCAGCAAGATGAAGGGTGATAAAGACGCCCCAAGGAAGGTACTTACCCGGGGTAGACCGGGCGTGGGGAAGACAACCCTTGTAGAATATCTTGCAAGAGAATGGGCGGAGGAACATCTCTGGCCTGAGATAGACTATCTGTTTGTCATCAAATTACGTAAGCTCTTGGAGACCGCAGACTGGAGCCTCAGTGATCTCCTGTTTGGTGATCTGCAACTATTAGATGATGACAAGAAAGAATTTCGTGACGAAATATGCCAGCATTCCAATAAAGCATTATGCATAGTCGACGGATTGGATGAATTTCAGCAGTTCGAATTCACCTCGTGCAGATTCCCTGTTGAAGATAAAGTAAATCTGTCTACGATGATATCCAGCGTCATTAGCTGTAGCTTCTTACCTGATGCAAAAATGATTCTAACGACAAGACCAACCAACCGCATTCCGCCTTCTGAAGAGTTTGGCCGAGTGGTTGACATCTACGGCTTCACCACGGAAGGAATCGAGCAGTATGTGAACAAATTCTGTGCAGGCAAAGAGGAACTAAAGCACTACATCAGGGCAAACATTGACACAAATCCAAACATGAAAACGTTCTGCCACACGCCCATTCTGTGTCGCTTTGTTTGTGAGAGCCTGGAGGACATCCATGAAAACCCAAAGCAGCTCGATACCCTGGAGGAGATTTATGAAGATGAAGAATGCAGTAAGAATAAGGAGAGAATGTGTGAAAACCCAGAGCGCATCACTGATCGAGGCATGCAAACGATGACACAGTTGTTTGTTAAAGCAACTCATCGGATTGGCAGAAAACTCCATCCGTCTTTGAAGAATGACAGCAAAGAGCGAAACCTGGGAGGGATCTTCAGCATTTTAAAGGGGTCTTTCCTTAAGCATGCTGCATTAGCTAAAAGTGGCATGACAAACCCCTTGAAATTACTCTTCGATGATGCCGATTTGGAAGATAATCAATTTACCCATGATGATACGCAGACAGGGTTTCTTTCAGGATCAAAGAAAACTGACCCAAACGACACACGTACATACAAAGACACCTGGTCATTCTCTCACCTCACTCTACAGGAGTTCTTTGGAGCGTTTGGGCTGCTTCAAGGACCAAACAAAGCTATTTTAGAGCTCCTAAGAAACAAAGAGTCTCGCAAACAGAATGAGATGGTGATAACATTTCTACTTGGTCTGCTGGGAGATTCCCGAAATGGGTACTTTTTGAGATATCTTGGATCAGTTGTGGCCTCGTCTGAATTATGCGAAGAAATGATCGATCAGCTCGCAAAAAAGCTGAAGAATGATCCAGTGAAACTGGCAACATTTGTCTTTGAAACACAGTGCAAAGACCTGGTGAAGTACATGCCAGAAAAGATCGATGCATCAAGGATCTACCCAGCGGAGATGCTCTCACTGTGTTGGGTGTTACAGCAGGACACATGCCGGATCACACATGTTGGGTAAGTTGTGTAAGACATTCACCTGAATAATATATGCGTACTGGATGATGCCTACTGTGTATTTCACCTCAACATCGCAAAAGGTCTGTCAAACATCAACATAACTGCTGAACACGGGGAACACTCGGACGTCTCATCGTATTCTATGCAGATCATGTCTTATCCTTCAACAATATTTTATGAGGCAATTGTATGCGGGAATATTTTATGATGAATTGTGCCAATATTGTAATAACGGTTATGTTATTCTGTGTCAGAAATCAGTATTAGGAAACAAAATTCCGACAGTGCACGGTATCACAAACACCATAAATGTATCTGTTTTGTTATGGTTGAACCAATATAGACTGATTCTAAAAGGTGTGTTTCACCGAAAAATAAACATGTTTCATAAGCACACAACAATGAGGTTTATAGTAAGTTCGCGACTTCTGTATGTCACTTTCCTTCTATGCAACATGATTCCTTTTAGTGTATACTGCTTAGCAATGTTTCAACAGTTCCTTACTATTGAACTATTCAGTCGATACATATGTTGAACACCACTTAATTTAACATCAGATAAATACTACACACACCTACACAAACTACACGTGTGATCATGCTGCGGTTTCTCCTTCAGCTTGAGTGGCTGTGTGTTGGACATCCATCTCATGAAACAGTTGTGTAGTGCACTGAAACAGAACAAGACACTTCAGGTGCTGAAGTAAGTACACATCGTTTATATTAAACAAAATAGGAGGTATAATGTACTGAATTATACTTTCAGTGCTTCTGGGGAGTATATTAGTATGGCATATATATACATATATATATATATATATATATATATATATATATATATATATATATAAGCCTAAAGGCAGCTTATGTCAACCAGTGCCTAGAGGACCGACTTATGTAGACCAGACGTTTTTTTATTTAATACATTTTCCAAAGATGTAAACTGGAACACTGTTTCTAATAATAATGTTTAATACATAATGAAAGTTCATCAAAATAGTTCAATAAATCAGGTATATGCAATTAAATCCGCGTATGCATAGATGCCGATTTATGTAGACCGGAGCAACGCCGGAAGCTGCATATATTTAGTTAGCCTTTTTTGCGGTAGACGCCGAATCTAGTAAACAGTAAAACAGTGTTGAGAAAGGTAAATTAAGTCGAAGCCCAAGTTACGTTTGATCACGGAATGTATCGATGCGTTAACAACAAATGTCAACATTTTTTAAAGACAAAATGCAAGTTTGACTAATGTACACATAATAATATAGCCTTTTGCATTAGTGTGAAGCGTGTCATACAAGGAACAAGAAACTCCAATCCTTCGTTCAGTATATACCATAAATATAGATTTATAAGAACTTTGACCCGGTACACATAACCCGGCACACAATATACTCAAAAATATGCACGGCGCTGGCGAAAACATGCTCAAAATCACTTAAGATGTTCATTTAAAAATTAATTACGCACAGTGCTTCACTGTCATATGAACTGTTTTCACAAGCAATGGTACTAATCAATTCAATTGTGTCAGTTGTGAACTAACACGTCGAATCTATATGTAGACCAGTTTTGGTCTACATAAAACAGCGGTCTAAATAAGCCGGTCCTATATGCATAATCGGTCGACATAAGAGCTGCCTTTAGGAGTATATATATACATATATATATATATATATATATATATATATATATATATATATATATATATATATATATATATATATATATATATATATATATATATATATATATATATATATATATGACAGCCCATCCGCTCAAATTAAGTACCCCTCCATGTCATTCTCAAATTAGCACCCAACCATAATCCAAGTGCCTTTAGGCGTACTTCAGTTAAATGCCTAATAAATGCTAATAATCACAAATTGTTTGAATATTTGCCATTTCTCGAACTTGTCCATTGCATTACTATGCAGCACGCTGCAGCTATCAACATGCACACAAAACAAAAGAAATATGTGCACATCTACGAAACTAGGAAATGGCTTGGTGGCGATGATGATGATTTTCGTTAATATAACATGTAATACATTGTACAACTATACGTGTTTTACATTCTATATTAAACCAAATCATCATGATCACTAAACTGTGACATGGCCAAAAAAATACTTTGACATCTGCTAAAGTACAATATTCTTCGTTTGTGTAAATTTCATGTAAAGTACGCTCCAATTGTATTTCCTAACAAAATATATACAGAGCGCTGTTTATAATTGTGATACATAACGAAATGCAGAAACGGCATTTAAACATGTCACTTTTAGTGCACTAAAGACTTCCGGAGAGTCTATGTTATGCCGCATGTTGCGGACTTACTGGTAGGACTTGATCTTTGCGGTAAATAGTCGGATTACAACAGGGTCAAAAACCAACGATTGTTGTAAATCTTTTACAATGAATATTATTCAATAAATTAATCTGACAAATTACCATCGAATTCTTGCCATGTTGGATTTGTTTATGCTTTTGGATTTGCTGTGTAGTGGATTTATGTTATGACATTGAAAAGGTCAACTATATGGCAATATGTCAGAACTAAAAAAACATTTGCAAAAACAATCTGATACGACCACAATGTTTCTTATACATAATTAAATTTGCAATTAATGTAAATTCATCTAAATATCTACATATAACAGGATTATTGGACAGATGGGGCAAGATCTATGACAGCTAAAACATAAAATCAAGCATTTATGATAAATAGTTCAGGCCTTGCCTTAGAAGCCCGTATATATTTGCGCAAGCTTAGACTTTGATGGTTGATTTTAATATAGGTATAGGTTACCCTAGATTTAATAATTTATTAGGTGCAATCCCTGATTCACATATAATACCTCTAAGACGCCATTTTTTATAACTTCAATTTTTTGGAGATTTGCAAAACTATACATTTTTGGAAAGTTTAGGACCTACTGAACCTGAAAAGTAATGTTTACATTTTTTCTAAACACTCTATGGCGGCCATCTTGGATTTCCAAAATGGCGTCTATTTTTGGCTCACATTTTGCAATATCTCGGCTTCTAAGCATCTTAGGCTTTTGATTTTGGTGTCTACATATACATTTTCAGAGACAGACAAGGAATCTAATGAGACAACTTACAATACATTACATTTAATGCAAGATAGTATAAATCACAATGTCTACTCAAAAAATGACCACTATGTACTTCTTGTGTACCTACGTATATCAAGCAAATGACATTAGTCATCACTGTCATCATCTGAATCACGATTTTCGTAGTATGTTTCTTCGTCGATTTTACAATGTGTGTTACACATGCAGGCATAGATATGTGCAAGGTGAGTTATTTGACTTGCACGAGCAGCGATTAGATGTGCAGTTCCCTTTGCACTGACACCTGACCATCTCAATGATAGTCTTCGGTGCTGGTGGCACATTGGTGGTGGTTGGGTTGAGCTGGTCATCATCGTGATCCCTGTGATAGCCATTCTGCAGAGGATCCAACGGAACCTGCTTGGAATGAGCAACCTGGCCCCAGACTCTAGCTTGCACATGCGTCCTCAACATGTGCTGCTTGAGGGCACCCATGGTAGGTGGTTGCTTCTCACTTTCTGCCATGTATTTGCAAAATAGGTGCCAACGTAGATAAGGAATGCTTGAGATCTGGAGGCCTTTTGGATAGTATGCAGTGCACACAAACCTGGCCAATGTTGATTCCATGAAGTCCTCCGTCACATCCGTGTCATCACAAAGCATGCACAGGGCCCTGGTGACATCATCGTCAGACTCCAGCAACTGGTTGAACCAGGTTGGCTTGCCTATTCGTGCAAACCTTCCAGTGTTGTCTGCCCAAGAGAATGCATGGAATGCTGGTGAGGCCTTTGCTTTCTCCGGTCCCAATGCTGTCCATAATGGCTTGATCGGCTGGACACCAGAAACCATTGAGATTGAGGTGTTCTTTGGCAACAAATCACAACTAGCTATGATCAAGACGGGGACATCAGCATCAGGAGAAAAGAATGTCATTTCTGCATCCATTGAGTTTCGCTCTGTTGCAGACACACCTAAGCATATCATCAAGGTGTCTACTTCCTCGTGGTTGTTATCTGGAAAGGATCCCGCAACCTTTTGCTCCTGGTGTGGCCCGCAGCTGAGGTGATGACCAGCTTGGATGAATCTTTGTTGTAGTCCAAAGTTTTCTCAGCCAAATATTCTGTCAGATCAGCCTTTGTCTGTTCATGTGACATAAATCAACTCATTGTGATGTGCCTGATGCAGGTCTCATCTCGGATTTGGCACTGGACTGGATCCTTACTTTTCGCCTCTTTTGCCTGGTTGTGCTCTTCTGAGAATCAGCCTTGTATGTGTTAAAGACGACGATGACCTCATCAAAGGTTCTCGTGAGGTTCACCAGTCTGTCATTGAAGCATACACTGAGATCCTTCACTGTCACTACAGTTGCTGGTTTCGTTGCCATTTTCTGGACAAGGACCATGCCATCTATCACTGCAATCTTCCGACGGTGATCAGGGGGATCTGCATCAGTCTCTAAGGGGTCTTCATCTGACTGTTGGTATGCTTCTGTTGTTTATCGTGTTGTCAACTTCTCAAGTACACGGATAAGCTTGGACTTGTCATTCCATGGCAACACCGAGCCATTTGGGGAAAAGAGTTGAATTGGATTTCCGTGACTCTGTATGGCATCCTTAATCCTACTAATGGTTCCATGCTCCCGCCTGATTTTGCTTGGGGAAAGGTCGTGATGTTCCACTGCTTTGCTTCCAACATCATGGAACTGGTCCTTGAATTTCTTTGCTAGGCAGGACAGTTATGGAGCATCCAAAAAGAATCATTGTCTTGCATTGGGGTTGTTTGAGATCCCAATCAGACCAGCATGGACCTTGATGAGTTTGTTGAGGTGTTCGCATGCATGATCAGCGCCGATGGACACAAATGGGACGGCGTTCTTGGTCACAGAAATGTTGCTCTCTTCCAGTTCTCTCCATGTTTCTGGGTAGTCAATCTTGAGTGCATGCATGTCTGCTATGTATCATGGCCAGAGTCGCTTGTACTTGATCCTATCCATTGCAAAGAACAGCTTGCTGAGCGCTTCTCCAGCTTCAAGATGAAGATCAGCATTCCGAGATGCTGCTACAAAGTAGAGAATCGTCTCCGCCCGGTGCAGGTAGTTCATCATGGAACGGAACATTGCGTTCTTGGCCTTCTGTTCTTCCCAATCATGCAGCCTCTTCATCACATTCTCCTGAGTCAGCGTTTGCAGTAGATGGGCACTGGCTTGCTTCACATATTCAGCTTTTGTGTTCTTGTTTGCCACAGAGCAGGCCTCCTCTAACTCAGCGGTAGCTTCTAGGCACACATCCTTCAGGTCAGGGTTGCCCTTCAAGAACTGACCGATTGCCAGCTCATACAGTGTCATGTATGAGTAGATGTGGGCACGCAGGGAGCGCGTGCATTTGATAATCTGATAGACTATTTTCAATGCTCGAAACGTTGGCTAATATTTACCATTTGAGCCTCAGGTTGTTACTTAGAATTTACGTATTTTTTCCAAACATTTCCAAAATAGTGTCATGCATATATATAGCTCATTATAAGTTGTCCCATTAGATTTCTTGTCTCTGAAAATGTATGTTTAGACACCAAAATCTGAAGTCTAAGATGCTTAGAACCCGAGGTATTGCAAAATGTGAGTAAACAATAGTCGCCATTTTGATAATCCAATATGGTCGCCATATAGTGTTTAGAACAAATGAAAACATTACTTCTCAGGTTCAGTAGGTTCTAAACTTCCCAAAAATGTATAGTTTTGCTAATCTCCAAAAATGTGAACGAAACGTTTTTTTCTATACATAGTGAACTGGACTAATATATGTTGATAGGAACAAAGTAGAATTATATCGTGTCGTACGAACAAAAGGTTTCCAACATAATATCTTATACATGTTTTATATGTTAAGACGTACAACAGAACTAGCTGATCATAAAATTATGGGCCTTTTAATTTTGTAGATCAATTAAACGCCATCTGCATAATCAAAATTTACCATATCTCCCGGTAATAGTAGGTGTCAATTCAATAGCAGGGTAGCTGTTGTATCTCTAAGTTGAGGTTTTGTTTAATCGGGCTCACATTTGTATGGCAAAATTTACCTGAACACATGATATCCAACAGTTACTGATGTTTACGTCCTGTTCCCATGGAGGTCTAACTGATATTCCAAATAATTCTTGCACTGTGTGTTTGCGTCACAAACACACAGTGCATTTCTAACAAAATAGATACATCATTTTCTACTCAATACAATCTCTAGAGTATAGGGCACATATATTTATATATCTAAATAATAAGAAATTAAAAAGTATTATATGTTTTTAATTATGTAACTATTTATTTATTTGTAACTTTTCATATATATATATATATATATATATATATATATATATACATATATATATATATATATATATATATATATATATATATATATATATATATATATATATGTGTGTGTTTGTAAGTATATGTATATATATATATATATATATATATATATATATATATATATATATATATATATATATATATATATATGTTTATATATATATATATATATATATATATATATATGTATATATACTTACATTATATATATACTTACGTATATATATATATATATATATATATATATATTATCTATATATATATATATATATATATATATATATATATAGCAACCCTACTATTAAGCTGACAATTACAATTACCACGGTGTATGGTAGATTTGGATTTTGCAGATTACATTTAGTATATATATATATATATATATATATATATATATATATACATGTATATATATATATATATATATATATATATATATATATATATATATATATATATATACATGTATATATATATATATATATATATATATTATATATATATATATATATATATACACATTCATTTTTATACAGTATTGCTCTTCACACAAACATTTGTAACCAAAAACAGCCCCACAAAGAGCTTCACAATCTCCGAGCTAGTTCTAGACTAGTTCTGCTCAATGGATGTAGACTGCCTAACGTGAAGAAGAAGAACATTGTTGCTAGTTCTCTGCTATTTCTACTTCAGCTTGAGTGGCTGTAAGTTCGACACCCATCTGATGGAGCAGCTGTGTGAAACACTGAAGCAGAACACGACACTCCAGGTGCTAAAGTAAGTATACACTGTTTACATATATTAGTGATTTCCTATACATTTAATGTAATATTGCTCCTTCATTATTTCATGTGACCTTGTTGAACATTCACACCACATAATGGACGATATCATTCAATGCTCTAAACTACATTTGTATTATAAGGCACTAACATACCTTGAAACTAACAATGACAGATCGGTCGTATGTATGCTCACCAACAGGACACAGCAGTGTGTCACCTCAGCTATGTGATGGCATTACGTGACCATGTGCCTAGTGCCGCGAGAGCCAGTGACTATCCAAAGTGGGCGCTTGCATTTCCACCATTCAGTGTAAACTGACAACATAAATAACAACAGGGCACAACTGTGAACTAAAAGGGTTCCATGTTGTGATGACCATAGGAAGCAGTTTATTTGGGCTGATTTACAAATCAATCACGTGATGTGCACGTTTACCCTGATCCGGCCAGTAATATCCGTTCAATGTGAATGCACCAAGATAAAGAACCCTGAAAGAAGACCAATAGTGAACTATTTACAACACTACATGTTACAGTGAAAGAGCCACATATACTTCGGTAAAATAAACATAACCCCAGCCAGAGGCCGTCATTTTTGGTCAACAGGACACACAATATCCATGGGTAATACATATAATAACAAGTTTTAGCCTGGGAACAAAACTGGCAGAACAGAATGTGAAGCAGGTCATACACATCAAACCCTAGCCATGTGCAGGTAACAACGGAAAACATACGTTTACTTCGCAGTTATTAAAATGAAATCCCATTATTTTCCATATTATTAGTTGTAAGGCAAGACAATTTTTTGCAACTTTCTTCGAAATTTGCCTCTTAATAAATGTTTGTAAGACCTAAACACTGGTGTTTTAGGCGTAATAAAGTTACAATATTTCATTACAAAATGTTTATAAAAAAAAACATTGCCAACTAAAGTCTGGTTGACCAACCTTGTTACTAGTTCTGGTTTCTACCTTCAGCTTGAGTGGCTGTGAGTTGGATATCAATCTTATGGAGCAGCTGTGTGATGCACTGAAGCAGAACACGACACTCCAAGAGCTGATGTAAGTACATATTGTTTACATGTAATGTTAATGTTTCCCTATTAATTTTACGTGAGATTTCCGATTTGTTATTTCATATGAGCTTGTTGAATGTTTACTCCTACACGTCAAATGTCATCAAAATCAAACACGCTCATGTTAATTTCACTCTGTTTGTTTG
Organism: Oasisia sp. SBJ-2009; assembly: GCA_964017155.1. Lineage (NCBI taxonomy): Eukaryota > Metazoa > Annelida > Polychaeta > Sabellida > Siboglinidae > Oasisia > Oasisia sp. SBJ-2009. Next base: position 51,227,050 of record OZ024860.1, on the reverse strand, counting down.
ATTGATTTTACATGGAATGCTCCTATTTTTCTGAACGGCGTGTTTTAGCATATGGTAAATATATATGGAAACGTCACATACCGCTGGAATACTTACGTATCTTATTTTTATTATTTATTAATTTTAGTGAAATAACATATCATATGATTGGTTTCAAATCCAAACAAAAACTGCATATGGAATGAATAGTAATTTTCACAACAGTTTCATGGACATCATTACGCATTCCTCTTATATATAATATCATCATGCTGTCGGTCGCGAAGCGACAAAGACTGCTTCCATCACTTGACTCTTGCTCTCCATTTGTCTCTCTGCTGTGAGAGTGATGTCCAGGAGTCGATCTTTATGTCTCTCAGCTTCAGGTTTCTCTTGATGGTATCTTTGAACCGGAGACGAGGGCGCCCTCTCTTTCTGTGACCAGAAGACAGTTGAGAGTAGAGAACCTGCTTCGGTAGCCTGTCTGATGACATCCTCATGAGGTGTCCAGTCCACCGGAGATTCTTTCTGATCAGAAGATCTTCCATAGATGGCAGCCCTGTCCGTTCGAGTATTTCATTGTTTGTCACTTTGTCCATCCAGGTTATCCTCATGATCGAACGCAGATGTCGCATCATGAAGGCATGCAACTTTTTCACCTGTCGTCTGTACGCTGTCCATGCCTCGGCTCCGTATAGGAGGGTGGACAGCACAATTGCACGGTATATCTTGCCTTTAACCCGCATGGACACATGGTGGTTGTTCCAGAGTCTCTGGCGTAGTCGGCCGAAAGATGCACTAGCCTTGGCCATCCTCCTCTGTATTTCATCGTCAATGCATCCGTCACTTGATATAGTGCTTCCGAGGTAGGTGAATTCCATAACAGAGTTCAGCTTGTTTCCATCAACCATGATATCCTCCTCTCGGGTTCTTGTAGAGTTGGGTTGGTACAGCACCTCGGTCTTCTTGATGTTAATCTACAGGCCGAACTTCTTTGACGCATTGGAAAAAGCATCCACTATTTTCTGCATCTTTTCAGCAGAGTGTGCAACCAGTGCACTGTCATCTGCGAATAGCAGCTCCCTCATCAGTATCCGTGTAGTCTTGGTCTTCGCTCTGAAGTGTGCGACGTTGAATAGGTCAGCGCTCTGTCTGGACTGTATGTAGATGCCATCCCCCATGTATCGGAAAGCATTGTCGAGCATTGCTGATAGGAAGATGGAAAAGAGCGTGGGCGCCAGTACACAGCCTTGCTTGACCCCATTTGTGACCCTGAAAGATTCCGAGACTTCCCCTCCAACATTAACAGTCGCCATCATTCCGGTATGTAGTGCCTCGATCATTGTTGTGAACTTCTCTGGGCAGCCATACTTCTTCAGTAGCTGCCATAGTCCGGTCCTCCCAACTGTATCGAACGCCTTACTGAAGTCGACAAATACCATGTACAGTGGTCGGTCCTGCTCAATGCACTTTTCTTGTAGTTGTCGGAGACAAAATATCATATCCACGGTGCTCCGGTTACCTCTGAAGCCACATTGTGTCTCCGGAACTACCTCTGGTGTTAGGTGGGTAGATAGTCTGTTGAGGAGGATCCTGGCGAAGATCTTGCCTGCTATGGAAAGAAGACAGATTCCTCTATAGTTCCCACAGTCTGTTCGATCACCTTTCTTGTAGATGGTTATAATGCTTGCATCCTTCCATGCTTGTGGTACAGAACCCATCTCCCAGGCATTGGTGATTAGTTGGTGCAGTCTGCTGAACAGATTGTCTCCTCCGTGCTTCCATACTTCTGCAGGAATTCCATCTCCTCCAGGTGCTTTGCCATCTTTCAGGCTAGCGATTGCTCTAGCCATCTCATCCATAGTTGGAATCTCATCAAGGCTTGTCTTGGTAATGCGCTGCGGGATGTTGTCCAGAGCTTCGTGATCTATGTCGCCAGGGACGTTGAGTAGCTTCTGGAAGTGTTCACTCCATCTTGCCACAACTCTCTTGCTGTCAGAGAAGGTTTCCATTCCGTCTGTTGATTTTAGTTGAACAGGTCCCTTCTTTTTGGGTCCCCACACTTCCTTCAGTCCATTGTAGAAGCCCTTCATGTTGTTACTGTCGGCAGCTCTCTGCAGCTCCACTGCTTTCCTTTCCCACCAGTCCGACTTCAGTGCACGGGTGTGTGTTTTTGTAGCAGTCTGCAGGCATCTTTGTATGCTGCAGTGGTGGATCTAGTGCTCCTGGTTTGCAACACTCTCTGGTGGGCTTGATCTCTTCTGCTCATAAGAGTCTGTAGCTCCTGGTCGTTGGGGTCGAACCAGTCCTGGTGTTTTCTGTCTGGCTTGCCAAGATATGTCTTGGCTGTGTTGTACACAACCTGCTGCAGATATAATATATAATATATAATATATAATATATAATATATAATATATAATATATAATATATAATATATAATATATAATATATAATATATAATATATAATATATAATATATAATATATAATATATAATATATAATATATAATATATAATATATAATATATAATATATAATATATAATATATAATATATAATATATAATATATAATATATAATATATAATATATAATATATAATATATAATATATAATATATAATATATAATATATAATATATAATATATAATATATAATATATAATATATAATATATAATATATAATATATAATATATAATATATAATATATAATATATAATATATAATATATAATATATAATATATAATATATAATATATAATATATAATATATAATATATAATATATAATATATAATATATAATATATAATATATAATATATAATATATAATATATAATATATAATATATAATATATAATATATAATATATAATATATAATATATAATATATAATATATAATATATAATATATACTATATAATATATAATATATAATATATAATATATAATATATAATATATAATATATAATATATAATATATAATATATAATATATAATATATAATATATAATATATAATATATAATATATAATATATAATATATAATATATAATATATATATATATATAACATAATATATAATATATAATATATATATATATAACATTGTGGAAATCCTTGTGAATCTTAAATTACTTATTGAATATCAACATACATTGTATATGTGTAAAACTTTGTCTTTTCAAACCAATTGATGTCTTTAATGGATTTCAAATTGAATGGATGGTGCGTCATCACAGGATGTTTACCTTGATATTCCAAAAGCGTTTTGTTAAATTGCTGTGTCTAAGAATGCTACACAAGCTAAATGCCCAGAATATGCGTGAGGTATGATAAGTTGAATATTTATCGCACAGACATTAGTAAATAAAACAGCCCTTTAACGTGTAACAACATCTCTAAACAGAGTAGTTCAGCTCATTGGATGGAGACTGTATATAACAAGAAGAAGAAGAACTTTATTAGTACTGTGGTGCTATTTTTTCTCCAGCTTCAGTCGCTGTGAGTTGGACATCGATGTGATGAAGCAGTTGTGTGATACACTGAAACAGAACACGACACTCCGGGTGCTGGAGTAAGTACACATTGTTTATATGTATTAATATTTTCCTAAGCATTTTATTTCTCATTGCTCGTTCATAATTTCATGCGACCTTGTTGAACATGCACACCGCATAATCTAAGATACCATTCAATGCTCCAAAATATGTTTGTATTGTAAGGCATTAACATACCTTCGATCATATTATTTGACACGAATCTAGACCTTTGCACTCACTGGATAGAACCTTGAAACTAATAATGACAGACCGGTCGTATGTATGCTCACAAACAGGACACAGCAGTGTGTCACCTCAGCTATGTGATGGCATTACATGAACATGTGCCTAGTGCCGCGAGAGCCAGTGACTATCCAGAGTGGCCGCTTGCATTTCCACCATTCAGTGTAAACTGACAACATAAATAACAACAGGGCACAACTGTGAACTAAAAGGGTTCCATGTTGTGATGACCATACGAAGCAGTTTATTTGGGCTGATTTACAAATCAATCACGTGATGTGCACGTTTACCCTGATCCGGCCAGTAGTATCCGTTCAATGTTAATGCACCAAGATAAAGAACCCCGAAAGAAGACCAATGGTGAACCATTTACAACACTACATGTTACAGTGAAAGAGCCACATATACTTCGGTAAAACAAGCAGAACCCCCAGCAAGAGGCCGTCATTATTGGTCAACAGGACACACAATATCCATGGGTAATACATACAATAACCAGTTTTTGTCTGAGAACAAAACTGGCAGAACAGAATGTGAAGCAGGTTATTCACGTCAAACCCTAACCATGTGCAGGTAATAAAACGGAAAAATACGTTTACTTCGCAGCTATTAAATGAAATCCCATTTTCAATATCATTAGTTGTAAGGAAAGACAACTTTTTTTAACTTTCTTCGAAATTTGCCTCTTGAGAAATGTTTATAAGACCTAAACACTGGTGTTTTAGGCGTAATAAAGATAACATATTTGGTAACAACTGTTCAATGAAAAAATTTAATTGCCACATAAAGTCAGGTTGACTCCTATTTTTAAAATTAAATATATAAACCAAGGTGTGTTTCCGTGAAAACCTTAATAGAGGCGGAAATTATGTTTTTTTCTCAAGAGATACCAGTTTGAGCATTTCGCTATATATATATATATATATATATATATATATATATATATATATATATATATATACCGTGGTGATACCAACCTCGTTACTAGTTGTTCTCTTTTCCTCCTTCAGCTTGAGTGGCTGTGATTTATTTTAGTTCGGAATAAGTGAGTTGCGGACTAAGTGTTATTACAGGAACTGTGTTATTAATCGTGCTGCTATTTCACATTCAGCTTGAGTGGCTGTAATTTGGACATCAATCTTATGGAGCAGCTGTGTGATGCACTGAAGCAGAACACGCCACTCCAGAAGCTGAAGTAAGTATACATCGTTTAGAATAAGCAAGTGTTTACACGCTTTTTGATGCATGATGAACCTGTGTTATATCGTTAAATGTGTAACATAACATTTGGAAGCATTGCAGGTAGGCAAAAAGAAATGAACACTAACAAGCTCCTTCAACACAAACGCACAGTTCTGTCCCATGATTGAACCCAAATTATAGTTTGTAGAATACACTGCATCCCATTATACAGTGCTGTTTGCACTATTTTTTAAATATATTAGACACACATATTGGTATGCTTTTATGTCATGTCCCACTGACATGTTTATGTGTATTCTTGATCATGGAAACAATGACAGGTTTTAACGTGTTTCTTGGTATGTAACCATTTGTCAATCTGGCTAAAATGAATAGTGTAACACTGGCAGTTGTTGACCCGCCAACTTAATGTGCCTACATTCCAGATGTTCAAGTAAGCATACGTCGGTTGATGTAAGCCATAGTTCAAATTTGTATGTTACTGCAGGATGACCCTTTGTTACGTCGTTAAAAGTGTAACATAACATTCGGCAAAATAATGTTAAATGATAGTTAAAAAAATATGACCAACAACAAGTTATCTAAATTGTATGGAATTCCACTACTTTGTTATTCGGATTAGTACCTGGTTCCTACTAATAAAAGTCAAGGGCAGCACAATCATTGCGCCGTTCATCTACACCGAAGTATGTAGAAACTAAACACTTATACAATCATTGTAGCTTTACGAAATTTGTGCGGTTTTCCAGAATAATTGAATTGTTGACATTACTTTAATGGTGACGTGATTTGGCTGTTGTGTGCATGTCTCATTCAGACAGTGAGATGGTTTGAAAGAGTGCAACATATCGTAGTGCATAGGGGTCCATTTAAACTCCTGATAGAAAGCACTTTTAGTGTATTTGCTGCTCGCATGGTACGCAACACATGCTACTATCCTGCCAAGTGTTTTAGTGTTATATCAGTTGAAAATATTAATCAATTTCACAGTCATTTTGAAATGTACTTTGAAAACCTTAATTTGTCTGCTGATGTTTCTCGTTCAGTCTGGTTGTCTCTGGGTTGGACGTCCCTTTGTTTGACACACTCCTGCAGAACGCGTCACTGCAGACACTTATTTATCTTCACATTAGTTTACGTAAAACTATATATTTTAATCCGCGGTGGGCCGATGTGTACCCCTGTAGTCACTATCCCACCCTAAGACTAAGGGGTCACCAATCCAATCCTGCCAAGTCGAACCATGGGTAAATTCATTCACTCTACCTTGCTCCAATTCACTCAGCTCCATCAGCTGAAATCTTGACTGTTTAGGAATGATGTATACACTCTGCATTATCTGACTGTAACAACAACACCAGGCAGATGACGTCGTCCACGTATCTCTTCCATCTTCTCGGTTGGTAGTTCTATGGTGCTGTGACGATGATCCTTTGCTCCAAGTCCTCCATGTACAAATTTACAACAAAGGGGATACTGGGCTACCCAAGACTATTCCGAACTTCTGTTAGTAAATTCGTCATTCGTACTGAAGTATTAGACGTGTAAGGTAAGACAAAAGCGTATACAGGTTAAACAAAATATGTTGTTTATAGATTTGCTTGGGAAAAAAAACTGTCCTGACCACTATTAATAACCATTCTACTATTATCCTTTAGCCTGGACAAATGTAAGTGTGACATCGAAGCGCTGAAGCAGCTGCATGATGCACTGACACAGAACACATCACACCAGAAGATTATGTAAGTGCCCAGGGTATGCATAATCTTACCTAAATACGTGTTCACATTGATATTTAATCAGCTCGAATTAAATCATTAGCCGGTGCTATGATGTATTCATTGATATATGTGTTTTGTAAATGTACGTAATCCCCAAATTTCCATGAGTCGCCTAGTAATTTTGTTAAGTTATATTTATTTTGATGTTTGCTTAATAATCATTAGAAGTGAGGAATGTTGAGGTCTACTTTCTAAACATATATTGTCACCTGTAAATAACAATGTATAAAGAAAACAGTAATATTCTAGGCAAGTGTAGAGTGAAAATGTATACATACATATTAATAGTATCTGCTGCTTTGACAAAATGTGGTATGAAACAGAGGATGGGAGCAACATAGAGAGCGATAACATGTGAGTTAGGAACGAGGCAGAGAGGGTATCAGGGGGATCGTGGTAGAGAAGGGAAGGATGTGGCAAGAGAGTGTGGAATCGTCCAGGGAAGGAAGAGTGCGAGGTAGAGTGTGGGAGCTGGACAGTTGCTGCCTGCTTACTGTTAAGTTATATCTTCAAAACTAGTGGTGTTATATGAAAGTTGTGTCGTTGATGTTTGCTTAAGTGTCTTTAAATGATACAACTTGCATATATTGGTTAAACATACATTGTCTCTTGTTGACAAATGAGTGAATTGACAAAGATAATTAATAGTATATACAATTATTGACTAAACATGCATACACTTTATTGAAATTGTTTACTGTATTCTTTCAATATGGCTGAGTTTCTGGTCATCTTGTATGGTTAATCAAATAAATTTACCTTTAAAATAATATAACTGTGGAGGCTACTGGTAAATGATATGTAGTCACCTGTGAGTGACAATTGACAAACATAAAAATACAGTTATGCGGTGAAAAAGCATGCATACGTTATTAGTATTGTCTGCTGCATTAATACAATAGGGGTTTGTTTCTGGTCGTCTAATATGGATAACCAGAGAAAATGCCAATTATCTTATTACGGTGAAGAGGGTAGACAATGATTATGATTGACCAAAACAAATTTCTTTCGTAATTACCAAATCAATATAAACCATAGTCCTTTGGACTTCAGGTTCACTTGACCCATTATTTGATATTGCTTGTTCACCACCATATTTGTTTCTTGATTCAGCGTCTTGTAGGCTTTCCTGATGTTCATATGTTTTGTCAAGTATTCCAGTTTGCCACTCTCTTTCTACATATTAGTTTTCATATGTAACAAATAGTAAATGCTAACGTATCAGACGAACAGTCCAGTTGATGTAGTCAAACGTGAATACACAGTTTTATTATTCAGATATCATTCGCAGCATTTACATAAAGCAACTGACACCTATATTATGACGTCTACATGACATGTGTAAGGCATGGCATGTAGTTGTAGTTGCTTCCAGCACACGTCAATATTCTACTATGTATATATATATATATATATATATATATATATATGTTGGTTACAATGTGATCATGTTATGATGTCTCGTTCAACTGGGCAACCTGTTCAGAACATTATCACCAAACAGACCTACTATCTACGCTACGTCTATATGTGGTCACTGTAAGGGTGTCTGTCGTATTATGTGGTATTTGTTCATCTCACCCTGAGGAGTTACTGACATTAACGTGATGCTTGAGTTACTATAGTATATGTTTTGTGTTGTACATTATAATGTTTGCCCGGACCTAGCTGGTTTTGAGCTTTGAGTGTTGGAATGCCTATTTGATTCGCTAACAACTACATCATTATGATTTCTCTCTTAAACGTGCTGACTTTTCAATAACTGTGACTGATTTTGTGGTGTGCAGTTGAGGACAGTAATCATTATACAGCACCAAAATTGAAATACTAACATTGTACTATTCAATAATGTTTTATTGAATGCTAGATTAGCAGCTGATATGTATACTTAAGTTGATTTGATTTGTTTAGGTATTTTCAATAGGTTGCCTCTTTATGTATTTTATGACCAATGCCAACATTAAACGTGTGGATATTATTATATATAACTTCCAACTTACTGGATTATGATATATAACACCAACACTATTATAAACCTTCTACCATTTATCTTTAGCATGCACACATGTAAGTTTGACATCGAACTTCTCAAGCAGCTGTGTGAAGCACTGACACAGAACACAGAACACCAGAAGATAACGTAAGTAATTGATTTGTAATCTTACCAAATGCTTTGTTCACATTTGTATTTAAAAGCTCATATGAAATAGTTAGCCTGATATGATGGCCTCATTTGTCGTGTCATGTGTTTAGCAAACTTACGTATGGCTACCCTGAGTAGAGTGGTTTGTTGTTTCTGGAGTAGAAGTACTGAACGTAGCAGGTCAAATATTTTCATTTAATATTCCTTATAATTGCTCAATGAATTTATGAATGTTGATTTTGATAATTATGACAAAAATGTCACGTGGTCGCACCCTACGGGCTGCATTTTACGTCGCTCTCAACCTTCTACTCGTTTTAAGTAAGTTTTAATTACACAACGACGGCAATTTTCACTGCACCTCTCCGACAATAAAAATCATACTGTGATCACGTCAAGCAACTTGATCCGTGACAAGAACACTGTAGTTTTATTTTAGTTTAGTTTACTAAGGCACTTCAGTGGAAATTTCATTCAGTCGATCGTATTAAGCAAGCATTCAGTCGTACAGGTTCAATGCCTGTCAATTGCTTGTAAATTCATGTGCGTCACGCCTGGGCGTCACTACATGGAGTTTTTCAGTTTCATGTTATATACATACTAAGTTCAGTATGATATTGTCAAATTTACGAGTTCTATAAAAAAATGTACTAATATATAGGGAAACATTTGCTAAGACTATCAGTGTTTAATATCGAACATTGCGTTGCACTATGATGTACAATACCAGCCATAATTCAGTGTGTACTGTTGTGTGTCTTCAGCTCCACATACGAGCTCTACACTCATCACATGGATCAGAGATGTGCAAGATTGGTGCAGAACACTTCAAACCACATGCTAGAGTAAGTCCACAGAATACTACGTAAACACAGGCATTTTAATCCAGATCGACCATGACTGAAGTCATTGACGTGATTTGGGATTATCTTATTACAACTGGTCAATTATCATGTGATGATTTTATTTCAAGCCCATGTAAATTGGATAAGTGTATTTAAGGTATTTAGTGTATTTTGCTATTAAGAAATTTGCTGAGAAAACATAGTGAATAACTGCATGATGTATACATAGATCATTTACCATATAGAATGCGTTGTTATTTATTTACATTATTATTATTATTTGACATTACGTCGGTTTCGGTCTAAATGTGCCAGATTTAGGAACCAAAGTCAAGCTATTTTATATATGAAAAACAAAACCTGAACATATTCATCCTGGATTGGGATTTCAATTTGCAAACATTGTTGATTTGTGTCTACTAAAAACGCTTTGTTGCGTGTCACAGTTGTTTATTTGGTGTCACTTTTGTTCTAACTGTTATTTTGAATAAAATAGCAATTAAAAATGGCCTAAAGCAAAACGTTATATATATATATATATATATATATATATATATATATATATATATATACAAGCATATATATATATATATATATATATATATATATATATATTTATGGCGCCGTTTCACTCAGTCTATATCATTGTAGATCAATCACATTTGTACTTGTAAAAAAGACGAAAGTAAAAACGGCAAAGGATACCAAGTGTATTGGTGTGTATGGAGTGTCACTGTTACTATAACTATTCTAGTAAATGGTTTTCTGTTTAGTGAGGATGCAGACCTCGTTCGTTTGCTGATATTCGTTGTTGCATCAGCTGATATGTTGTATTCGATCCCAGACGTTACATTGTAATGCTGTGTATATGTGGTGCTTTAGTAAAAACCAAACATAGAACATAACCACCATGTCAAATACATTTTCTTCAGTTGGCCGTTCATGTCATCAATGTTTTTTTATTTAGAAATTTAAGACACTAAAGCAATATTGTTTGTTTTATCTTCAGTGTCATATACACTCTAGTAGATAACAACCAAATTGATCACTGACATACGCTGCTTAATACCAGGTGTACTGCTAAACCTGCTGGTATTTGCACTTCAGGTTGGAGTTCTTCCAACTGGACATCCTTTGCATGCAGCAGCTGTGTGATGCACTCCTACACAATGCATCGATCCTGGAGCTAGAGTAAGTACACATCATTCTACTTAAAGCTGTATTCACAGTAGCATCTTAAGTTGTGCATATAATGTGCTGTGATGATCAAATTGAAAATAGTCAGAATTTCTGCATTATGTTATTTCATGTAGTCTACACCAGATGTGTATATTGACACATTCTGTATATAACAATACTGTTAAACAACTTCATTTTGATTTCAATTCAATCAGAATGTGTTCGCTTGTGAAGTCAAATCAACCTGTACTACTTCTTTCTGATACAATGAAATTGTGTGTGATTTTATATGCAGTGTGAACACAGCTTTAAGCCTGTATAGCATGTCACGTCAAATTATAATCATTGGTTTGATTGAGCTGTACATATCATGTATCTGGTGATAATTATCCCCAGTTGTCAATAGTTAAATGTGATGTATGCATCGTGTGGTTCTAAGGTAATGGTGGTTAAGTTGTATAGTAAAATACCATTATACCACGATATATCATATCACTTCTGGTTCGGTGGTTTAAAATATAGTGTGACTAGAAACAATGCATTTAATTTTTCACTTACCACAAGGCAAATGCTTACTGGACTGTTGTTCACAATGGTAGTGAATAAGTGCATAGCTGCTCACAAGATAGTTTAAGGGTAACCGTAAATTGCAATATTTACACAAATACAAATCACTATAGGCAAAACCAACAAGAAACAGACTAATGTATTCAATCGATTTATCAGCTAGCAGTTAACCCAATTAAGTTATTATATTCGAAAAGGAATATTCGCAGTTGTGCAAGTAATAGGCATATCTGTTAAGTTTCAGAAATACCAAAACAGTGTATATTTAATGTGTTAATCGATGAAATGTATTCCTTTTTTTTATATATTATTCACATATATGGTTAAAAACACAATATTGATATAAAAGCCGTATTTTCTGAGACCCTTGATTTTCGAATACATCCACTGTTTTGGCATTTCTGAAAATTATCTCAAAATGCTTATAATAATTCAGAAAATTAGCATAAAACATTTACGTTAGTTGTAATTCGGAACATATATGTAGTTGTATGCAGTAAACATTGTTTATACATATTAGTAATAAATGACAGCATTAACTTATTTTAATACTGTATAATAGGAGGGTCTTTACTAATAATAGTTACTATCTGTCCATAACATAGTATATATCTACAATAGCTGGCATCAATGGTCTTGCTACATTCATCCACAGTGACTGCTGCATCCAGATTTATATGTTTATATAGTGTAACATACTGTATCAAATTGATCATATGGTATTGTTCTAGAGCCTCGGAGCCTCCAGTAATTATTCCATAGGTGAAACATGTCACTCGTTTTTAAGTACATAAATTGATGTAATGAACATAACGAACCCCAAGTAGGGACACTACTTAGTTTCCTTCATCTGTGTATGTTGCTACAGTGTTCTCATCATTTGCATTAGCTGGTGTGAAAGGGCCTCCCATTGTTTAAGATACGAACAAGTCTTTAAGTATTCTTCTATCTATTGGTAGATTAGCAATATTCCTTATCATGCAGGCCTTGTTTCTTTAATTCTTGCTGTCTTCTGTTCCATGGCAAAATAATTGTTGGCATCCTGTCTAATTTTATTACCACACAGGTAGCCAACCATCCAGAAAGACCATTGTTGTCATTGGTCAATTATGTATATAAGTATGGCGTTCTACTAAAGATTCTCTGCCAATCTGCTTGACTTCTGGTCGAGAGCTCGTAGTGTGTGCTCAGCGACCAAATTGTGGATGCCTTATCTAGCTTCTATGTGTCCATGTGGGAAACTGAATACTCTGCAGACTCATCATAGTTCCAAAGGGTGTATATGTGCCCGTTTTTCTTCTAGAAGCCAACAGTCAGTTTGGGCATAATAACCTTCAGGACCATTAGCACTTGGGGTCCAAAATAGCCTGCTACCACGACTATGTCAACACATATGTCCTGATCATACTGCGCATGCTTGAGCCTCTCAGTGAACTTAAATTTGAAGGTTGTCTTTCAAGAGAGTAGTTGCATATCATAAAACCTGGTCCTTTGATTATTATGGGAGATTTGAACATTCATATCGACAACACTACAAATGCTGATGCACGGCGACTGATCAATTTTGTGAATGTCACAGGAATGGTGTTGCATGTTCGCGAACCGACCCACACACAAAATAGGTCACACGTTAGACGTACTCATGACCCGCAGCATGGACGAACACCTTGTGCGAAATGTCACCATTACATACCTGGGCCTTTCTGACCATTTTGCAGTGAATTTTAATATAAACGTTGTTCAACGTCGCACTGGTTTAATGAAAATCAGATACCGCAAAACACGCTCTATCCATGCAGTGTTTTTTCGACGAGACATTCCACTGTTCCGCTCCAACGATCTAGACGCGCTGAACGTGGATGAACTAGTTGATAATTTGCTTGTCAACTTAGTGGATTCACACGCGCCTATGCTTGAAAAGCAAATCCGACTACAGCAAGACACAGTGTGGTATACGGATGATCTGCGAGTTTAGAAACGAAAGAAACGGCAGAGAGAAAGATCCTGGAGAAATTCCAGACTAGAGGTAAACAGACAATTGTACGCTGACCAGTGCAAGAGAGTCAATGCATTACTTACCAAAACAAAATATGCCTACAATTCCAGCAAAATCGTTGACTCAGGCAAGAGTCAACAACAATTTTATCGAATTGTAAATTGCCTGGTTCATCGCAAAGTAGGAACTATGTTCCCTACCTACACGTCCGAAGCTGAAGTGGCGGATCTGTTTTCGAACCATTTTTCTGAAACGATAAGCAACATCGGTCGTGAGTTGTCTCTCAGTTCCGACAGAACAAATGGTGAGAAACACGTGGGTATCAACAATTGCTGCACATCGAAACTGTCTTCCTTCGCCCTACCAAAACTAGACGAAATCACGACTATTGTTATGTATGCTCCACCGAAATCATGCAACATTGAACCAGTTCCTATATGGCTGGTTAAAGACACGATCAATGAACTTCTTCTTATTTTGTCGCACATCGTTGTGACATCTCTAAAATCGTCCGTCATGGCGGAAAAATACAACACCAGCTTTATTTCGGCCCTGCTCAAGAAGACTGGACTAAATCAGGAGTCACTACTAAACTATCGGCCTATATCAAATCTGCCATTTATTTATAAAGTAATCAAGCGCGTCGTTGCAAAACAGCTGACTGTCTACTTGCAAGAAAACGACTTACACGACAAGTTTCAGTCCGCATACCGGCAAATTATCCATATTGATTTTAGAAATAATTAATAACTTTGCTTTGATAATGATTTTAATGTGAAAAACACCATGAAACGCTATTGAACGAGAGCAATATTAAACCATTTTAAACCACATTTTAAGAGGCATGAGTTTCACAGGGTATGTATAGGAGGGTTAGGATCAGACGACTGGTCAACAAATTGTATTTTTATACTTTACAATAGTATGTACAAATGTTCCGGGGAGTATTTCATTAAAACAAAAGAAATTTGCAAAATAACCCCACCCCTACTATAAAGCTTGTAAACAATGTCAACGACAGGCAAGGGTTAAGCATTGTATTTAGACTGTTTTAATGTTCAGTCATCAAAGTAAGATTAAAAAAATTCAACTCTGGCCATTTTCAATTTGTTGTACGTGCTGCTGGAGTCTGCGTTTGTACTTTGAACGATTAGCTCACTCTTAGACTCCATTGCAATCATCATACCTAAGCGACCTACTAATTCGTTACGACTCGACCCGTGCGCTACGCTCTGCGGACGCCCACCTGCTGGAGGTTCCTCGATGCAAACTGCGTACGCAGGGAAAAAAAGGCATTTTCGAGTGCCACAGACACCCTCAGTTCCTTCAAGAAACAACTGAAGACACTTCTGTTTATTTATTTATACTGACTTTTTTGTTTTTTACTTATCTATTTATTTTATATATAAAAAATATTCATGTAAAGTGTAATGCGCCTCTGAATGGTTTTATTGCTAGATATATGGCATAGACAAATATTGTATTTATTTATTATTTATTATATCATCCTGACATTGCCATTGAGAGGCGACATGGAAAAACACGCGAGACGATACCCAATCAGAAATAAACCAATTATGCACACCCAGTAGGGTAAGTTGGGTACAATTTGTTTGTTTGGGGTTTCGTTTAAAACAGGGATACGTAGTACAATACCGGGAGGCTGCCGGCGAAACCGGGGTACTTAACATGTATGATTGGTGTCAGGACATTCATCGTCTGAACTGTTATGTGTCCAAACGGTGTTTGCCGTGTCACCAGCCTTTTTGCCAGAGGCAGCTTTTCTCTTCTCTTGCAACCGTTGATGACTGTTGGATAATACTCGAGAGTTCCATCGCATCTGTCTAGACATTGTTAACCTTCCAGTCTGTTTAAAAAGCTAATTGAAAATGTTGTCGTTGAAAACTTGTCAAAATAATGCCTAGCAGTGTGGAAGTTGACCAAAGGGTATCCAATACATACACTAATGCGTTGTTTTATACTACGTATTTAGCAGTTATTATGTTGCCACAGTTGCATAGTTTTTGGTAAGGGTGTATCAGTATGTTACTATAATCAAAATGATAATAATTGAATAATACATGTTTGATTTAAAAAGTTTGAACCAATTGTGGAATAAAGTGGTAATGTATGTTTGATCTGCTCTGCCAAATTGTCGTCTGGGTACAATTTTATTTTCTGGTGGATATTTGATGGTGCAACTCTGTGTGACAGCCCGAATGTCATGCAGCTTTTTGCCTTTACGAAGCTAACACGCTAGTGGCACTGGGTTAATTTGCTTAATCGTGATATGTAAAAGATTGCTTTGAGATTTACCTTTGACCTTTGAGGTCACCAACTGTTGATGTGGATCATAATTTGTGTGTATATGTATACCAGCATCCATTTTTACTTTGACAACTTCGCGTCCTGCCTCGTCACAGCGGTGGTCGGAAACATCAGTGTCGGAATCGTCTCGACCAAGCAGTTATTCAGTCGACCGTCAGGCCACGTCACGCATGATTAATCTCACGTCCGCATTGAAGGACAATTACTATTGTGTCGGTCTCACTGGCGCCATTTTAGGCAGTAGTCGACATAAATCAGACTGACGCTCCCTGGATCGCCATCGTTCTTATACGCATGGGCGTAATGACAACAGCTGACATCAGTAACATAAATAGCATGCAATACAATTGAGAGATTGCCATCGCATTACAAGGAGGGCGCTTGCTCAGAGGAACTGTAGGTGGCATATAAGCACAGAGTTTCTGCCATATGGGTATGAGTATGCCATTCATGGGTATGATTATACCTTTTTTGGGTATGACTATACACGCCCTTAGTATGACTATGCCTGATATGGGCATGATCATACCTGCCCTTGTTGTGATTATACGTGATATTGGTATGAATATACCCACGATTGGTATGAATACACTTGATTTGGGTATGATTATACCCGCCATCGGTATGACTATACCTGTTATGGGTATAATTAAATAGGAGACGTTCTGCAACATAATTGCTCCAGCATAACGCAGGTGTAATGTCCATCACCCCATCATCACTCAGTCCGGAATGTTATGACTATTTACCTGGTAGGGTATTGATGCTCTCATCGCTATTTGTAACTGGGCGTAGGTGTATTCTGGTTTGCAAGACTGGACATGTAGCTGCAGTCGAAACTGGTGGATAAAAACATCGCGAACGCTGTCAAGCCATCGGCGAGTGCAGTGTTATACTCGGCGTCAAGCATTCGTCTGACAACGCACTCCCTATTGGGCAAAACTTTGCTTGATGCTGTTGGCTTTTGTTCGGTGGTTAATCAACTAACAAAAATTCGGCATATGTTACGTGACACTGCCTTTACAATATCCATATCATAATCAGTGACGCTTGATGCTGCCGATGTAGCAGCACTGTGTCTCTGACGTGACTTGCTGCTGTAGCCTCGTTTCTGTGACGACGGGGTAGATCTTTCCAATAATGACGGTGGTAGATGTTTCTCGTGATGAAGGCGGCGAAGATGGGTCCCGTACTAACGGGGATATGGTTTCCGTCATAACGTGAAAGACGGTTCCCGTGATAACGGGGAAGAACGACAGAGTAGATGGTAGCCGTTATGTCGGTATCCCTGTGGCTGTTGGTATCGGACCTACGAACAGCCACTACATGATTTTACATCAGTTCTGTCGCAATCACGCAATCAAAGTCCCTGGAGTCCGACGATATAGCCACATGAACACGGCCTTGGAACGGTAGCTGGACAATTTAGCCCCTGATACCGCGAATGTATACAGTTGCCACATCGCTGCCTGTCTGTGTACGTTGGTCTGGCCCGGGATTACTCCTAGCGGATCTCGAAGGAGTGTCTTCGTACACGTTGTAATGCCGGGAACGCACGCCTATTATCGACATATCGTTTTCGCGATGATATGCAACGCAGGCGGTTTAAACATTCAAACAAGTAATGCCCGATCCCTCCACAACTATAGTGGCTGGGGCCCTGTTCCTCGTGGCACATTCCCATGATCGGTGACCAGAACCTCCACAAGTGTAACAAGCACCACTCGTTGGAGAAACTTTACCTGTAACCGCGAACTGTTGCAGCTGCCTAGCTACCCCGTGGAGCAGGTCCATGTCCAGGATCTGTCAAACCATGCTCACCAACCTCAGCCTCGAAACATTAGAACATAAACGACGGGACCAAAGACTAGCATGTATGTACCGAATTGTTAATGAATCTATCCCAGCCGTCCCCATTGAAATATTCTTCTGGCCTCCCCCCCAAAAAAAAAGACACAATGAGCCTAATCACTTCCCAGACAAAGTATCTTTAAATGTCGTACAGAAACTAATAATCAAACAACAACAGATGTTTAAAAGTGCCTATAACCCACAGTAAACAGTTTAAGATTTTTTTGTAAAAACAATAGTTGACTGGAACCAACTTAACGAGTCGCAGGTGCAAGCTAAAACCATAACTGATTTCAGTCGCCTGATCTACGACTCAAAAACTCAATAGCATGCGCACACCCCACACCCCCGTCGTATATAATAGCCAATATTGGCTCCATACGACGTACTCCTTTCAGAATCAGATGTTAGTTGAAAGGGCTTAGGCTGATCTTCGAAAGAGACCTGCGTTACTGTTACAAATGCTTCCTACTTGGGGTCTCGGAACTAGTCAAATGGTATGAAACATTGCAAATGTTATTCAATGTTACGAAACGTAAATGAATGCAAATGCTTGCAGAAACAAAGACTGCTTAATGGGGGATAAAATATCAGATAAAACGAATAAACGAAATGGTATTTTATTGCACGATGACCCTGTGATGTGTTATTAGAAATTGGACATAACATTCGGCAAGATCATTAAAAGTGGTTGTTAGAAAAGAAGTTAATAATATAAAGTTATCTAAAGTGCATGAAATCCCACTAATTCGATATTTGGATTGATATCCGGTTCCTACGAATAACTGACCAGGGTAACACTCTCACTGCTCGACCACGGCGCCATACATCTACATCGAATTTTACTAAAATGAAATAGACACACAATCATTGTATTTTCATGATTGTTGTGGCTTTCCAAAATAATTGAATATTGTTCATGGCATTGACGGTGGCCTGATTTGGCCTTAGAACCTCACATACGATAGCAGGTGACAGCACCACACCGAAACCAACTTTGAAACAAGAGCTATTATTTCTTTAAACAAGTGGCACAGCCAATTTGTAGATAGGTAAATTAGACACTACTTGACAGTTGTGTGCATGTCTCATTGGGACAGTGAAATGGTTTCAAATGATACAACACCAGGGTACATTTATACTCCTGATAGCAAGCACTTTTAATGTATTTGCTGATCAACTAATATGCTAGACCAGGCACGAAACAATATAACTAATTGATTTCAAACGGAATAGAGGCCATGTCTAAGTTCTTCAAGTCAGTGAAAGTAGACAAACATTTGTTATAGGATGGTTAAGTATACATTAACAGATATATTTTCATAGACTTTTTGATCTAGAGTAGATACTAATATAAGGAATAGTTCTTTTTTGTTGCACATACTGTTTGGAATGTGTCGTTAGATATGTTGAATATACTGTCAAATGTTGCCGTTATTTCAAAACGTACGTTTACAAATGTGCCGTAGCTCTCTGGCGTATCTATCCAACCATCGATAGCCATAATAGTTTTATAATCTGAGCTTAATCAACGTTCTGTCTAACGGCCTTGATGCGACTCTGACTTTTATCTAGGAATTTAGATGCAATATAAATTATATGATTATTATATTAATATTAGTAACTTGCCAACTGGCTATCAATAAATATGTTTGCATATATTCTTTTGAACGGCATATCTTAAAGGTGAAATGAACATTCTAGATTAAAGGCTGTGGTTAATAGAATATATATAGCATAATATAACCGTGTAGTATGAATACTTGAAAACAAATATATTTTATAAAATCATGCAAATAAGAATACTTCCTCACACACCGCCTATGACATTTTGCCTTCGGGTGTTTCCGTGAGTGTGACGTCATATGTACCATAGACTCTAGCAGCAGGTTAAGGATTTCAATGGTATTCTTGGTGAATGGTGTATTGCGGTGTTCTTCTTCATCGAATAAAACATGGTATTCTGCGTGGCTTTTGGATGCAGCAACGGGGATAATTCCGGAAAGAGCTTCTTTAGTTTTCGATAGAGAAAGAGCCAAGGCGACGAAGGGAGTGGATCAAACAAGTCGGTCGAGTCAACTGGACACCGACTCGGTGTTCTTGCTTATGGAGTTATGCCAAGATTATTTTGACAGTTCGTGTTTCGTCACAGATCCAGCTGTTTACCAGTCTGTGTGTTTTAAGCCAGGTCGACAACGTTTGAAGAAATCAACACTAACATGCCCAATAATCCCAACAATTTTTAAGCGAATCCGGGAGATAGAAACGAAGGAAAGGCGAAGCCGTAACTTGCCTTTCCAGAAACGGCGGAACTTGGAGATAAGTCGTTCCGATTCTGCTGGTGGCAAGAATATGTATCAAATGTTGGCAAATATAAGGTTTTAATTGCACAATTGAGGTTGGTCCAAATTCTGCGTAAGTGCCCTATTTACGAATGGTTGCTATAATGTCCAACTGAAAAATCAGTTTATTATTTAATGTTTGTCAATGATTAGCCTCAGGTCAAGGACCATTTCATGTTCATGTCGTTGTTCGATTCAATCATCATTGAAGAGTTTATTGTAACATTAATATTTGATATCTACAAACGCATTATATATTAAATTGAATATTTCTATTTATTATTAAGTTCACTTGTATACTGGTATTCCACGACATCCAGGCATAACCAGTCCAAACACAGTTGCTTACAGACATCGTCCAAATTGCATTGACACTTTTAGTGATCGACACATTTCATCTAAACTCCAAGCCTAAAAGTGTTTTCCGCGTCGTTACTTTTGCCTGGCTAGACGTGAAACTCAACAGTAATAGAATAATTAACCACAGGATTATTATTACTGAATGGAAGAAATAAAGTCTGAAGTTTATGCATTACAATAGCGAAATTCCGTTGCAATACGATACCGTTGGTATTAATAAAACTACTGTTACTTTTCTGTCTTTGAAAATGTAATATTCCTATCACACCAATTAATACAGTCATAAATGCGCATACAATATACCACCAACCATCCTGGTGTTTCATCGACACTATCCACTTCGATGTTTTGTTCCACCGTAGGAATGTTTGGATCTTCGTACAGTAGCCCACCGACGGCAGCGGCCCCTGATAACTCACCCTCTCCGTTTCTCTTGTGCTCAATGTCGCTTTCCTGCTTGTTTTTTGTGACTACTGAAGCCAGTGGTTCACCACTGTATGCTTTCACCGACCAACATGTTCTTACAGTAGTCGCATAACTGTCCAAATCTGACTCTCCAGATTCTAACTTCATATGGCGAAATGTTCTATGGTACATATTACGTCATCAGTACGTTCCAAGCGGCAGCCACTGACACTATTCACTTCGGTATTTCACTCGGAAATCGATCAGATGGGCTGATTTGTAGACGGTAAACTGCGTGTATATATAAACTACAAAAGTTGTCATAAATGTATAAATAGCATCATATTAGTATGTTATTTACTTGGTTTAATTATAATTTTTATGTTCATTTCACCTTTAACATCAGATAGAATCAAATGAAAACCTCACATACCGCTGGGCTAACTATGTGTCATATTAGGTATTGCGCTATATAAGAACTTACCGTTTTGACGTATGCAGTTTGCAATAACCAACCAACTAGACAAACACTAGTAGTTTTCCACTTCTCGTTTCCTCCACCAGCGCCAAGTGCATTCCTGTCCACGTGCGTTCAAATATAGTTTACAGCGATAGAGTGCGTTAATAACAGTAATCATGCATTGATTAAATATACCCCATGCAAGCAATTGTTCAGTGTGGCCAGTCGATCAATGACTCGCTTGGCTTATCTTTTTCGTCTCCTTGGGGACAAGGTTACAGCAACGTTCTTCCACAGGGTCTTGTCTTTAGTTACGGCCTGATCCTCGCCCCACGATAGGGTGGCGTCCATCTTAGGGCAACTGTAGGTCATTAGGCATTCTCAGGACGTGTCTTAGCATCTCAGTCGTCGGCATATCACTTATAGGACAGTACTATTGCAGCCCGTCTTCTTGTGAAATTCCACGTTAGAAATGTTATTGGATCAGAATATCCCGCAGATCTTTCTCAAGCATCCATTGTGGAAGGCGTCGATGTTTGCCATGTTCCCTTTAACCACTCGCCAGCACTGTGAGTCATGTGGTAAAATAAATTTCACATTACTGTTGTAAATTCTTAACTTTGTTTTCATGGTACTGCTTGGACTTTCAAATGGTCTGAAGTTTGGCAAAGGCACAACGGGCTTTTCTCATGCTTGCTTTGATGTATTTTTGTACTCCTTTACTGATTAGACTACCCAGGTAGGTAACGTCCTCTACAAACTCAAGTGGTTCACCTTTACGGGTAACAGGTGCGGTTGGTGTGGCATTGATACTCATCTCTTGTGCCTTGTCTAATCTATCAGTTTTTCCTGCACATGGCCAAGCTTTACTTATAGAAATGCAAGGTCATCGGCAAAGTCGAGGTCTTCTATCTGAGAGAAGAGAGTCCACTGGATCGGTGGTCGCGGTGAGGAGGAGCGGTGGTCGCGCGGTAGAGCGCCGGACTGTCAATCGAGGGGACGGTGGTTCAATCCCACCTACGGCCGTTTCGAAACTCAGGCAATTTCGTTCACCTCACATTGCCTATGTCTTTCGGAAGAGACACTAAAAGCCGGTGGTCCCTTCTATCCGGTGTCTATGCCAGGGGAAGTAAAAAATCCCACACAGGGGGTAAATGTGTAACCTGTAGTGGACTCAGTAATTCTAGATAAGGACAACTCTGAAAACCAAGCTCGACAATACTCTGGTCACAAATATGTGGCTAACATAGAGTGATGAGCTAACCATGAGGAGAAGAGAAGGGATACCTGGGGGTTTATCTGACGTAGTTTTCCGCATAGCCCAGTCGGTGACGACCAAGAAGAGGATGGGCGAGAGGACACATCCTTATATAACACCAGCTTTCCCTGGGAACCTCTTAGAGGATCCATTGCTGAGGATGACGCTGCATTCAAAGTAGTTGTCAAAGTTCTCTACCAATGAGACAATCCTTGGGGGTACTCTATAGGATCTTAGGATCTTCGAGTGGGTGTCATGTTGGATACTGTCAAAAGGCCTTTTTGAAATCGATGAAGTTGATATACTGTGGGTAGTTCCATACTAGAGCCTGAGTTATGAAGTTTCTCAATGTAAAAATCTGCTAGGTGCATCTTCTTCTCTTCCGGAATTCCGCTTGTTCTTGCCTCAGCTTCTTGTCAATAGCTGTCTCGATTCTTCCAAGGGGGATTCTATAGAAGACTTTGCTGGGGATGGACAAGTGTGTGATTCCTCGCCAGTTATCACAGACTTGAATGTTGACTTTCTTAGGGAGCTTTATAATAATACTTATTATTATTATTTATTTGTAAGGCGCCGTAAATCCGGAAAGATTTCCACTCAGAGGCCCATAAAATACATAGTAACAAATACACATTTACAGTATTCATAATCAGTTTAAACTTGCACGTAAAGACGGCATGTTAGATAATAATAAATATATAATTAAATAAAACTTATAAAAGTCCTAGTTCATAAGCTAAACTTATCAGCAATAAATTAATTTAAAAAAATAATAACTAAATAATAAAATATATGAATAACTTAATAATAATGAAGAAGAACAATTGCAAAACTGTAATTACAGTTAAAATAAACTCATTAGTAGATTACAAATGCGGCCTTAAAATTGTGTGTTTTTAAGTTGGACTTAAACAGTTCAAATGAGTCTATTAGGCGCAGACTGTCCGGTAGATCGTTCCACAGGCGCGGAGCCGTCACTGAAAAGCCACGCCGACCATAGCGTTCTAAATTGTGGCGTGGTACTCTCAGGAGACGGCTTTCGGCGGAGCGAAGCTGGCAACCAGGCGTATATTGTGTAATCATGTCAGTGGTGTATTGCGGCGCTAGGTCGTGCATCGTTCGGAAGGTCAAAACCAGTATGTTGTATGTTATGCACCATGGAATCGGCAGCCAGTGTACCGCTATCAACACTGGCGTGATGTGGAGGTGGCCTCGGCGCCGCTGCTGCGTAATTACACGCGCGGCCGAATGTTGCACTCGTTGCAGTTTCTGCAACAATCGTCCATTGCTGCCACATAACACAGCATTTCCGTAGTCTTGCTTCGATGCCACTAGACCGTGGACGATTGTTTTGCACGCATCAATGGTTAGGCAGTGGCGTATCTTGGCGATGTTGTGCAGTTGGAATTAGGCCGCCTGACATGTTCGCGCAACTTGCATCGACATGTCCATTCCGCTGTCCAGGAAAATGCCGAAGTCCCGTACTGTCGGCTGAGGCTTTATATGACACCCACATACGTCGACTGTCGTATTTGAACGTGGGACTCTGGCATTTCGGGCGTAGAAAACAATTGTTTCGGTCTTGGTCTCATTCAGCAGCAGTTGGTGGCTCGTCATCCAACGCTTGATGTCGGTGGTGCATGCTTCAATTCGGCGGTTAGCAATATCTGCATCACAAGGCTGGTTTCGAGGGAAATCAACATCAAGTTGAATGTCATCGGCATACATATGGTATTTCAAGTGGTGTCTAGCGAATGTGGCAGTGAATGGCAGGCAATATGTGGTAAACAGTAACGGACCAAATACCGATCCATGAGATACACCATAGTTCAGTTATTATCGGCGATATATGGCATCCTCAATCTTAGCAGCAAGTGTTCTGTCCGACAAGTAGGATGCTATCCACGCCAGCGCCGATTCACAAATGCCGATGGATTTAATTTGTTTCAATAGTATACCGAGGTTCACACTGTCAAAGGCTGCGGTAAGATCAAGGAGGACGAGTGTCACTCCCTTTCTTCGGTCGAGTGCCTGCATAATGCCATCGTTAATACGCACGAGTGCTGCTTCGTTGGTGTGGTGCGGACGATACGCGCTCTGGATCGGGTCAAAGACTATAACCCAGTTACTTGGGATAGTCTCTTTGTACCAAATGGACTCGGACAATTCAGTCATGATTCTGGTAGTTGTTCTGAGGTCGGCCTTCAATATGTCAGCATGAATGCAGTCTATGCCTGTGGTTTCTTCACATTTGATGACGTTTTTAACTTCCGCTTCTGTTGGGGGTCTGGTGTCGATGATGAGGTTATCCAGGGCTGGTGGGGGTTCGGCGGGTTCATCTGACTGGGGGTGGTTCAGGACTTCACAAAAGTGCTCAACCCATATTTCGACCTGTGCACGTTCAGTTGCAATAGTGCTGCCATATTTGCCTTTCACGGAGGCCGAGTGATTAGTATAATTGTCATAGAGATGTTTATATACATTATAGATCTGATAGACAGTGCTCAGTTCACCCCTTCCTGCAACACACTCAGCTTCTGCTGCCAGCCCTTCTACAAAATACCTCTTTTCACTCATGGCACTCTTTTTCACTGCGTAGTTTTGCCTTTGTAGGCTTCTTGGACCTTGTCTCTAAATGTCAGCTCCAAGGCAAACTCTCACATCTCGAAGTGACCTACCCCATTTTTCATTTATGATAATGTGATAAATGTGGTTGCTTGTTCTACCATCAGGTGATTTCCAGGTGAGCTTATGGATTCTCGATGTGCAAATATGGTATCTCCAATTATATAGTTGTTGTCTAAACAGAAGTCAACAAGGCGTTCACTATTGTCATTCATCACACCATAACCATGTTCCAGTGACTGAGTGTTAAAACGTACGTGTTTATGTTGTGTAGGTAGTAATTTCAAAAGGCCGAAATAGGCAATAGTTTTGTTCATTCCACAGTTAGAGCACCATTTCACAACGATATGTTATACATAATTTTAATGGAGATACAATACATGTTGACTGTAAGTGTACATCGCTTCTGGAATGGTGCAGGTTTGAATATTCTCCATTACATTTGGTGACAGAGGCACTTGTTTATTACTTGGATATGAATTGAATCAGACAGTGATCAACGCTTTTATCTTATTTGGATTGGTACCTGGTTCATACCAATAAGAGTCTAAGGTAGCACTATTAGTGTTTGACAATTGCGCCATGCATCTACTTTGAACTCAGTAGAAATTAAACGGATAAACAATCATTGTAACTTTTTGATTGTTGCGACTTTCCAAAATAATTGAATATTTGTCACGTTATTGATGGCGGCCTGATGTGGCACACCACACATACGATAGCAGGTGACAGTTCCTCACCAAAACATACTCTAAAAATATTATTTCCATAAACACATGACACAGCCTTTTTAAAGATAAGTTAATTAGATACACAACCATTGAAATATACGTTTGAGGTAGCACATCGTTCTGGAATTTATTCGGGTAACGGTCATCACATAATTTAACCATGAATTGTTACTTATTTGGCTGTTGTGTGCTTGTCTCATTGGGACAGTTATACTCTTTTAAAGGATGAGGGTCATTTAAACTCCTGATGGAAAGCACCTTAAATGTATTTGCTGCTGGTCTAGTACTCTTGACACAAGCAACAATCCTGCCAAGTATACTAGTGTTATATCAGTTGCAGATATTACAAAGTTTCACCATCATTTGAAAAGGTACTTTGATAACCTTAATCCCCCCCCCCCTCCCCATAGCTTCGAGGTATGTAACGATCAGAGTATGTGTTGACTCTGTGATTCATAAACCCACATGTCTTGTTGCGCCTCCTAACGTGATTTTCAAATATTTAGACACAATAAATGTTAGTATTATTTTGTCACCTGGCATACAGGTGTTTGATAATTGCACATCCATTTTCTACAGAGTAAACGTGTTTGCTTATAGTCAGCCCTTCACCTGCTACAACTGAAATTTGCCATTCCAAAGAGAATGTTTAATCAAAAATCAGCTAATCATGTAAAAGCCGGTCAGTAAATATGTGTTTCAATACTTTGTATTGCCATCTTACAACATCAAGTATATCAAAACCTCACTATCACATATATCTTATCTGAACTACTTTTGTATCTTACCTTTATTATATTTATTTATTTTAGTGCGGACTAAGTGAGTTGCGGACTAAGTGTTATTACAGGAACTGTGTTATTAATCGTGCTACTATTTCACATTCAGCTTGAGTGGCTGTACATTGGACATCAATCTGATGGAGCAGCTGTGTGGTGCACTGAAGCAGAACACGACACTCCAGGTGTTGAAGTAGGTGTACATTGTTTACATATCAGCTTAATGTTTTACTTTACTTTACATTTAATGTAAATTTGCTATTCTCTTTATCACCTTTTTGAACATTCAGGTTTCAGGTAGTTTATTCCAAACCAACTTGATCTAACCCAGGAGTTTCACTCTATATCAGGAATATATTATTCACTGTTTCAAGATATGTTGATGTTGCTTTGAGGCAAACCCTGTATAGTTATCGTTTCCATTATATACTCCAGTGACTGAGTGTTAAAACCTACGTGTTTATGTTGTGTACGTAGTAATTTCAGAAGGTTGAAATAGGCAATAGTTTTGTTCGTTCCACAGTTAGAGCACCATTTCACAACGATATGTTATACATCATTTTAATGGATATACAATACATGTTAACTGTAATTGCACATCGCTTCTGAAATGGTGCATGTTTGAATAATCACCATTACATTTGGTGACAGAGGCACTTGTTTAATACCTGAATTTGTATTGAATCAGATAGTGATAAACGCTTTTAGCTTTTAGCTTATTTGGATTGGTACCTGGTTCATACTAATAAGAGTCTAAGGCAGCACTATTAGTGTTTGACAATTGCGCCATGCATCTACTTTGAACTCAGTAGAAATTAAACGGATAAACAATCATTGTAACTTTATGATTGTTGCGACTTTCCAAAATAATCTGTGGCACACCACACATACGATAGCAGGTGACAGATCCACACCAAAACATACTTTAAACAAAATATTTCCATAAACACATCACACAGCCTTTTAAAGGTAAGTTAATTAGATACACAACCATTGAAATATACGTTTGAGGTAGCACATCGTTCTGGAATGTATTCGGGTAACGGTCACCGCATAATTTAACCATGAATTGTTACTTATTTGGCTGTTGTGTGCTTGTCTCATTGGGACAGTGAGACTCTTATAAAGGATATAACATAACGCATAGGGGGTCATTTAAACTCCTGGTGGAAAGCACCTTAAATGTATTTGCTGCTTGTCTAGTACTCTTGACACAAGCAACAATCCTGCCAAGTATACTAGTGTTATATCAGTTGCAGATATTACAAAGTTTCACCATCATTTGAAAAGGTACTTTGATAACCTTAATTCCCCCCCCCCCCCCCCTCCCCATAGCTTCGAGGTATGTAACGACCAGAGTATGTGTTGAATCTGCGATTCATAAACCCACATGTCTTGTTGCGCCTCCTAGCGTGATTTTCAAATATTTAGACACAATAAAAGTTAGTATTATTTTGTCACCTGGCAAACAGGTTTCAGGCAGTGAATGGTTGGCGCCTACGTGGCTGCACCAGTACAAGCTCTGTATGTGGTGTTGATTATTTACATTTCTGCTATTTGACAAGACACAAATTTGTGTGTAGGTGTTTCATGAATGCACCAAGAAGCTATTACACAACGTGGTTTTAGCCTGTGAGTGTGACTTTTTAGTATTTTGAGAGATTTACATTTCACTATTGTCATTGCACCTGTGTCTCACTGACAAGTTGGTGATCGGTAATGTGTAAAGCAGACAAAGAGAACATTGTTACCTCTTCAACCATGACCAGTGAACACCTGTATTGGTTACGGACCACCACACATGTCCGTCTCAACCATGCGGCCTGGAGATCTGCCTGTGACGCGGGGGTGGCACTCCGTCGACCCACTAATCGCGGTTGCCGGGGGGGGGGGCACCCACAAACAACGACCCATACATGTGCGTCTTTCAGTGCGGCCAACTACATCAGCCAGGCCTACTGACACCAGAAAAGGGACATTTACCAGACATGATATCAAGAATCTAATTCATATTCCAACAGACACGATTCGTCCGTTTACTAAGATTGTTGTATCTCCAAAGTTGCCTTGCAATAACACGGGTGCGGTCAGCCGTGTCGCGCTACCGGTCGGGGCATCACCATCAGCAATAACAGCAGCGAAGACAATAGTGACAGCAGTGCCACAAACGGTGGAAGCGACAGCAGTGCCACCAGCAGTGACAGGAGAGCAGATACGTATTGTTTTAATGAATGCGCAGAGTGTCAGGAACAAAACGATGCTGATTAATGAATATGTTCGGGATGACGACATAGATATTCTTGCAATCACCGAGACGTGGCTGAAGCGAGGTGGTGATTCAGCTATTATCACTGAACTTGCTCCTGACGGCTACAGTTTCGTCCATATGCCAAGGCAGCGCGGCAGAGGCGGTGGTGTCGGTCTACTTCATCGTGAAACATACTCATGCAAACTACTCGCATCGCCATGTTTTAAACACATGGAACTACTGCGTGCTCGCCTAACGGGAACCAACGTACGCCCTTTCGATGTTTACGTTGTGTACCATCCACTTGTGTCAACCAAGAACTCGGGCACAGTCACTGATTTCATAAATGAACTTGAAACGTTTTTCAGTGACATTACACTCTCTGTTGTGCCAGCAGTAGTTGTCGGTGATTTTAATATTCACTACGATGACCCTTCAAAGGCTGACAAACTAATTGATCTATTAGACACATTTGGTTTAATTCAACATGTGAAAACTCCGACACATATACACGGACACATCCTCGACCTCGTGATCAGTCGGGCTGTTGACCAATCAGTGGCATCAGTTACAGTAAAGCCTATGTCAATAGCTGATCACCACTGCATTGACTGTATGCTAGAAATGTGCAGACCGTCCATGCCCCCTGTTAATGTTCCTGTCAGAGACTTTCGTCAGCTGCAAATCGAACATTTCGCGGATGACATTGCCTACCAGTGCCAACAACTGCTGCAAAGGCATCTTGAAAACACTCAAGAGATGGTTAAAGACTATGACACAGCCCTCCGGACGGTCCTTGAAAAACACGCCCCAATCACGAACAGAGTGAGACGAAGGGCTAGGCCATGTCCGTGGTACACCAACGATGTGAAAGAAGCTAGAGAGAAGAAGCGCCAGTGTGAGCATCGCTGGAGGTCGACCAAACTCGAAGTTTACCGCCAGCTCTATGTTGAGGCCCGAAATGCGTCAACGGCCTGCATAGCCAAGGCAAATTGCAAACACTATCAGGACACACTGCAGGGCGCTGACAACAAGTCGATGTTCAGGCTTGTCAGGTCCTTGGGAGCTAAACAGAAGGCCATCTACCCAGAATGTTGCTCCACTGAAGATGGTTGTAGCAGGTTTGCACAACACTTCAGTGAGAAAGTGCGAATGATTCATGCAGAGCTAGAAGTGCCGCGCTCGTTAAACCCACTACTGGTAGAGAAAACGTGCTTCACAGAACCACTCGTTTCGTTCGAGCCAACATCTGTTGTCGAAATAGAAAAGATTGTGTTAGGTCTAACTAATACCTGTGAACTTGATCCGCTGCCACGCAAACAGATTCAGCAGTGCCTGTCATCATTGGTGCCGGTCATCACCGCTATTACTAATAAGTCATTGGAGGAAGGGACAATGCCATCTGCTCTAAAGATGGCCTGTGTTCACCCATTATTAAAGAAGCCGTCTTTAGACCGTGATATTCTACGTAACTATCGACCCGTTAGCACTCTCTCTCATCTATCCAATGTTATTGAAAAGGTCGTTGCTCTGCGATTGTCTGATCATCTTGATTCACAAAACCTACACGAACCATTCCAGTCTGCATATCGAAGACTACATGCAACAGAAACCGCATTGTTGAGAGTCTGCAGCGATATCCGGGCGGCCTTGGATCGCAAAAAAGGTACTCTGCTTGTCCTACTTGACCTGAGTTCAGCTTTCGACACAATTGACCACACCATACTACTCAATCGGCTCAGCAAACGTTATGGTATTCAGGGTTACGCCCTACGGTGGGTTGCATCCTATCTGCAGGACCGCAAACAGAGGGTTGTGATTGGTCAGGCTACATCAGAAAACTACACGTGTACCACAGGACTGCCGCAGGGATCCGTGCTGGGGCCAGCACTGTTCTCATTGTATGTCCAACCAGTCGGCGATGTCATCAGAAAACACGGCATCAAGTTTCACCACTACGCTGATGACCTGCAATTGATGCATGTGTTTGATCTCAATCCTACGTCACTATCCGAAGCCATACAGCGTCTTCAAGACTGCATAATGGAAATTCGAGAGTGGCTCACCTCAAATTATCTTAAAGTAAATGATCAGAAAACTGAGTTCCTTCCGATTGTGTCTGTATCTGCAAAAAAAATTATTAAAGAACTTAGCATCAGTGTTGGTGGTGCACTCATCCAAGCCGTTGATAAAGCGAAAAACCTTGGTGTGTACTTGGACAATCACATGAACATGTCTGCCAACACATCAGAAATTGTTCGATGCTGCTATTATCACATCCATCACATCGGTCAAATTAACAAGTTCTTGCCAAGGCCGACGAGGGAGAGGGTGGTCAACGCACTCGTGACATCAAGGCTTGACTACTGTAATTCTCTGCTATATGGCACAGTTGACAAGAACTTTGCCCGACTACAGCGTCTTCAAAATACTGCCGCTAGACTGATCATGCGCGTGCCAAAATACTCCAACATCACGCCTGTACTGAAGGAACTCCATTGGCTGCCGGTCCGGGAACGTGTCTGTTTCAAAATAATGTTACTCGTCCACAGAGCAGTCAACTGTCGTGGATCAGTGTACTTGCGTGACCTTATTTGCATCTACACGCCAACCAGAGCACTTCGGTCAGAGGGAACCAAACAGCTTAAAAGACCTAATACAAAATGCAAAGCTGGAGATGCGAGTTTCCCCGCAGCTGCTCCGGACCTGTGGAACAGACTACCGTTCTCATTACGAGAACTGTGCAATGAGAACTCTTTTAAGAATGCCTTAAAGACGCTATATTTTAAACACAACTTTGGCTGATGCAGAAATAATTAAATGAAGAGACAATGCATCGAAGAGAACATTACTTCTGCCTAAATGACCTTGTGTATTTTTTTTGTTTAGCCTTTCTATATTTATTTATTTATAATGTTTTTATTTGTCTGTCTTTATGCACTTTTATATAATATACAGTTAATTTTGTTTTAGTTATACATTTGGGTAATTCGTTTTAAGAACATGTTATCATGTTATCATGTAAAGCGCCCTGAATAGTTTTTAAGCTAGATTTGGCGCTATATACGTTTATTTTATTATTATTATTATTATTAATTGCATATCCATTTTCTCCGGAGTAAACGTGTTTGCTTATATTCAGCCCTTTACCTGCTACAACTGAAATTTACCATTCCAAAGAGAATGTTTAATCAAAAATCACCTAATCATGTAAAAGCCTGTCAGTAAATATGTGTTTCAATTCTTTTCATTGGCATCTTATAACATCTGGTATATCAAAACCTCACTATCACATATATCTGAACTACTTTTGTATCTTACTTTTGTTATATTTATTTATTTTAGTGCGGACTAAGTGAGTTGCGGACTAAGTGTTATTACAGGAACTGTGTTATTAATCGTGCTACTATTTCACATTCAGCTTGAGTGGCTGTACATTGGACATCAATCTGATGGAGCAGCTGTGTGGTGCACTGAAGCAGAACACGACACTCCAGGTGTTGAAGTAGGTGTACATTGTTTACATATCAGATTAATATTTTACTTTACATTTAATGTAAATTTGCTATTCTCTTTATCACCTTTTTGAACATTCAGGTTTCAGGTAGTTTATTCCAAACCAACTTGGTCTAACCCAGGAGTTTCACTCTATATCAGGAATATATTATTCACTGTTTCAAGATATGTTGATGTTGCTTTGAGGCAAACCCTGTATAGTTATCCTTTCCATTATATACTCCAGTGACTGAGTGTTAAAACCTACGTGTTTATGTTGTGTACGTAGTAATTTCAGAAGGCTGAAATAGGCAATAGTTTTGTTCGTTCCACAGTTAGAGCACCATTTCACAACGATATGTTATACATCATTTTAATGGAGATACAATACATGTTAACTGTAATTGCACATCGCTTCTGAAATGGTGCAGGAGTGAATAATCACCATTACATTTGGTGACAGAGGCACTTGTTTAATACATGAATATGTATTTAATCAGATAGTGATAAACGCTTTTAGCTTGATGCATTATTTTGATTGGTACCTGGTTCATACTAATAAGAGTCTAAGGCAGCACTATTAGTGTTTGACAATTGCGCCATGCATCTACTTTGAACTCAGTAGAAATTAAACGGATAAACAATCATTGTAACTTTATGATTGTTGCGACTTTCCAAAATAATTGAATATTTGTCACGTTATTGATGGTGGCCTGATGTGGCACACTACACATACGATAGCAGGTGACAGATCCACACCAAAACATACTTTAAAAAAAATATTTCCATAAACACATGACACAGCCTTTTTAAAGGTAAGTTAATTATATACACAACCATTGAAATATACGTTTGAGGTAGCACATCGTTCTGGAATTTATTCGGGTAACGGTCACCACATAATTTAACCATGAATTGTTACTTATTTGGCTGTTGTGTGCTTGTCTCGTTGGGACAGTGAGACTTTTTTTAAAGGATATAACATAACGCATAGGGGGCCATTTAAACTCCTGGTGGAAAGCACCTTAAATGTATCTGTTGCTTGTCTAGTACTCTTGACACAAGCAACAATCCTGCCAAGTATACTAGTGTTATATCAGTTGCAGATATTACAAAGTTTCACCATCATTTGAAAAGGTACTTTGATAACCTTAATTTGTCCCCCCCCCCCGTCTCCAATTTTAAGTACATTGTGTGTATTGGTTTGTGATCGTGGGTATACGCGTCCCACCAAGTTTTAGGTCAGTCTGACCTTTAGGTCCAGTGACATAGGTCATCAACCTTTGACCCGACCTTTATACATGACGACCTTCCAGTTGTCATAACTTCACTTCTAGGTTACTTACATATTTGACGTTGGTGTCATTTTACAGCTAATGTAATTGTCCACCTACTTGAAGAACAATTTTTAAATGGTTTACTTTTGATCTGGCATAGCAAAATATATGTAACCACCGATTTCGCTGAATTATTTATATGAGAAACATACATATATAGCAAGAATATGTCGAAGTTTTATCGTGCATAATTTACAACTTCAAGAGTTATGTTATGAATTTTAAAAACATGTATTGTACCGCATTAATGCTGAACAATAGGCCAATAACTACAGTCATAATGTTATGTAAGCATGCAAACGGTAGCTAACGTCCTAGGTGTTTTTTTATCACCATTACTTTCCAGTATCCACAAATTGATGTCATTATGTGCTGGTGTACTGTGCGTGCGTGCGTGCGTGCGTGCGTGCGTGCAAGCATGCATGTGAGCGTGCATTTGACAACAGTATTCAAACAATTGGGCGAAACATAAATGCTGTGTATTTGTTCGTATTCATGAATTCATGTACCAATTATTTTAAAATATAAAACAAATGGTTTGACCTTTGACATGACCTAGCAAAAACATGTAACCTCCGATTTCGCTGGTTTGTGTGTGCGCAATTGAATACTCCACGAGTTATCAAATAAAAATAAATTGGCGTAATTATCTGTTAGTATTAGACTTCTAGATTTTGTTGATGCTGTTGTCATCATTACTATCAACACATTGATGTCATTATGTGCTGGTGTACTTACCTTACTTAATTGCCTGATACTGTTTTAATATCAGTGCTACATTCTTTATTTTCGGCCGCCAAATATAAAATGTATAAAATGTTGGAATTATTAAATGTATTACTTAAACAAAATAAGGCACATATACAAAAACGAAGCTCAATTCGAAATGTTTTGTTAATGGTTCTAGTTTAGTTCACATCTTATAACTATTTTGACATATAAGATCATGCATATCGTTATGTATCATTAAGATATTGATCAGAAAGTAATTCTTATAACTGGTGAATGTACCTAATTATGATAACACTTTGGAAGGATCATTTTAGAAAAAGGTAGCAATTACCCTAATTGGGTTATTATACTAATGATTGCAGTTGAAATAACAATGTCTAAAAGGTATCGCTAATGTAGCTACCGATGTTTCTCCTTCAGTCTGACTGGCTCTGAATTGGATGTCCAACTGTTTGACACACTCCAGCAGAACGCGACACTTCAGACACTGATGTAAGTTCACCTTATTAAGATAATCTAG
The DNA here is from genome assembly GCA_964017155.1 of Oasisia sp. SBJ-2009. Classification (NCBI taxonomy): domain Eukaryota; kingdom Metazoa; phylum Annelida; class Polychaeta; order Sabellida; family Siboglinidae; genus Oasisia; species Oasisia sp. SBJ-2009. Next base: position 51,192,100 of record OZ024860.1, on the reverse strand, counting down.
TCACGAATCTCTTCCTACCGTGTCGAACCGCGGGCAAGTTAAGTTTTTTCTCTCTACATTGCTCCAATTCGCTCCATTGAATGAATGAAAACATTGCAGTAAAAAGTGGTGAATTGCGTGGTGTGTTCACAAGGTGCACAGCTATATATGCACATATGTTTCCAGGGTTGCAGTCATAGAAATATGGGTATACCTTAGATACATTAGTAAACACTGTATGTCTGCTCAGTAACAATGTATATGCTTGATTGTCGTATGCAACGGTCTCTTGCCCTTTGCTGTCTTTTTTTTAGTCTGTTTTCACTTATTTTATCCACGTATTCTAACCATCCCCCTTTTGAATACAATGATTGTCGTTTGTATTTTAATGCCAGTTTCCACGCTCATTTCCTGTTGTCCTTGTATACTATATATAATCTACCTGGGTACTTGACATATTATTCTGATGCAATTGCTTACTGCGTCTCTTGTCTCTCTGTCAGAGTCAGTATTTCTCTCCTAAGCCAGTTTCCAATATTAATAATTGTTGTTATTTCTTCACAAATAGTTCTTTCAACCGTCATCCATGTTGTACATCCATTGTCGGTCGCGAAGCGACAAAGACTGCTTCCATCACTTGACTCTTGCTCTCCATTTGTCTCTCTGCTGTGAGAGTGATGTCCAGGAGTCGATCTTTATGTCTCTCAGCTTCAGGTTTCTCATGATGGTATCTTTAAACCGGAGACGAGGGCGCCCTCTCTTTCTGTGACCAGAAGACAGTTGGGAGTAGAGAACCTGCTTCGGTAGCCTGTCTGATGACATCCTCATGAGGTGTCCAGTCCACCGGAGATTCTTTCTGATCAGAAGATCTTCCATAGATGGCAGCCCTGTCCGTTCGAGTATTTCCTTGTTTGTCACTTTGTCCGTCCAGGTTATCCTCATGATCGAACGCAGATGTCGCATCATGAAGGCATGCAACTTTTTCACCTGTCGTCTGTACACTGTCCAGGCCTCGGCTCCGTATAGGAGGGTGGACAGCACAATTGCACGGTGTAACTTGCCTTTAACCCGCATGGACACATGGTGGTTGTTCCAGAGTCTCTGGCGTAGTCGGCCGAAAGATGCACTAGCCTTGGCCATCTTCCTCTGTATTTCATCGTCAATGCATCCGTCACTTGATATAGTGCTTCCGAGGTAGGTGAATTCCATAACAGAGTTCAGCTTGTTTCCATCAACCATGATATCCTCCTCTCGGGTTCTTGTAGAGTTGGGTTGGTACAGCACCTCGGTCTTCTTGATGTTAATCTTCAGGCCGAACTTCTTTGACGCATTGGAAAAAGCATCCACTATTTTCTGCATCTCTTCAGCAGAGTGTGCAACCAGTGCACTGTCATCTGCGAATAGCAGCTCCCTCATCAGTATCCGTGTAGTCTTGGTCTTCGCTCTGAAGTGTGCGACGTTGAATAGGTCAGCGCTCTGTCTGGACTGTATGTAGATGCCATCCCCCATGTCTCGGAAAGCATTGTCGAGCATTGCTGATAGGAAGATGGAAAAGAGCGTGGGCGCCAGTACACAGCCTTGCTTGACCCCATTTGTGACCCTGAACGATTCCGAGACTTCCCCTCCAACATTAACAGTCGCCATCATTCCGGTATGTAGTGCCTCGATCATTGTTGTGAACTTCTCTGGGCAGCCATACTTCTTCAGTAGCTGCCATAGTCCGGTCCTCCCAACTGTATCGAACGCCTTACTGAAGTCGACAAATACCATGTACAGTGGTCGGTCCTGCTCAATGCACTTTTCTTGTAGTTGTCAGAGACAAAATATCATATCCACGGTGCTCCGGTTACCTCTGAAGCCACATTGTGTCTCCGGAACTACCTCTGGTGTTAGGTGGGTAGATAGTCTGTTGAGGAGGATCCTGGCGAAGATCTTGCCTGCTATGGAAAGAAGAGAGATTCCTCTATAGTTCCCACCGTCTGTTCGATCACCTTTCTTGTAGATGGTTATAATGCTTGCATCCTTCCATGCTTGTGGTACAGAACCCATCTCCCAGGCATTGGTGATTAGTTGGTGCAGTCTGCTGAACAGATTGTCTCCTCCATGCTTCCATACTTCTGCAGGAATTCCATCTCCTCCAGGTGCTTTGCCATCTTTCAGGCTGGCGATTGCTCTAGCCATCTCATCCATAGTTGGAATCTCATCAAGGCTTGTCTTGGTAATGCGCTGCGGGATGTTGTCCAGAGCTTCGTGATATATATCACCAGGGACGTTGAGTAGCTTCTGGAAGTGTTCACTCCATCTTGCCACAACTCTCTTGCTGTCAGAGAAGGTTTCCATTCCGTCTGTTGATTTTAGTTAAACAGGTCCCTTCTTTTTGGGTCCCCACACTTCCTTCAGTCCATTGTAGAAGCCCTTCATGTTGTTACTGTCGGCAGCTCTCTGCAGTTCCACTGCTTTCCTTTCCCACCAGTCCGACTTCAGTGCACGGGTGTGTTTTTGTAGCAGTCTGCAGGCATCTTTGTATGCTGCAGTGGTGGATCTAGTGCTCCTGGTTTGCAACACTCTCTGGTGGGCTTGATCTCTTCTGCTCATTAGGGTCTGTAGCTCCTGGTCATTGGGGTCGAACCAGTCCTGGTGTTTTCTGTCTGGCTTGCCAAGATATGTCTTGGCTGTGTTGTACACAACCTGCTGCAGAGCTGCCCATTCTTCGTCTGGTGTTGAGTTTTCCTTCTCCTCCCAGTGGGCGAGAGCACTGTCCATCTCCTGCTCAAAACTCTCCCTATGGCTGATGGTACTTAGTTTTGCAGTATTGAGCTTGGTCGGCTTATTTGTACCTTGCCTGTTGTGCTTTTGTCGTATTCGGAAAGCCACTTTTGATCTCAGCATCTGGTGATCGGTTCAGCAGTTTGCTCCACGCATGGCTCGGGTACTGTGGATGTCCATCTTATCCCGACACCTCGTGATGATGAAGTCTATCATATGCCAGTGTTTGGAACGAGGATGCATCCAGGTGGTCTTGCGTTCATCCTTCTGCTTGAACATGGTGTTCGTCACTATCAGTTCAAACTCAGAGCACAGAGCCAGTAGAAGTTTGCCATTGGAGTTGCATTTCCCAATCCCATGTTTGCCCATGACCAAGGGCCACTTGTCATTGTCTCTTCCTATCCTCGCAGTGAAGTCTCCTATCAGCAGTAGCTTATCGGTATGAGGGATGCCCCTGAGCACACTTGCGAGCTGGTTGTAGAAGTCCTCCTTGTTTTCATCTGGGTTTGTCATTGTCGGAGCATACACGCTGATAATTGTAGCAAAGTTGTCCTTGCTCAGAGGTAGTCTCATCGTCATGATTCTGTCACTTACTGGCCGTGGCATTTCTGTCAGCTTTGTGATGATATCCTTTTTGATAGCAAAGCCCACTCCGGCCTCCCTTCTTTCTCCTTCGGGTTTGCCACTCCAGAAGAAAGAGTATTCCAAGTCGTCGAGACTACCAGACTCTGAGAACCTTGTTTCACATAGGGCGGCGATGTCGATGTTGTATTTGGCAAGTTCCATTGCTACTAGTGCCGTACGTCTTTCTGGTCGGTTAGCTCCTTCTCGGTCGAAGGAGAGTCCTGACGTTCCATTGTCCAATTGTCAGTAGTTGTCTTCTTTGTCTTCTTCTTCTTCCTAGCTGATTTTCCACTGTCGACGGAAGATGAGGTCGAGCAGCGCGGTCCTTGGTAACCCGGGCGACGGCCGATCCGGTATCATGTTTCGTGCAGTTGTACATTTCATGGAAGCTGCTAGCAAAAACTGTTGAAGTACCGCTGGCTTTTGCAAGTTACTAGCGACACTCTCTCGGGGAACAAATAGAGGTCTCACACCGGCAAGAACATGTCAAGACAGGCGCAAACTATGTGTCCCTGCAGTGGCTGGTCGAGAGATGTTGGGAGTTCCATACACCAACCGCCCTTGATGCTGCCACAGTGACATGGTTTTCTGTTTAGGGTTTGCTCCCTTAGCCTTCGGTTCTGACAAGAACCTATACCACAAGGCAGTGGTTTACAACTCTGCATGGCAGGGGCGTCAAACTCCCTGAGGTACTGCAATACCTGCATACCGCACAGGTATGCAGGTATTGCAGCAGGTACATACATGTAGATTATATTGTTACGGGGCAAAATGTGAATGCCAATATTTGTAATGATATTTGTAATATACGCTATGTGTAACATGTGTGACTACATGTTTCAAATTGTGACAAACTATTCATGAAATATTGTAATATTATTATACCTTAATGTTTATGAGTAAATTAAAATACCATTGCATAGAAGTGTCCATTTGTTGCCCGCCGAGAGGTCAACTTCGATATTTACCTGTCGTTCATCATCTGATAGTGATCTTGAACTGAACATTTCACATCACAAATGGATTAGACACACACACACATACCCCTAAAGTTATCACACATAATTATAAGACAAGTTGTACTGAACATTTATTTAAGACTGGGCCTTCTTGGATTTATGCAAATTACCACCATTTGACACAACTAGAAAAGTATTTATCATCGATGTCCTTTTTCTCTGCCATATCGGGACAATGACACATGTTCCTGCAGAGATTAACATCCCATCCAGCCACGTGATCCCAAAAGTCTGATTGCTTTCACCACGTCCTGTGACAATTCTACCGCTACAGCAATCTTCCCGGTGTTCATTATTTGTGTTCTTGTCTTCACCTCGTCTTCTACTTCTATTATTCTTGCACCTAACCAGCAGCTCTGTTAACTCCGGCTTCTTTTCATTCTTTATATTTAGAAGTTGTTTGTAATACCCCTTCCAAACACGTGACACTTGTCTCGCTCCAGTCACCAAAGTCCCTTTGACGAGTTGATGCATTTTCTAATCTCATTCGGGCAAGTCTCACACAGTGCCCTGTATAGACTTAAGGGGCACATACAACTGGTAAATATAATGTATTTATTAAAAACATTTTCCGAGAAGATGAATTTGTAAAGACGTAGGACACTGTCGCTATGCACAATAAATATAAATTTGATTGACACATTTTCAAGCCTCCTGTGATATTTTAGGGCCATAAACAAGCCCATTTAATGTCTTTATTCAAAACATGTTGTGAAGCTTTTTCACTAATTAGGCATATATGTATCTCACGTTATTTTCACTATAACATAATTTATTAGTTCACAACCTTTTGCTAGGACATCTGAGGGCCTGTCACACAGCAAATTGTTAACATTTTAGTTGTTTCTGTCTGGGCTTTTAAGTAGATCTCAGGATACAAACTTAGTGACTGTGCCGCGGAGGGAGAGTGCGAGATAGCGTTTGGGAACTAGACAGTTGCTGCCTGCTTGTTTTAAGCTATATCTCCAAAAAGCTAGTTATTTTGTATGCACGTAATATTTATGTTGACATTTATTTAAATATTTATACAATGCTGTGACTGGTATCTACTGATTAAACATGCGTTATCCATTGTTGGCAAATTAATGACTTGACAAATATAGACAATTTACATTCTAGACAACTATATAATTAAAAATCCATACGCATTATTGATATTGCCTGTTGTATTCATACAATATGGCATGGATATCAAGAACAATGTAAATTAGGTGAGTACACTGAAGAGAGTACTGATTAGATTTTATTGAAAGGCTCCTCAGAGCCTCCCATAAAACTACTTGGCGGATAAAGAATTATCTTAATAACGGTGTGACTCTGGTATATTGTCACCAGCAGGTGACAAAAATATACACTTCATATTCTGAACAATATATATCAACTGCACTCTGATCACTGGGCTGGCTGTGTGGACTGGACGAAGATAACTCCATATTTGCTAAACACAACTAATGACCTGTCCTGTTCACACGTATGGCTAGGTTTCGGATCACCAGATAAATTTACTTTAAAAATGATGTGACTGGAGGGCTACGGGATAAAGATGTATACTCACCTGTAATTGAAAATTGGAAAATATGAAAAGACAACTATCTAGTGAAAATGTGTACATACTTTATTGATATTGTCTGCGTGATGTTTGAGTTTGATGATATGTTGAGAGTGTGTGATTTCTATAAAATATAATATTTGTCCGCACCTGGTTTTGAACACAAAGTGTTGGAATGCCTATCGAATTTGCTATCAACTGCACTATTATGTGTGTGACTTAAGTGTGACTTAAGTGTGACTGCTTTTCAATAAATGTGACTCTTTTTGTGGTGTGCATTTCGGAACGGTAACCGTTGTACATCACCAAAAGTGAAATACTAACGTTGTACTTCTAATTAATAACATTTTATTCAACGGTAGATTAGCAGTGGATATTTAGGTTACTGTGATTTGTTTAGGAATTTGCTATAGGTTGTCTGTTTATGTATTTTATCACCAATGGGAATATTAAACATTTGGCTATTATTCTACATAACATCCAACTTACTGGATTGCGATGTATAATAGCAACACTATCACAAACCTTACTATTATTTCTCCTTCAGCCTGGACACATGTCAGTTTGACATTAAACTGCTGAAGCAGCTGTGTGATGCACTGACACGGAACACGTCACACCAGAAGATAATGTAAGTATGCATAACCTTACCTAATGCTTTGTTCATATTAATATTTAATAAGCTCAGATTAAATCATCACCAGTGCTTTCATGACCATCATGTGTTTTGATTACTTTAACTTATTTTACCAACTTACTTTATTCTTCAATTTTATATTTTTATTAACGTTTTCGCTAGGCTTAGTAGATCTTAGTAGAGTAGATCTATAAAATGTATGCGAGTAGCAGTTCAAGGGGTTCATAGAATGTTCCCTATATGTGGTGACATTGCTCAATACATTAATAAATGCTGATTTGGAGTATGCATGAACAACGAAGTCAGATTGTGAAACAGGAATGACTATTTTACGTGCAAAAGCATAGGTTAGTGTGTTATTATTTGGGGCAGTTCATTGATATATCTTATGGCCATACATAATAAATTATAGTCAACGTCATGTTATCTACATAATAAACACGTTACACCACATTCAAATATAACTCAATTCATACAATTCATATACTATTAAACAATATCTAAAAGATTAAACAGTTACTTACTACATTGTAGAAACTGGCTGGTAGTATCGGATAATTATAAATTACGTGTCACCATAGTTATCGTGTATGCATTTGTTAAGACTGGCGTTGTTTAATCTCGAAACTTTCGTTGGACGATGCTGTACAATACCAACTGTTTTACAGTTTGAACTGTTGTGTCTCTTCAGCTTGACGACATGTGAATTCTTCACTCATCAAATGGAGCAGCGGTGTGCACACATGGAGCAGAACACTTCAAACCACACGCTAGAGTAAGTACATATAATATTACATAAACACAGGCAGTTTAATCCAGATTGACCGTGACTGGGGTCATTGACGTGAGTTGGGATTACCTCCTTACTACTGATCAATTCTTCTGTTTTTATTTTTTTCAAGCCCATGTCAGTTATGTAGGTAGAATTAACAGCTTTGATGACGTTTGCTGTTGAGACATTTGCCGAGAGAGGATATTGAACAACTTGGTGATGTATACATATATCATTTACCATATATAATGCAATGATATTGATTTACATTAGTATGAATTAATAGTATGTCAGATTCTGTCTAGATATGCCATATGTATGAACCGTGGTCAATCTATTGTACGTGTGAGACAAAACTTAATGTATGCGTTCTTGCTTCGGATTCAATTTGCAAACATTTTTATTTGAGTCTAGTGAAAACGCTTTGTCATGTTGTCCAGTCATTGTTTGTGTCGCTTTTGTCGTCACTGTTATTTTGCATAAGGTATACACAATAAAAAGCGGCGAAATGCTAAACGGTTGAAATGGTAGACCACGTGCGTATGCAGATATTCGTTGTTGCGTCAGCTGATATATTAAATGTGACGCTAGAATTTACAGTTTAATCCAGTGAAAATGTTTACAACATAATAATTAACATAATTACCAGATCAAATATATGCTCTTCAGTTGACCCTTCACGTCATGCTAAGAATGTAAATTGACTGAAATAGCCTTAGCACATTTATAATGCAATGTATGTAAATGTTGTGAGACAGTTGTCATCACAGTTCGCTTGTTTGTTGTGTGTAAACCATTAAATAGGACACACGTTATAAAAATGCTGCTTCAGTTACATTTTCAGAGTTACTATGACCGACCACACCATTCTCCTTGCACAGAATTATCCGTTACATAAATGTTTAGTGGCTGATGATTTATTCAAAATACAGGTTATAATCTATAAATCACGTGAATATTAACAAGTCGCCGGTGCCAATTGTCCAAGCCATCACTAGCATGAGATGACTACGTCACACGTATTATGTATTAATGTACTAATTGTTCACCTCAAAGCATAAATACGTTACTAAGATAATTAAGATATAGACGTATATAATATTACTAAATGTTGGACATGATACTGATGTCTAGAAATACTACGTTTAATACCCCCTGTTTTACATACATACACCAACATGTGTCTGTGACTTTTCATAAGTAACCCAACATCATAGATATTATGATGTCCCATAACATGCATTTCTAACCTTTCTTATAAAACATTACATATGTTGGATTATTATTTTTAATAATGTTCATGTTATAATGATCACACGGTGGAACATACTTATTTTTGTTTTCAGTTAATAATGAATATTGAAACACCATAATATATTCATGGAAATTATGTCATTTCGATATCACGTGTCAGTTTTGTACTGAGGAAATGTGACCAAACGGAAGTCAATAGCTATCTTTAATATGGTGGGACTATTGTTTCTAGTAGTTAAATATGTACTGTTTCCTGTAAGTGACAAACATACACAATTAATATAGTGAACACAAACTGAGAGTAAACATATATACTTTGTTAATATAAATCGCATTATGAGTGTTACAAACTCGCTGTATATCCGAAAGAAACGTCCGAATATATTGACACTTTTAAATATTAAAACACAAATTGTCTATTGAATGTCATGTTTGTTTATTTACAAATTTAAGACATTGAAGCAATATGTTTTGTTTTATATTCAGAGACATATACACTGTAGTAAATAACAACGACATTGATCACTGACATACACTGCTTAATACCAGGTGTATTGCTAATACTGCTGCTATGTTCACTTCAGGTTGAAGTTCTTCCAAGTGGACATCCATTGTATGCAGCCACTGTGTGATGCACTTCTGCACAATGCATCAATCCTGAAGCTAGAGTAAGTACACATCATTTTACTTAAAACTGTATTCACTCTGCTATTTTAAGTTGTGCATGTACTATGCTGTTATTATCAAATTAATAGTAGTCTGTATTTCGGCATAATGCTATTTAATTTAGTCTATACCAGATGTGTACATTGACACATTATGTATATACAAATATTGTTAAACAACTTGATTTTGGTTTGAATTCAGTCTGAATGTGGGAGATTGTAAAACCAAATCAACCTGTGCTATCTCTTTCGGATACCATAACAATGTGTGTGATTTAATATGCAGTGTGAACACAGATGTATACCTGTATAGCATGTCATGACAAATTAGAGTCATTGTTTTGATTGTGCTCTACATATCATATAACCAGTGATAACTTTCCCCAAATGTAAATAGCTAAATTGTAAGGTATCCTTCATGGGGTTCTAATGTAATGGTGATCCAGTTGTGTGAATCTAGTCAAACACCATCATACCACGACATTCCATATGACTTATGGTTCGGCGATTTAACAAATAGTGTGACTAGAAACAATGTTTTGAGTTATTCACTTACAACCAAAAAAATGCTCACTGGACAGTTGTCCACCATGGCTATTAATAAGTGCATAGCTGCTCACAAGATAGTGTAATGGTAACCATAAATTGCAACATTTATACCAAAAAAAACTGTAGGCAAATCCAGCAAGAAACATACTGAAGCGCTTTACCAGCTAGCCGCAAACCCAATCAATCAACAGTCACGAGATGTAAATTGTATTATAAACCATAAGTGTGAATAATATATTTAAAAAGGAATACTTTTCTTTGATTAAGACATTGATATATATATTATATGTGTGTGTGTGTGTGTGTGTGTGTGTGTGTGTGTGTGTGTGTGTGTGTGTGTGTGTGTGTGTGTGTGTGTGTGTGTGTGTGTGTGTGTGTGTGTGTGTGTGTGTGTGTGTGTGTGTGTGTGTGTGTGTGTGTGTGTGTGTGTGTGTGTGTGTGTGTGTGTGTGTGTGTGTGTGTGTGTGTGTGTGTGTGTGTGTGTGTGTGTGTGTGTGTGTGTGTGTGTGTGTGTGTGTGTGTGTGTGTGTGTGTGTGTGTGTGTGTGTGTGTGTGTGTGTGTGTGTGTGTGTGTGTGTGTGTGTGTGTGTGTGTGTGTGTGTGTGTGTGTGTGTGTGTGTGTGTGTGTGTGTGTGTGTGTGTGTGTGTGTGTGTGTGTGTGTGTGTGTGTGTGTGTGTGTGTGTGTGTGTGTGTGTGTGTGTGTGTGTGTGTGTGTGTGTGTGTGTGTGTGTGTGTGTGTGTGTGTGTGTGTGTGTTATTATCACTAACAGTTCACCATATCACACAGTTCACAATAGACAAAATCTAATAAAAGACATTATCTGTGTATAACCTCAGCATATTTGTTCAACTTCTACTATGTATAATATGTTAATTGCAATGAATACCTAGCATGAAAAGCAGCAGCATTTACATGATATTTTATTACACTACTAACGTATTTTAGATGAAAAATGTGAACTTAGCGTTTATAACTTGTGAGCGAGACTGGCCCATGGTAGCATGGACACGACAGGATACAAGATTAATAAGCGTGCTTTCGTCTGTTAAGATGAATGAATACGTATTTCCATTTGCGTTTCTAATATAATCAAATAGTAATGTTTAGCAAAAGTGCATACATTTTCAAACATGAACATGTAGTGTAGATGTAAAGATGGAAATTGCACTTTCCTTTACAAGTCCGGAACGTATACGATGGGCGGCAATAATAGGGTATCTTATAAAGCTTGTAAACAAAGTGAACGACAGGCAAGGGATAAGCGTTGCGCCTAGATGTGAATAAGACTGTTTTAATGTTCAATCATCAAAGTAACACGTGATTAAAAAAAATCAATGTTGGCCATTGTTAAATGTCTTGTAGGGTATCGGACCAGTTCGTGGTGCTCCTATAAAGCTTGTAAACAATGTCAACATCAGGCCAGGGGTAGGCATTGCACCTAGATGTGTATTATACTGTTTTCATATCCAGTCATCAAAGTAAGACGTGATTGCATCTATTCTGGCCATTGTTCAATTTTTTGTCCGTGCTGCTGGAGTCTGTGTTTGTACTTTGAACGATTAGCTCAGTATTATACTCCATTGCAATCAGTATACTGGCATTGCCATTGTGAGGCAACACAGAAAAAACACGCGACAATTATCCACACCCAGTTGGGTAAGTTGGGTACAATTTGTTTGTTTGGGGTTTCATTTAAAACAGAGAGACGTAGTACAATACCGGGAGGCTCCCGGTGAAACCGGGATATTTAACATGTATGATAGGTGTCAGGACATTCATCGTCTGAACTGTTACCTGTCCAAACGGTGTTTGTCGTGTCACCATTCTTTGTTTTGCCAGAGCCAGCTTTTCTCTTCTCTTGCATCTGTTGATGCCTGTTGGAAATATTCGAGAGTTTCATCGCATCTGTCTAGACATTGGTAACCTGCCAGTCTGTTTAAAAACCTCATTGAGAATGTTGTTGTTGAAAACTTGTCAAAATAAGGCATAGCCGTTTGGAAGCTGACCAAAGGGTATCAAATACCTACACTAATGCTTTGTTTTATAATACATATTTAGCAGTTATTATGTTGCCACAGTTACATAGTTCTGGGGTAAGGGTGTACCAGACTGTTACTATAATAATAGTAATAATAATAATAATAATGATAATTGAATAATATATGTTTCATTTATGTCAAATTGTCGTTTGTACATAATTTTATTTTATGGTGGATATTTCATGGTGCAGCTCTGTGTAGCAGCCCGAATGTCATGCAGCTTTTTGCCTTTACGAAGCTAACACGATAGTGACACTGGGTTAATTTGCTTAAATCGTGAAATGTAAAAGATTGCTTTGACATTTATCTTGCGGGTCCCCAACTGTTGATGTGACCAAAAATATACAGTATACTATATTACTGAATCATAATTGGTGTATAGATATATACCAATTTAGCTAAGGTTTCTGTCATGTTTGTGTGTTCAATATGGCAGAAGTATTGGTGACAATTACATACTTGTTAACTTAAGTAAATAAAATAATAATACAACTTTAATCCGTGATGGTTGTCCCTTTCATGGATAAGTATATACCGCCGTCTATGACACTGGCAGAGTAGCCACTGACGTCGCATCCCGCATCCATATTTACTTTGGCAACGTCCTCGCGTGCTGCCACGTCACCGCGGTGGTCGGAAACATCAGTGTCGGCATCGTCTCGACCAAGCAGTAATTCAATCGACCGTCTGGCACCGTCACGCATGATTAATCTCACGTCCGCACTGGAGAACAGTTACTATTGCGTCGGTCTCACTGGTGCCATACTAGACAGTAGTCAACATAAATCAGACTGACGCTCCCTAGATCGCCATTGTTGTTATGCGCATGGATGTAATGACAACAGCTGACATTAGTAACATGGATAACATACACTACAATTGAGAGATTGCCAACGCATTACAAGGAGGACGCTTGCTCAGAGTAACTGTAGGTGGCATATCAACGTGGCACAATGCAGACACTTTCTGTCATATGGGTATTAGTATAACTTTCATGGATATGATTATACCTTTCGTTGGTATGATTATACCCGCCACTGGTATGACTATATCTGATATGGGTATGATTAAATAAGAGACGACATAGTTCCTCCAGCAAAGGAAGTTGGATTGTCCGTCACCACTCAGTCCCGAACAGTCACTGTTACGACTATATACCTGGTAGGGTATTTATGCTCCGACCGCTATTTGTAACAGGGCGTACGTGTTTTCTGGTTTGCAAGACTGGCCATGTAGCAGCAGTCGAACTTGGTGGCTCAAAACATCGCGAACGCTGTGAAGCCATCGGCGATGACGGCAGTGTTGTACTCGGCGTCAAGCATTCGTCTCACAACGCACTCCCTATTGGGCAATGCTTTGCTTGATGCTGTTGGCTTTCGTTCGGTGTTTAATCTACAAACAAAAATCGGCATCTGTTAGATAACACTGCGTTTGCAATATCCACATCAGAATCAGTGACGCTTGATGCTGCCGATTAGGTCTAATTACTTTTAGCTGCACCTATTGTATAGAATATGCTTCCTTCCGCCGATAGATACGTTAAAAAGACTGCCAAATGTTGCCGTCATTTCGAAATATACCTTTATAAGTGTGCTTATCCACCAAAGCTCCCTGGCGTATATATTCAGCCATTGATATCCATAATATGTTTAATAATCTGAGCTTGATCAAAATGATGTCTAACAATCTTGATGCGATACTGATTTTGTTCTAAGAATTTATGTGCAATCGAAATTAGATTATTCTTCTTCTTCTTATTATTATTATTATTATTGTTGTTGTTGTTATTATTATTATTGTTATTGTTATTGTTATTGTTATTGTTATTGTTATTGTTATTGTTATTGTTATTGTTATTGTTATTGTTATTGTTAGTGTTAGTGTTAGTGTTAGTGTTAGTGTTAGTGTTAGTGTTAGTGTTAGTGTTAGTGTAAGTATTATTATTATTATTAGTAGTAGTAGTAGTAGTAGTAGTAGTAGTAGTAGTAGTAGTAGTACTAGTAGTAGTAGTAGTAGTAGTAGTAGTAGTAGTAGTAGTAGTAGTAGTAGTAGTAGTATTGTTATTGTTATTGTTATTGTTATTGTTATTGTTATTGTTATTGTTATTGTTATTATTATTGTTAGTGTTAGTGTTAGTGTTAGTGTTAGTGTTAGTGTTAGTGTTATTGTTAGTGTTAGTGTTAGTGTTAGTGTTAGTGTTAGTGTTAGTGTTAGTGTTAGTGTTAGTGTTATTGTTATTATTAGTATTAGTATTAGTATTAGTATTAGTATTAGTATTAGTATTAGTTTTAGTATTAGTATTAGTATTAGTATTATTATTATTATTATTATCATTATCATTATCATCATCATCATCATCATCATCATCATCATCATCATCAGCATCATCATCATCATCATCATCATCATCATCATCATCATCATTATTATTAACTTGCCAATTGGTTATCAGTAAATATGTTAGCATCTATTCTTTTTGAACGGCATATTTTAGCTCATATAAACCTAAATGAAAACCTCACATACCGCTGGGCTACTTATGTATCATATTAGGTACTGCGCTATAATAAGAACTTACCGTGTTTTAGTATGCAGTGTGCAATAACCAACCAACTAGTCAAACACAAGTAGTTTCCCACTTCTCGTTCCCTCCACCAATGCCAAATGCATCCCTGTCCATGGGCGTTCAAATATTGTTTACAGCGATAGAGTGCGTTAATAACAGTAACCATATATTGTTTATATAGACCCCATCCAAGCAATTGTTCCGGGAAGCTTTACGGTGGCCAGATGTTCAATGGCGTGTTTGGTTTATCCTCTTCGTCCCCAGTGGGACATAAGGCTACAACAACGTTCCTCCAAAGGGTCCTGTCTTTAGCTGCGGCCTGACCCTCGCCCCACGATAGCCCCATATCTTGTAGCTTTGCCATCACTGTCTTTTGCCTTATTGTCTTTGGTCGTCCTGGCTTCCTTCTTCCGGGTGGCGTCCATCTTAAGGCAACATTGGGGATTCTTTCATCAGGCATTCTAAGGACGTGTCCTAACCATCTCAGTCGTCGGCGTTTAATTTCCAGGACAGCACTGTTGCAGCCCGTCTTCCTGTGGAGTTCCACGTGAGATATTTTATTGGGCCAGAATATCCCGCAGAACTTTCTCGAACATCCATTGTGGAAGGCGTTCACTTTTGCCTTTAACCACTGCGACCCATACAGTAATAAGATGAGGTTTTTCCCACGCTTGCTTTGATGTCTTTTTGCGCTCCATTGTCTTTACTGATGATACTACCCGGGTAGGTAAAGTCCTCTACAAACTCAAGTGGTTCACCCTTACGGGTAACAGGTTCGGTTGGTGTTGCATTGATACTCATCATTTGTGTCTTGGTAGTAATGACCGTAACCCCAGTTTGCTTTGCATAATTGTCTAATCTATCAGTTGTTTCCTACAGATAGTCAAGCTTTACTGACAGAAATGCAAGGTCATCAGCAAAGTCGAGGTCTTCTAGCTGG
Organism: Oasisia sp. SBJ-2009; assembly: GCA_964017155.1. Taxonomy (NCBI): domain Eukaryota; kingdom Metazoa; phylum Annelida; class Polychaeta; order Sabellida; family Siboglinidae; genus Oasisia; species Oasisia sp. SBJ-2009. The sequence continues at coordinate 51,176,739 of OZ024860.1, read as the reverse complement.
GAGAAGAGAGTCCACTGGATACCTAGGTTTATCTGAAGTAGTTTTCCGCATAACCCAGTCGATGACGACCAAGAAGAGGATGGGCGAGAGGATACATCCCTGTCTAACACCCGATTTTACTGGGAACCACTCAGAGGTGGCATTTCAAAGGATGATGCTGTATTCCCACTCTTCATATTTGATGGCGTTTTTTATTTTCGCTTCTGATGGGGGTGTGGTGTCGATGTTGTTTCCGGCGCTGTGGCACCACTCTGTGATGTTTCAACTTGTTGCGTGCTTTACCAAATAGTGTTCTCTATAAATGTCAGCTCAACGGCAAAGTCTCGCATCTTGAAAGGACCTACGCCATTTTCCATTTATGATAATGTGATAAATCTGGTTGCATGTTCTACAATCAGGTGAATTTTAGGTGAGCTTTTTTTTTTATCCACGGCCCTTTCACAGTTAGAGTTTGCAGCGCCAACGTTGGCATTCATGTCTCCGATGATCAAAAGCATGTCATGTTGTGGCACTTTGACGACTGCTTGTTGCAGCTATTCATATCAGTCATCCTTGTCCTCTTTGACAGATTCATTGGATAGGGCGTAACACAGAATGGTGGTAAGCTTGCTGTGTTTAGCCACCATGGGTCATCTGTCGCCCAGACACAGTCCATCGGCACTCACTAACCCCTATTATACCCAGTCTGTATATTTTTATCTCGCGTGTGAAATGTGCTAATTTTGAGGTATCAACCATTCCATGCTCCTATGCAGATCTTGGTTTTGGGCCCGACTAGACTATCTTATGCACAATTGCCTTCCTAGTGTAGGCTTTGAGCAGATGTGGCCATACTGCCAGATGTCTGGCTCAAGTCCGCAATGTCAGTACTAATGGCAAATGACGTCATGATGTCAGTACTGATGGCAACTGACGTCATCGTACACGTGGAGTAGCTCGCAATAACCCTAATCTCTGTCCATTGGTGTCGATCACATAATAGACAGAGAGGGAGCGAAAATAATTGCTAAAGAGCCAAACAAAAGAACGCGGCAAGTAATGCAAGCCATATGGATCAAAAAGACAAAGACACCAATAAACATATAAAACCTCAAATGCCAAAACATGACATCATAACTATTACACAAATTCAAATATATTTTATGGTCTTCAAAATAAATACGTAAATATATTATTAAACACAATGACATGGCTACTCTATAACATTATAATATTATATTAATTGTAATCATTAATAGTTCATAGTTCAGTGTTGATATAACTGTTAAAATGAGTTTTAAATTATTCTTTAAATTGGCTGACATTCGCACATTTACGCACAGCCAAGGAACGTCGATTCCAAATCTTGCAGCTGCGCGATGTTAGTCCGGGACGTCAACTTATAAAGGATTAATTTATCAGAAGAGCTTAGGAATTTGATAGCCTTTCGGGCAATTATGGGGTCAACGTCGAAAAAGAGGTGCGAGCCGATGAACACATGTGGAAGTAAGAACCAATGTGTTGAAAATGACGGGACTCTTCACAGGAAGCCACTGTACTTCTTAGAGCATGAGCGCGACATGGTTTCATTTAGAGTGGACGATATCAACGCGAGCACGGATATTTCGCACTAGTTGTAAGACGCACTAGTTGTCCTATTGCAGTCGCTGGTAAACCATATGACTAGGGCATGTACACGCTGTTTCTTATGTTAATTATCTAGATAACGACATATGTGTCTAATGCTAAAGAGGTGGCAATATGCTATTCAGGAAATGTATGTTACGTTAGATCTCTATCAGTGACACAATCTTTGCAGGTACTCCATAGGATCTTAGGATCTTCCATAGGGTGTCATGGTAGATATTGTCAAAGGCATTTTTATGCACGACGGACATATTGGATGTCGAATATCACCCCCAGGATTTTGGCGTGTTATGTTGTTATATTAAGTTGGTGACACTCACACGTTGCCGGATCTTTGCACTGTTAGGATGAGCGTCTTGATGTATGAACAGGATCTGTGATTTTACATCATTGAGTTTCACCTTGTTGTTTTTCATCCACAGTCGTATATAGGAGACACATAGTTCCGTTTTCTTCATACAAATAAGCAATCGTAGATGATATAGGTTTTTCACTCAATTCGAACGCTTGGAAAAGTTGGGTGTCGTCGGCATGTAGATGATAAACCATGCCATGTTGCTTAAGTAGCGACGCGATAGGAATCAGGGATATAGTCAACATAAGTGGTTTGAGAACATACTCCTGCATGTCACTTATTGAAGGCTTGGACTATTCACCAGCAGTCAACACCGTGTATTTTCCCTGCTGTACGTAAGCTGCGAACCACGACGGACATTGCCCATCGACGGCGATGATATTACTCGGTGTGTTTTCAAGAATCGCTTGGTCATGCGTTACAAACGCTACCATATCAGTTGGTACTAAAATCACACTCTTGCAGTCACCCATACACCGCATTACACTGTTATGCACTTGAAGGAGTATTGTTTCAGTAATACAGTAGTGTCATTAGAATGATTGAAAAAACAAATATATGTTGTTTTCACGTTTGTGGGCAATCAATATATTTCTCTCAATCCTCTCAGTTAATTTACATAGAAAGCATATGTTGAAATGGGTCGATGTTTTTTTAGTGTCTCACTGGTTTTAAATTGGTGGGAAAATTGGAAATTCTACTTTCTCTGGAATGTGTTGATGATGTTTATAATAGGCTATGTCTTTATATCATAATTTTGTTTCGCCAACTTTGGAGGTATCTGGTCAAGTTGGCAAGTCTTCGATAATCACTGGCTTAGTCGATAAGCAGTTTCTTCTTGTGTAACTGGCACGAAATCTGAGACATTACATTTTGTGGCAACATTATCTAAACTCCCAACATGCGTACTCATCGTGAAGACGTGTGAAGCTTTTAGAATGGTGAGAATGCTCTGGATTGTGTTGTCAAAGTAATTCACGAAGTCGATGGCGAACGAGTCAGTACGTTCGTAGATTGGTAATGTTGCTGTGTTTTATGCGTAGAGACCGGTCACTCTCGACTAAGATATCCCGTGTTCGAATCCTGTTGTGCGTAAGCACGTTTTTTCACTCTATATTGTCCCATTTCACTCAGTTTTGTGAACGAGTACATGGTTGCATACCGTGATTGATCTTTTTTATCAGACTTCGCACATTAATTGCAGCATGCCCTAAATGCTTCACAGATAAGTTGAGATGGTGTTTCATTGAACAGGTCTGTCAGGGGAGTAATGTGTAAAGCGCTTTGAGCAGTCATGAGGACTGGATATTGCGCTATGTAAGAACTTACCTAATCACCCTTTTTACAGAATTGCGCTTAGTTATGGCAGTCAGACAGCATTTACTTGTACAGTAAAACCTGCTTTGTGCAGCCTCTATTACGAGTGCTCACTCTTCTACAAAGACCGTTTTCTTAGGCACTAATCGTTCTTGTATGTATTAGCAATTATAGGCTAACTGACAAGGGTGACCAGGGACCACACAGAATGTTCACGCGATCGTTGTTTCACCTGATAGAAGGGACCGGGTCTAGTGATAATATACGATATGTCATCGAATAAGCAGTCTATGCGTCGTCCATGCAGCGTTAAATATATTACATATTTAATATAACTAAAACGATAACATAGGTTTACTACTATGGCATAAGTCTTCAAACGGATCATATTTTATTTGGTGAACTTTCGTCCGTGATTTAAAAAAAATGCGTGGCGTAAATGCGTGTTACGGGCACTTACAAACGTTACGCCAACGGATGTCGCCGACATAGGTTGCGCCAAATCGAAAACCTGCACTTGTCTACACATTTGTATACTCATGATTTCCAGTTAATAAGAACACGTGTCGGTATCCTGCAGATGTGTTGATTCACTGATGTTATCGCCCGAAATATAATATAATTTACAAATACCAAAATGTTGTTTTGTTGGACGATGTCGCAATGTTAGTTTTAACAAAGTTACAATAAACACCCCGCGCGTGCTGCGAGCATGCAAGCCAATTTTAGCGCGTTACCCTAGCATATGATGCATGTTGCGCGATGTTTAACTGGTAAATATAATTTACACATAAATCGACATTGTTTTCAATTAAATAAGGTCAAACTTGTGGTATTTCTTAAATAAATACTTATATCTACAAAAATCCATCCATCCATCTGCTGATATTCATAATAGTTTGTTTTAATATGAGCTTTTTTGAATATCAACCCTTATGTCTTGAGTCGATTTTGAATGTTGTCTAAGGATTTAAGTGCAATATGAATTGTTATTATTAATATTAATATTATCTTGCCAATTGGCTATCAGTAAATATGTTTGTTGTGTTGTTTTTCTGTATTGATTTATTTTAACATCTGGTAAATATGCATGAAATGCTCACAGTTTAAATTACTGCTCAATTTCGACGTCATTTCTAAATATACTAACTTTGCCTATCCATCATACCTCCCTGGCATATCAAGTAATTTGTTATCAACCAGAATATGTATTGAATCAGTGATTGATCATTCCTTTTGTCCTGATGCGCGTCTGCGTTTGGTGTACGTACTTACGGGCATATAAGTTATATTACTATTATGTTGCAAACAAGCTAACAGTAAATACGTTTGTTAATATTCTTTATTTGAACAACGTATTTAACATCATGTAAATACAAATGAAAACCTCACATGCCATTGAACTATATGTATCTTATTTGTATTATTTATTTATTTATTTTAATGTGGACTACGTATTGTTATGTCAATTGTGTTACCTAACGTGCTGCTATTTCTCCTTCAGCTTGAGTCACTGTGAGTTGGACGTCCCTTTGATGGAGCTGCTGTGTGATGCATTGAAACAGAACGTGACACTCCAGGACCTGGAGTAAGTACACGTCGTTTAGAAAATGTCTGTGTTTACATACACGTATTTTAGATGCATGGTGAACCTGTCTTATGTAATTAAACGTGTTATATAACATTTGGAAATATAATTCAAAAGGCAAATAAGAAGAGGATTAGGTACTGCGCTCAAAGGTAGGTTCAATTTTTCATGTCCAAAAACAAGATCTTCTTTCTTTTTACCTGTGGAGGCTTTCGTCTGACGATACACGTCGACTTCTTCAGTACTATTGACGAATGACGTCATCGTGCACGTGGAATAGTTGTAATTTTCCTTATTTCTGTTCATGTGGTCAGACATCACTACTCGATTTACTCCATATGTTATTATTGTAATGTGTGTACATTATGCGTATTGATATGTTTCTATGCAATTAACTTTAGTAATCTACTTGACCAAGCATGTCTGTCTGAAGGGTGCTACAAGAAATAGCCAAATTAAATAGATGTTGTCATGCTTAAATGTATATTTATACTTAATCATGCTTAAAATTAGTCCATAATACTTTAATAAAGTGTCAAAGTGTTTGACAAACCAATGTCAGTTAGTGTTGCCTAATCCACATTATTCTACTGCTTTTACCGGTTTTTTCTAACTTAAATGCATCGTAGCATGTTCATTAAAGGTTTTAGCTAATGTATGTTTGCACTGTTGAAGTATTTTACTTATAAAGGGATTCGCAATATATGTTTTTATGTAATTTGGTGTAGATCATGCGCGGGAAATACCGGTAAACATATATTATCAACATGAACGTGGTAACCGGAGTCACTTACGTTCATAATCTCGTTCGACATGTGAATTCGTTGATGATCGTCACATGACTGCAGTCCAAGAAAATCGCGGGAAGGATGTACCCAGTGTTTCTGTTGTGACTGGTCGCCTCTCCATAATCCGTGTTAGTTCAATGATTTTTCTGCGCCAGAATGCCGTGCTGTTGTGACCCTCACACACGCTGTGGTCACTTACTGCTGTGAGTTGGGTCTCGGTGATTATGCCTTCTTTACGTCTGTCTTCCAGGGCTCTACTGGTTTCATATATGTAGGTTGCCCATGACAGACCGAACATGTTATTTCTTTCCATCCCTCATGTTGGTGATGGGATGTGTCCTATAGTTTACAAAGGTAGTCATTAAGCTTAGTAGTCATGCGTTCTCTTTTTTATCGCCCAGTGCCAATTTTGAAATCATTCCGTTGGCTCCGCTTTATTTTCAAGATTTGTGCAACAGCCTATGAAGCCCTCTCATCAGCACAACCAAGATGTCTGATACTGCTGTTTTCTCCAGCTAGACGTCCCAGACAGCTACTGGTAGGGTCTGTCAGAGCGGGGCTGACTGGATTGGTGTTGTGAGTTTGGTATGCGAGTTGGGCGTGGCAGGGTATTTGAATAAATGGGGCTATGTGGCTTGATGTCACCGGTGTGTGAAGATACATCTTTGATTGATGCAAATCACATCACTGTAACAAACGAAGCAATAGCCTGTCAGAGACGGGTGTCACGTGGTTAGTGGATGTTTTGTTATGTATAACAATGTTGAGTCTTTGGGTACTTGTTTGGATCAAATACCAACGCGTTTTGTAGTAGGCTAGATCTGATATAAACGACACTTGCATACATATACTTAAACACACACACACATATACACACACACACACACACACACACACACACACACACACACACACACACACACACACACACACACACACACACACACACACTCAGTCACACACTCATTCACGCACGCACGCACGCACGCACGCACGCACGCACGCACACACACACACACACACACACACACACACACACACACACACACTATAATTCAAAGGCTGGAATGCGAGTTCTTTCCAGATAGGCCGGATTACCGCGCATGCCCAGACATAACGTAGGCAAAGGGCGCTCAGTTAGTTTCGTTCATAGTAAACTTCTATGATTATAAATCCAACTGTTGACTCTGTAAATTTGTAAATAGGCGGTGTCGCACTTAAATTTATCCGGGCGTTAAATAATATAAATCAACAAATTCAATCAATTTCACTTTATTGTCCTTAAGTGAATTCCAGATGTATCCACTATAACAACATTTCAACCGGTTGATAGCAATATGACTCATTTAGCATTCAACATTCTAATGGCCACAGGCACAAACTCCTGCTATAGCGAGATGTTTTACATTTTATACAACGGTATCTCCTTTGAGACGGAAGTACATGGAAGAACGTAGAGAGCGGGTGATCAGACTCAGTAGCGACAGCACGAGCTTTCTTCAAAATTGCACCCTTATAAAAATATACCATTCAAATACCATTGAATGGTCCTAGGGGGTATAATGGCCAATGGTATTTAAATGGTATCTGAATGGTATCTGAATGGTTTTTTTAATGATATTTTGTATTCAGTGTACCGTTCAGTGATATTGAATGGTATTTTAAATTACCGTTGAGAATACCACTGAGTCCTGCTGAAATACCATTGAATGGTCCAACGGTACTCAATGGTTTTCATTGGTATTCAATGGTATTCAATGGTATACCATTGGCACGTTTTTGTAAGGGCATGGTCGATTATTTCGGAGAGCATTGGTGTAGGTAGCCAATGATCTTGGCAGAAACGTGTGAGATTTTCAGAAGCCTGTTGCGGTTTTTCACAGAAAGAGCAGGTGTCGTTACCGCTCGTGCGCGAACAGTTTTAAATTATCTGTGTGCGGCAAAACGCACTCCAGCCGGGGACCGTCTGGCTGTAAGTTTTGTGTCAATGCAAGTATGCCGGCTGGGTGCGGAAAACAATAACATCTTGCAGATTGTGTCAGCAATGTTTGTCTGAATTTGTGAAAGTTAGTGCATTGATGTAAGCTTTTCACGTCGATGGACCTGTTGGGCAATGGTTGAAGCGTGCCAATCGGAATGATGTCGCATTGTTGATCACTACGCTCCCTTGGTTGGGAAAACGGTAACCTTGCGACCTGACATGCCGCGGTACACCGGTGAACCACGACGCGAGAAGTTTAACCGACGGTGAACGCAGCGGACTTGGCTATGCACTGGCCTCGTAGTACACAGAGCGCAGTGGCTCACGGGTAGAACTTCGGACTCTTGACTATGAGAATCCTATGCTGCGGCGTTAAAACCGTGGGCAAGTTTTTAATTCTACATTGATGCTGTTCACTCAGCTATATCAATGAGTACCTGGCTATAGACAGTGGTGAATATGTGTACGAGCAGTTTTCACGCATTATTTGGGCGCTTTGTGTGGTTTAACATCACGAACAGCCTCATGGGATGAACTGGATGTGAACAACTGCCGTTGTATGTGTCTTCCAGTGATTTAGCCCAACCTTTCAGCAACCACTTCAAGAAGACAGTGAACAACATACGGCAAAGCATGTCTCACTGTGGTATTGATGTTTCACATTCTGTGGCCGATGTATTCAGAGATGAAAATGCTGTCCGTGGTGCTTAGTTGTCACGCTTCATAGGAGTAAATGAATCAGACGTTTCAAGCTTGATTGCTGTCGCTCTGTATAAGTCATGCAGACTAGACCCACTGCCTACATGACTAGTTAAATTATGTTCATCGGAATTTATAGCCATGCTCATTTGCATGCTAAACACTCTCCTTGAAAATTCAATTGTACCCGACACAAACATGCAGGCAGGCGGTCTTAGACAGTGACGCTTGATGAAGATGCTTTGTGAACTAACGTGCAATTGTGAAGTAGCCGTTGTAGTCAAAACTTGTGATTGCCGACTGAGTGTTCCAGTTCATGCAGTATTGTAACATCACTGGACGTTACCATAGACTGAAACAAGCTGCCCTGTGATGATCGCAAGACAACTAATCATTCGTCTTGACATGAATACAATTCACATTCCATTCAAATCAGCATACCGTCATGGCCACTCGACGGAAACGGCACTACTGCGAGTAAGGAAGGACATAATAATAATAATAATAATAATAACACATGTTTTATTAGGGTTACAATTAACTCATCAAAACATCATACAAATACAATAGAAATACAGTTGATACCGCAAATCATACCGTAGTAATAGCCTTTTTAGTGACAGTTGTATAAAGCCCACGGTATAAAGGAGTTACGGAATTTACTCGTTCTAGTAACTGGTAACGGGTACACACTTTCTTGTCTAATATTATACTCGGTATGTCTTTTGTCAGGCAGCATATCATTTAATCTATGTGTGCCGACTTTAATTTTATCAAAATATTTTTGACAAATGCTCTCCCGTCTTACATTCAACGTATCCAGGTTAACACGTCTGAGTATCTCCGCATAACCCAATCCAGGAAAAAATTATTTTAGTGCCCATTTTTGTATAATTTCAATATTATCGGACAAATATTGGGGCAAGTTAGTGTACCATACATGACATGCATATTCTAGAACTGGTCTCACCACACTAACATATACACTGACCAGATCTTTCTGTGAAATCCCTGCACACTTTAACTGATATAACATGTACAAGCGTTTACCAGTTTATTTTCACAATAGTAGCTACGTGTTTGTTCCATGTCAGATCCTGAGAAATGGTCACACCTAATAGTTTGGCATGACAAACTTGTGCTACATCCCTCCCATCATTTTTTATATTCTGGATAGTGCTTCTGAAATTGCCATCTTGTGCAAAACTAATGATTATTTATTTTTTATTTTTTCCGAATTAATTCTCATGTCATTCTGTCCTGTCCATCGAGCAGCAATATCATCCGAATCTTGTATAACAGATACACCCTTTCTGTCGCATATTTCAAATAACGTACTATCATCTACATACTTATATAGTGGAACAGTCGTTCTTAAATAATTTATGTAAACAAGGAAACATTTAGGTCCAGACAACGTCCCTTGCGGTACTCCCCCATTGGGATGACCAGAATGGGAATACTTATTTCCAATTTTTACTCGTTGAGCTCTGTCTAATAGAAATGTTGCCACCCATCTTAAAATATGTGCGGGCAACCCATACGGTTGTAGCTTATCTAGCAACAAATGGTGATTAATAAGATCAAACGCTTTGTTAAAGTCTAGCATTACAACTCTGACATAATAATTCAATTTATCTGTCGCCTTATACCACATATGAACCAGTTCGACAAGAATATATATTGTGGACGTTCCTCTAATTCCTCCAAATTTCTTAGCATCAATTTCACCTTCAATTATTTCATCCACCCATTTCATTATTATTGATTCAAACACCTTGGCAGCTATTGGAGTTAGTGAAATTGGTCTAATGTCTATTTCAATCGACACAGGGGGGCTTGTTTTTGGCAACGGTATTACATTGGCCATTTTCCATTCCATAGGGAGTACACCTTCTCTTAGTGAATTGTTAAAACTAGCAGTTAATGGAGGGGCGATAACTTTTGCATAGTTTCTTAACACCCATGCAGGGATGTTGTCAGGCCCAGTAGCCTTGTTGGCTTTAACACTCTCCAAGGCTTTAAAAGTATACGCTTATCACATACTGATCCGGCAGTTCCTCGTTAACGTCGAACACCTTGTGGCTCTTATTTAACCGAGGCAAATGGTCACTCACTGACACAAAGAAACCATTCATTGTTTTGGCCAGTAAGCCACAATCACCGTCCGTTGTTTTGTTAGTTAGACTTTGCATGCATGAGTTGCCATTTATTTTAAGTCCCTTTATTGTTTTAATATGCTTCCACCAATCGCGGGATCCCGATTCATGCATTGCTGCAATTTGTGTTTGGTAAAAATTATACTTAAGTTTCGAAGCGGCTCGGTTGACCTTATTACGCAATGTGTTAGCTTGATTCAGATCACCACTCATGTGAGCTCGAACTAAGTCTCTGAACCAGTCTGTAACCCATGGTTTATCATCGCTACGGCGTTGGATAATAAGGGCAAGGCTATCCATGTGATGGTAATTTGTCCAGCGCATTCGTCTCTATTATCCATGACTGGTTGATGAATCGACTTGAACACTCAGTCGACATTCCAGACGCATCACTTGCGTGGTTGCACTGAACATTACCAGAGTCGCTGTCGTAACATTAATTTATAGCATTGGTTGATTGTGTTATGAAATGAGCTGTGCCTCAACGGTCTGTACTTGGGCTAATTCAGCACTATATATATATATATATATATATATATATATATATATATAAATACATATATATATATATCAAGCTAAATGCTGCATAGGGAGACCAGTGCAGGACCATGGCCGTATATTTTTATTTAACTGATTTTTCAATGATGTCTAATTGGAACATCGTCTGTAATACAAATATACATTACGTACTAAAATATGGTTATGATATTTTAATAAATAACATATATAAACAAAAATCGGTCTCCTTAAAAACGTTATGCATAGATGCTGCATAGGGAGACCGGTGTGTTACAGGAAGTTAATTATACTTGTTTGCGGCGGTATATCATTATAACGCCAGCATATGATATAGGGGCCTACAAAATTGAATATAACGATAACAATAACAGCATAAATAAATGTATTTACATTTACACTTGAGTAGTTTGTTTTCGAGCATATTGGCGAAATCACCGAATTTTAATAAACTGCAGTCGTAGTTCAAAGCAGTATTGTCCATGGGATATACCCTCAAAAAAGTTAGCGATTGGTAAGTACTACGAGGGCGGGTAAAGTCGTACAATGTTTTTGAAACAGTCCTATGCCTGTATTTCATACATGAGGCCGAGGCTAAAATTTTAGTACAAATATGAGTACATTTTAAACAAATATGTAATAATAGTGTGCTTTGACATTATTAATTAACCTAATTTATATAACTCAACACAACTGAATACATAATGGTAATTATTTATTATTGTTTGTCAGAAAATTGTATTCTATGCTAATTAGCTTAGTTTGATATATATATAGGGCAATATTAAGTCGTCTACCTACCAACCTACATGTAAATCAGGCATACAGTGTGATCGACGTTTCAGAAAAAAATAGCGAATCAAGTTGAGACGTGTCTTTAATGAACACAAAGGAGTGGATAGTTAGTCATTGGATATCCCTAACCCAGGTTCAATGAGGAAATGGGATGTGCCTCTGCCGAGTTCCTTGTTTGTTCTGTGCTGGACTACTGCTGTATAAAGAGTATCCAGGTTGCCATATCTGCTATTTTGCATAGCTTATGACATTGCTGCTGTTTCTGTGTTGCTGACTGGCCCTGATAGCATTTTTGTAATCAATAACCCCTACTTTGGCTGTGGAGTTTATTTTTATATTTTTGAACAGGAGTTTCATTCTATAGCTACAAATAAATTAAGTTTTTGAATATTGAAAACATACTCAGATGTACTCATAGTATACGAGGACGAGTACATGGCCCATAAGTTGATGGACATACTATTATTTCATAATAACTGTCCACAATGTGAATGGTAGCTGCATTGCAAAAATGTATAATCCAAGTATAAAATTATTTTGTAAAAGAGTAAAACTCCCATCTATTAAGCTTGCCGAAAGGTATTAGGATAGTAGAAACCTCATGTACGAGGTAAATTGTAACACATGTTTTAGCTGTGTAGCAAATTGTAATATTATGAAAAAAACTACATAATGGACACAACTAAATGTACGCTATGTAAATAACTAGCTTCTTGTGAAAATAATGATAAAACAATTATACTATAGCATACAAGCACATCATTGATTAAATCCCATATAAAAAATTACAAGTTCAAATATATGCAGTAACATAAATAATATTTGAATTACAGTAACACGTAAATTGCAAACATTCTCATGTGTAAAAACGTGATTTGATTTAACAGCTGTTGCAAATATGTACACAATTTGACTTATCCAATGTCCGATTCGCATAGGCGACACATGTAGGACAAATTCTAGAAAAGTGCTTTTATGTGGGACACTGATAATGTTGATGCCATGAATGTCATGACTCGTTTGCTGTAAATGACAAGGCAGACGTTAGTTCATACCACTGTATTAAGCCAACCAATAACATATATACATAATACAATATATACAAGATCTGCCTATATAATTCTAAAAGTCAAATAACTAACATACAAGCAAATAAATAGGATATTGACCCTTGCACCGTGACATTTGCTATATTTTACTATCTAAGGAAACACTGCCATCTACATGACATCTTCATTACATTTAATTGGCACTTTAGGTGAATGACGCATATCAAAGTCAGATTAAATTACAATTATTATATTACAAATACAATTACAGTTATGCAACTGAATACAGCCCTTAGCAATATATTCACCTCATTAATATTTCTTATAAAATAAATCAAGAAATGACATGACCGTCTTTGAATTTGATATTTGGTGTATTAGTTTATGATAATGAGTCTAAGCAGCCCACTAAATGTTAAGTCAATCTGACCTTCACACCAATAGGTAGAGGTCATCAAATTTTGACCAGACCTTGATGCCTAGCGAGCTTTCAGGTGTCATAATTCCACTCCTAGGAGACCTACCTATATATGTAATGTTGGTGTCATTTTAAAGCTATTAGAAAAGTGTCTACCTATTTAGACAATAACCCACATATCAACATTTTTTTAACAACTTTTTGACATTTGACCTGACTTGAAGTAACAAAAACATGTAACCTCCAATTTTGCTTATTTTTTTATGTTGAAGCTTACATATATAGCAAGAATATGTACAAGTGTTATTGTGTGCAATTGAATACTTCAGGAGTTATGCATTTAAAAAAAGCTAATGCTGACATGTAGGCAATAAGTAGCCATAATGCTATTTTAGTATGCAAGCAGTTGCTAATGGCCTAGAATATGTTGTTGCTGTTATTACCATTAGTCTACTATCCACACATTAATATAATCATGTACTAGTGTGCTTAATATGCATGCGTGTGTGTGTGTGTGTGTGTGTGTGCGTGCGTGCGTGCGTGCGTGCGTGCGTGCGTGCGTGCGTGCGTGCGTGCGTGCGTGCGTGCGTGCGTGCGTGCGTGCGTGCGTGTGTGTGTGTGTGTGTGTGTGTGTGTGTGTGTGTGTGTGTGTGTGTGTGTGTGTGTGTGTGTGTGTGTGTGTGTGTGCATGTATAAAACTTCATGCAAAAATTGGGTTAAATTTATTTGCCCAGGATCGATTTGAAGAAACACTTTTTGGATTAGTTTGCATTCATGATTGTATGTTACAAACCAACCATATGTTAGGTCTATCTGACTATCATTTACACGGGAACAGTATATACATATATATATATATATATATATATACATATATACCAGACACATATGTGACATCGTTACAAGACATGACTTGCAATACCATTGTAATGGTATACGGATGAAGTGAAACACAACGAACAGAATTTAATATGACGTGTTGAATAAATCTGAAATACAAACTAGTTAAATACATAAGGTAAGATAAAATACATAAGCTAAGATAAATAAGTAAATAAGCTAGGATAAATAAGTACTCATTAATATGACTTGTTTACTAAATCTAATATATAGATTAATGATATACATAAGGTAAGATACAATAAATAAGCTAAGATAAATAAGTAAGTAAAGTAATATAAATAAGTAAGTAAAGATAAATAAAAATAAGCTAACATAAATTATTATAAAACAATAAATAAATTAGGGTGTAAAATACAATTTCAAACAGAACAATTTCAAACCAAGCAGTGTCATAAAAAATATTAACCAGTGTCATCAAGGCAGGTAGTGTAAGCGAAATAGGTGAGTGCTTAGTTGTTTTCGGAAAGCTGCCCATATCTCAGTTGATCTCACACAGTTTGGCATGCTGTTCCACATGGTTGGGCCTGCCACTGCAAAGCGGATCCTTCCGACCGTTCTTCTCGGCACCGTTACTGCGAGCAGTGTTGCGTCACTCGCTGATCGCAATGCACGAGTAGGTGCGTAGCTAGCTATCGCACAATTCAGGAAGTCCCGGGCTAAGCGATGCAGGATCTTATATATGTAAGTGCAGATCTTGAACGTGACTCTCATCTAGATCGGCAGCCAATGCAGTGATTGCAGAATCGGCGTGATATTATCTCTCCGTCTGACACGGTTGATAAGGCGAGCGGCAGAGTTTTGTGCTCGTTGGAGTCGGTTGGTCAGTTCATTGGTCAGTCCATCGAGTAGACCATTGCAGTAGTCGAGGCGATTCAGCACAAGACAACGTACTGCGGCATGGCATGCGTCTCGTGTCAGCAGATGTCGAATTATAATAGGGCGTGTAAGTCTCGCGCGCGTAAACGAGGCTGGGGACAATTGGGGGCAGGAAGTCCATATTCTCCATGTTAACGTATAGGACTTCGTTTTGTTTCTGGTTGTAATAATCGAACTGTTCCCGTGTAACTATTTCAATTATACTGTCCGAAGGATTTTTACAAGCAGAAGCAGTGGAACACTTTGCCGGTGACAATGCTCACGGAAATCATGAATTTTAAACGATTGTTATCGTGGTAGCCATGGCATCGCCGGCTTGTACTTGTGTTTGGCGATCTTGACTAATAATGAAAAGTGCCATTTTCGCGCAGTAGAACCAGTTTGGGGCAAACGTATACATGTGTTATGATTACGTGCATTTAGACAACTTGTCAAATATAAGTGCTTATCGAAACCACAACATACAGCAATGTAAAATGCAAATCCCGCAAAAGACACACACGGCCTAAAATTGAGGGGAGTGTCTATTATCTGTACTACGCAAATCGCTCTATGTCTATGATAGTGGGGTAAATTCAATATTAAATTGGGCATTTAAGATAAGAAAGGTATAAAACAAGATATTTATGACCTGAATTTCCTAGTATTCATCAGTCGGAAGTAACACTGTCATCCACCGAATATTATTCTTACTGTCCAGTCCCAAATCAACTCCAGTCGCGCGGAGTCTCGCCATGTATCGTGACCCACTTCGGGCCCTATTGTTAATTAAAAGTATTGTCCCAAGGGGGCCTCTTGCCCCATACCTGGGGGGAACACGCCCTCTTGTGTGGGGCATGATGCCCCCGGGGCTCCTTGCCCCATAGACAGGTTCATTGTATAACATACGAATACCGAAATGATAAAATGTCGTGATCAACATGAACATGTTCTGTATGTAGTATCTTATGCAATAAAATAATTGAATCACATGAACCATGAGTCGCTAACTGACAAATAAAATAACTTTGCCGATGTACAATATAGGAATAACGAAATACTCGATGTCAACCGGAAATGGCTTATATTATATTATGGTACCTATCCAACATAATTGCGACAGTCCTTTACTTTTACATAACATAACATCTAAGTTGTTAGGATCTTTGTTTGTCTTTGAACGTGTTTATTCATATTGTTTTCATATCTATATACAGGATAAAGGGTGAACAACAATAGAAAAACACTAACTGTATATACAAAAGGCTTTCAACACATGATAAGAAACTCTCTTTACACAGGAATATAGTCGATATTGGGTACAAAAACTGACCTGCTGTGAAATTTGTACAAATTGTAATCAGTGGACTTTTAATTTTGATTCAACTCTCGATTTGGCATATTTTTATCCGATCTCTGTTGCGATTGTCGGACTTCCGGGGGTTTAGCTCGATCCTTACATTGATGGTGTGAATGATAACAATGTGTGAAAGTATAGCTTACGGGCTTTTACGGCCGCTCCAGTAGGCAGAGTGTAGAGCCGGCGAGGCTAAACCGTCCTCCAAGGGAAAAGTCCTCACCAGCCCTGACACGATGAGATGATATGAAAGGTGTGATGCAGATACAAGGATATATCCTACCATATCTGGAGTTGGAATGTTCGTAAATAAGCATTCGCCAGCATGTGCATACGCGAGTAGACACTCATCTATGCGCCTTTGACATGTTTATATACATGCAGGTCTATATGCCTGTACTATAAAGAATGTCGAATATATGTGTATTTTGGAAGAAGAGAAAAAAACGTGATGCCGTGTTGGCATTGAAAGGGCAGGCCGGATTTTGGTGTGTGTTATAACCCCGGTATCGCAAGAGAAGTGTAGGCTATATATATATATATATATATATATATATATATATATATATATATATATATATATATATATATATATATATATATATATATACATAATAAATTGATTGTAAGTCATCACTGCAGTCACCACGACCAGTGTCATCGTATAATAGGTATTAATCGCCATGTAGGTTTTGACAAGTGTCCGCACGGTTGAATATGTACGCATATATATTTACAATACATAACGTTCTTTTCACATAGTTATGTAAAAAGACGAATGAAAAAAAGATAACCAAAAGGTTCGCACGCCGACTAACGCTGT
Organism: Oasisia sp. SBJ-2009; assembly: GCA_964017155.1. Taxonomy (NCBI): domain Eukaryota; kingdom Metazoa; phylum Annelida; class Polychaeta; order Sabellida; family Siboglinidae; genus Oasisia; species Oasisia sp. SBJ-2009. The sequence continues at coordinate 51,159,510 of OZ024860.1, read as the reverse complement.
ATATAGCGTTCGGCGTGTTTATAAACACGTTCTTTTTGCAACAATCGTGCTCACTGGGCCGGGCACTTCGAGGTGTGAAGTGATGCGGCCGAAACAAAGAAGCGACGTCGGTCGCTCACGCCTCGTACATGTTACGTAATGTTCAGGCGACGGTCGTGAGCCGCGATAGAGAGTGGCTGTCCGCGCACGATCTGCTGTTGTCGGCCGTTCCCGAGATGTGCATATTATGCAATCCGCGCGACTGGTTGTCGTCGATAAGGCGACGAGGTAGTGAAGCGAAGTGCGTTGAGAACTAGCGTTCGCGTTGAGAGGCGTTGGCAGAAGGTGCGTCGCGTTGTGCCGGCGAATTGCGTTGAGAACTAGCGTTCGCGTTGCAAGGCGTTGGCAGAAGGCGCGTCGCGTTGTGCCGGCGAATTGCGTTGAGAACTAGCGTTCGCGTTGAGAGGCGTTGGCAGAAGGCGCGTCGCGTTGTGCCGGCGAATTGCGTTGAGAACTAGCGTTCGCGTTGCAAGGCGTTGGCAGAAGGCGCATCGCGTTGGGCCGGCTTGTCGCCCGAGTTGTCGAGTTGGTCTGCCCCCTCTTTTCGGTGTGTCTCGTGTCTACGTGCGGCTTGAACTGTGTCGTCTCGGCCGGGACGGGTTGTCAGTTGGCGGCTCTCTGATCGTTGTCCACGTGGCGTTACTAGAGCACCTCAGGAGAAGCGCATTTAACGTGTTCTAATGATAGCATTCTAGAACATATCGATTAATTTGGAATAGTTGATGGAGTTGAGCACGGATGACATTGCAAAAGTCGTGAAGAAGCACAATGGAATTTATGGTGGGTGAAGGCGTAGCAGAATTTTAATTGAATTTCCTTCAACTCGCACTACGGCGTTGTCTCGACACCAATACTTATTGAAAATGTGTCTTTCTAAACGGTTGAAGTCAGCCTTTATGCGTAGTGTAAGGCTACATACGAACATCGCCTTAACATTCAGCGCTGTAACTTTTTTTGTTTTCGTGTTTACTTAGATTGCGCATGGTCCAGATGCAATATTTTAATAAATTAATGAGCAGGATCAACATGTCGTTGTTATTATTGTCATTATTACGTTGGAAAATATGAAATCTTATTGCATTAAGGGTGATGGTAACCTGACATCCTGTAAGATGGAAAAGTGTTGTCTCAACGAAAGACCATAAACCGCTGAGAGTATGGCATTCATAGAATAAATGTGAAATGGTTTCTGGTTGCCGTTGACATAAATAACAATTGAGGTTTCTAGATATATTGTATTCATATAGCAAACTTTGGGTAGGTATGATCTCGTGCGCTATTCTCCATGCCAGGTCCCTATAGCGAGGTTCTACAAAAGCGCATTGCATCCATTTCCACGTTTCAGCAAAAACAATTGTAGGGTATAACCTGGTGATTCTAGGTTTGATTTGTTTTCGTTGTATAAGTTTACCATAAATAAACTTTGTTGTCACAGATTGTCGGTCCATGAAATCAGGTACCATGTGCACAAAAATACGAAATACTCTTAAGGCGTTATGGTAGTACCTGGGTATGTGTTCTGCATGCGGGATGCATAATGACGCAAAGGCAGTTACGTACTCTCTGAGGTGTATTCCCAACCAGTACACTGCTAGGAAGGTCCACTTCGCCCTATGCTCTTTAATTAATTGCAGAACTTGTTTGACAAATGGGGCTTCTATTTTAGTTTTAATATCTACGATATTAAGTCCTCCGTCCGCATATGTGTTTAAGAGCGATTCTCTTTCCAAAGCTTCTGGTTTGTTATTCCAAAGAAAGGTAAATGCCAATTTGTTCAATTTTTTTTCCACTTTTTGGGGCATTGATGCGAGACTCCCTATATACCAAATAGAGCTGCATAACACAGAATGCAAGATAACGCTTTCCCCCCTAAATGATAGGTCTCTCCTGCTATATAGGATCACGCAATTTTCAAATTTAGAAACGACTTTCCCCCAAGTCTTATTATCGGCGCCTGTCGTACCTATGTACACACCGTAATTTTTTTAGAAATCACTGGTCCATTTTAGGCCGCCCGGTTCTTCTAAACACCCTCGCCAGCGTCCCAGCCACATCCCAAAGGTTTTATCCATATTGAGAATGGCGCCGGTTACCATTTCGTATAAGTTTACTAATGTTAGAATATACTTGACCGATCTTGTATCACTGATGAACAAATTAGTATCGTCTGCATATTGACAGATTTTAGAAGTTTCAGTTGTACCAGGTAATGAGATCCCTTTGATCATAGGATCCGTACGAATCCTATGAGCAAAAGGTTCTATAGATAAAACATACAGTAGTGGCGAAAGAGAACATCCTTGTCGTACACTGCGCTGTACGGGGAATTCATTTGAAATATAACCATTAACTAGAGCTCTATATTCTACGTCTGTAGCAACAACAATTTAACCAGTGATATAAAATGGGGCTTAAATCCATAGTTACGCAACACATTGAATAGATATTCGTGGGATACCCTATCGAAAGCTTTGGATTGGTCCAGAGAAATAATCGCAGCCGGCTGTTTTTATCATTTGTGTATTCCACGAGGTTTCTAATTAGGTATACATTGTCTTGAATGGTTCTCCCAGGTATGGAACAGGTTTGGTCTGGGTGTATTATTTCACCTATTATTTTCCGTAATCTTAGAGTAAGCACTTTGGATAATATTTTTTAATCAGTGTTTAAAAGTGAAATTGGTCGCCAATTTTTTAATGTATCCGCATTGGCGGGGTCTTTGCAGATTAGAGACCTTGTCGTTGTGAAGGAGGCAACAGTCCTTCACAGCAACATCGATTTAGCGAATGATCAATGGGGAGGTAAACTCCCGTATATCCGCCTCACCCGTAGCAGAGTACAGATAAATATATGCCAGGATAAGAGCCTTGCCAATCAAAATTAAATACCCCGGTTTAAAATGGAATTTGTTGAATTTTTGGAAACATTTTTTTTTTAAATGTTCATTTATTGTTTTATTAAAATTTTAATTAAAATTATGGAATATTGCCTACTATGAGCTACAGGCGAGGGAAACAAACCCATGTAAGCAGCATCAAGTTATATACCACATTATATACCGGTACTGTTGTTACTACGCTATTTGCGACTTTATTGTGTACCTATACACCCGTTTGTTTATTCGGGCATTACGACTTTTATCTTGTACATATGTGATGCGCCGAATAAACAGTCAAAAGAAAATAACAACAAAAATCTAAGTTGTCACGTGATACAGTCGACTGACGGTCTTCAACGGTAAGAGTGCATCTTTCAGAATGTCGTAGCCATAAGCACCCCGTTCCGTCTTGCGCTTGTATGTGCGAAACATATCTAAAACACATTGCTCACTAAGCCAGGTCTGCAAATATTATATCTGAATAAATTATGAATGCCGTTCTGCACTGAAACGTCTGAGCAGAACTTGTACAGATATTGCCAATTGCTAACGTAATAACACAGTTTTCCTGCGTACTTTGGTATCATCTTACCAACTATACAAACAAATATATTTTTGTGACCTACTCACGATTATAGACTGCTACCGAACCATGTGCGGGGGCGTCTTACCCGACGCGGTCGGGGACTTCTTGCCCCACGCGGTCGGGGACTTCTTTCCCCACGCGGTCGGAGGCTTCTTGCCCCACGCGGTCGGGGGCTTCTTGCCCCACGCGGTCGGGGACTTCTTGCCCCACGCGGTCGGGGGCTTCTTGCCACACGCGGTCGGGGGCTTCTTGCCCCACGCTGTCGGGGACTTCTTGCCCCACGCGGTCGGGGGCTTCTTGTCCCAAGCGGTCGGGGGCGTCTTGCCCCACGCGGTCGGGGACTTCTTGCCCCACGCGGTCGGGGGCTTCTTGCCCCACGCGGTCGGGGGCTTCTTGCCTCCAGCATGCATGATTTACACAAATGTCAATTCCCGCGCTAATTATAATTATCACCCATTTTCGTAAAACGTAGATGAAGCTGCATAGACTACAAATGTTTTATCTTGTTGCTGTAGTAAAACATTACAAACACACACCTGTTATAGCAAACATGTAACAAAGCATTAAACGCAAAATATTTTCTTACCGCGTTTTTTGCCAGCGTCTGTTTTTTTCGTCAGAGTAGTCAATAGGTGGCAGCGTTGTATTCGTCCGCCAGAAACAGATCTCAAATACATAAAACTGACATAATACAAGGGGGCTCTTGTTACCCCAAGGAGGCTCCGTGCCCCATCCTACCATACGTTCCTTCTCCGACCGTGAACGTGATATAAATGGAGAAGGATATGAATAAAAGTGTCTGTGATCCTATCTTCCATTGTTGTTTTCGCACTTTACCATTCCAAACATGACGCAATGTAATGTAGTTGTAGGAGTTCTATATGATGGTGTCAAATTGCTGATTATTGTACGTACTGTCATGGTCATGGAGTGAGGAGGAATTGTGTTTTGCTGGATGCTGCCATGCCCATTTTCGTGTTTCATATTAGTTTAAGCGTCATTATGATTGAATACACCTCGTATTATATATATCGGACACTGTTGAGAAAATGACGTCTACAAGTTCGCAGGAATATTATTTGTAACAAATTAAAATTAACAAAGCAACCAGATATTTGAGAAGCGCAGTGCACATAATTTCATTGCGCCATAAACCGTGACGGTGTTGTAAACAACCGTGACATTTCCATTTGACGAACGAAATTGCAAACAGCTTTTCACACCACTTACCATAGGAATATTATCAAGTAGCCTGCGTGATTATATTTTACACATATGTATTTCAATAATATAGGCAGCGGGCTGGAAGTTTAGCCGAATGTTATTGTGTGCAATGGGGAGCGGGTAGATGGATGTCTAAATTTAAGAAGAGCCTCAACGAATCAAGGCTAGTAAAGTTGGAATGTCGGATGATAACCACGTATATTTGTATACGTTGTGTAGTTACATGTTATATACTCCCCTGTGTGATGATCTGGTGTACTAGTCAATCAATAAATACCGTGGAACAAATATATGTCCAACTTTCTTAAATAATGTTCCCTGTCAAACCAGTAACTCGCAGGCACATGTAAATATGTTACAATTAGGAGACATTTAAAAGTAAATAATTTCTTTTAGGACAAAATAACGTTTTTGATGATACGCGAGACATCAGCAATAAAGTACAACACACTGGATGGATCACAATGATGTTATACCTTGTTAACTGTACGATTATATTTACCACAAATGACGCCAAAACTCTTCTACATGCTTCTGTTTGCAGAACCCACTTCACTAGTCACAACAACTACACGTAATAATATAAATGATGCACGCTTGATGATATCTATCGCCATAGCTTTCAGGGCAGTCCCATTGACAGAGTTCCCAGTGTAATTATAGCCTACAACATGCAAACTTCTCATTCTCACTACAAGTTTCAATATCTAATTGTAAATACAATGTGTCAATGTTCCTTTTTGTTGTTAACGTTCACATTTACACTCGTGTTTGGTGTGTGTGTGTGTGTGTGTGTGTGTGTGTGTGTGTGTGTGTGTGTGTGTGTGTGTGTGTGTGTGTGTGTGTGTGTTTGCGTGCATGCGTGCGTGCGGGCGTACGTGCGTGCGCGTGTGTGCGTGCGTGCGTGCGTGCGTGCGTGCGTGCGTGCGTGGGTGGGCGGGCGGGGAGAGAAGGGAGGGGTTACTTCTACGTGCATAACACTGACTGCCGCATTACAATGACCATCGCGGGGGTACCACTCCCGCTGTCCGAAGATGTCCACTACATCTTCAAAGGTTTGCTGTTTAAACAACTTACGCACTGCCTCCAGTACAGCAATCACTGAGTTGGCCCAGGAACCAACATGTGAGACAAACTCCGCTTGGCGCCTCTCCTGTGGGAAGTACCCATCCATGTTCGCCTGTAGGCATTTGTCCAATGGCTTTTCGCACAGCCAGCTGCCTCTGGGCGGATATTCCACGGTAGATGGACTTCCTCGACGTGGATGCGTAGGTCCGCCGGAGTAGCGCCGCAGATATGACATGGCCGGTGGTCGTACCGCGCCTGCTTGGTCGGGGGCGGCGACACCAGTGGGATTGTGCACTGCAGTAACTGTGCGGGGGGGGGGCAGCTACTGTGACTTGTAGTTGTGCTGGTGGTGTACGCACACAGCGGGAATTCCAGCGTCGTGAACGGGGTCGTTGGTGGCTGGGTCTGAGACACATACGGCAGCAATGTGCAATATGCAACACCTTTTTCTATTTCCCCAAAGTTTCTCTCTAATGTGCCAATGTCCCAGTATTCCCTGGCGTAAATGGTCGCTTAACTTCGCTCCGCCATTCACGCTTATGGCTGGTCTCTGTTTCCGTTGTTGTGATGTCCAGTTGCAAATAGAAGTCTGTCAGTTAATCACTGTATCGAAATGGACGGTTAACCTTACGACCACATTGCCTGACTCTCGGTGGGACTAGAGTGGTTCATTGCGATCGGGTGGCCTGGAATAATTGTTCTACCCCAGCCAGTAGGTTGTCGTCATCAGCAACATATGCTGTTGACGTGTTCTGGCTTCCATCAGTGAGTACCGTGTGTCGTTTCCGACTGACCCACAGTGGAATAGCATGATCCTCAGTTATACGGAGTTTGTCATGGTGTTTGACACATGCTTCATTACGGCCAGCTAGTTGGTATAGAAGTGTAAATATTTCCTCTATAGCTATTAGTGGGCCCTATTAGTAGTTCACACCGGTGGCAGCTTCTTGCTTTGTACAACTACGGTACTGGAATTCCGGAAGTAGACTAAATCGCCCACATTCCTTTCCCGTATAGGAGTCAGTGCGTCGTAGTATCTCTTTTGACGACACCGAGCCATACGGAGAGTCTTACGTGCAGTCTCCCAGTCTCTCTATCAGTTCTGAGAGGTAACGTGATGGCATTTGTCTCTGCGCGTTTACAGTAGAGAGCCCAAACATAATTTCTTCAGGCATACAAACTTACCTGCCTAGAAATAGTATTTATTTTCGGTGTGAAGGCCGTGCTCCTATGTACCGTAGCTCGTATACTCATGCCTAGGACGGACACGTGTTCGTCCCACGTGGGTACTTTATCGTTGAGATAACGTCTGATGAAAAATAAAACCATCTGATTATAGAGCTCCATCTGTCCTTTTGAATTGGGTCGGTATGGTGTCGTCCGTGTCTTGGTGATTTCCATCAACCTACATAGTATCGAACTGTCTACCCTGGTTAGTATGTATATGCAGGGGGGCCCCAAATCTAGCAATCCACTGTTCAAAGAATGTTTTAATAATAATAATAATACAGTTTATTTATACACTAAAATTCAAAGTACAAGCTTTGTTCAGTAGTGTTCACATTTAAAAAATGAAATATAATATAATACAAATAAAACAATGTGTGAATACGTATATCTATCTAAATCTAAAACCAATTAATAACTAATTTAAATTGTGTGCTGGCTGAGCCACTTAAAACATTAATATCAATATAATAGGTACAGAGGAACTAGACATTAAAAGTCCGTAACGTTCGAGGTTGTGCCGAGGAACCACTAGCAACGCGCGGTCTGCAGATCGCAGGGCGCGACGCGGCACATACGGCGTGATGAGAGAGGCGATGTACGTTGGCATCCGATCACATCAGGCTCGAAACGCAATAACGAGTATATTGTACTCTTACGGACAGCCAGTGCAGTTGTTTAAATGCGGCCGTCATACTTCGCCGGTCACCGCGTCTGATCCGTAGGACGACTCTGGCCGCCGAGCGCTGTACCATCTCGAGGCGGTGCAAGAGGCGGTCTGATATGCCGTACAGGACAGCGTTCCCAGCCGTGAAGTGACGAGGGAGTGGACGATGGTCTTACACGCTGCAGTTGTGAAACTCGTTCGTATTATTGCAATACGAAATAGATTCGAATAAGCAGCACGACTGACGTTCGATACTTGGGCCGACATGTCAAGTCGGCTGTTGAGTAGAACGCATATGTATCGAACAGTCGGCGACATTGATATGGATGATCCACATACATAGATGGAGGGCAGCCGAGAATGCGAGTGGACGACGGAGGAAAGAAAAAGGATTGCTTCGGTCTTCGCCTCGTTTAGAAATATCCAACCATCGTCCACCATCTGCGTGATTCGATGATGGTCACTCAGCGTACAACTGGGTGTCATCTGCATATATATGGTAGCGGATCTGGTGGCGATCAACGATGTCCGCAATGGTTAACATGTAGATGTTATACAGTAGTGGTCCTAGGACCGAGCCCTATGGAACACCGTGTTGAATAATTTCCGGAGCAGATGTCACGTCACGTATATTAATTGAGTTTGTGCGGCCAAGTAAGTATGACATGAACCAACCGAGGACTGGCTGGCTTAGTCCTATTACACGAAGACGACGCAGGAGAGTGCTGTGGTCGAGGGTGTCGAATGATTCGCTAAGATCTAACAGCACAAGCAGTACGCAACGCCGTGAATCCACTGCCTGCATTAGGTCTTCGTGTATCCGCACTAGTGCTGTCTATATGGTGTGTTTGGGCTGGTACGCGCTCTGGAATGAGTCGTTGTAACCGTTGATGTCAAGATAGCGTAGTTCCTTAGCGACATACCGTTCCAGCGTTTTCCATTGAAAACTTAAGTTCGATATCGGACGGTAGTTTGCGAGACAGGTAACGTCTGAGGCCGCGTTTTTTTTAAGGATCGGTGTAACCGTCTCGTGCTTCATGGTCGCAGGTACGACGCCATATTCCAGTGACGTGTTGATGATGTCTGTGAAAACGGATGCTATTTTGTCGATTTTTTCTTTGAGCAGGTGTGTTGGAATTGGGTCAAGGGTGCAGGATTTCGCAGATGACTGCAAAACTATCCGTCTGATGTATGCAGTTGTTGCCAGCGTAAATTCGGAGAGCGGCGCGGTTTGGTGGTAATCACACGACTGTTGATCAGGAATAGTGGTCGTCACGGCACGATAATTGATTGCAAGACGTAAGTTAGCAATTTACTCAACGAAAACCTTTTTGAAAGACTCAGCAAGAGCGACGTCATTGGATGACTCAGGCAACTGGACTGGTGCAGATCGCCCCAGCAGTGCATTGGTGACGCCGAATATTGTTTTCATATTTTGACCTGCCTCATGTATAACGGTGCAGAATTGAGTGACTGGCCTTCGTAGCAGCGAGTTGTCGGCGATATCCCTCACGAAGCGTCGTGTAAATCTGTCTGTGGACTGTCAGTCGTGTCTTTCGCCATCGACGTTCGGCTCGACGGAGGTCACGTTTCGCACAGGACAATTCTTCCGTATGCCACGGTGTCCTCGAACGAACAGTGATGACGCGTGTGACGATCGGTGCGTGCTAGTTGACGATGGTCTCGATAGCGCTGTTGTAGAAGTCGACGGACCAATTATGGTTCCGAAAGTCACGGCGAATGCATTACTGATGTCAGCGAAGAAAACTCGCTTGTTAAGCGATGCGAATTTTCGATAACACACTCGGCGTTTCGGACCCTCAGGCTTCATGACGTTGAGTTCACATTCGAGCACGTAGTGATCTGTGAGCAGAGTAGTTGGACTTACTGGCGTCGCGAGTAGACCTGACGTTTTCGCTGTTATTATCAAATATAGTATGTTACCACGTTCGTGAGTAGCATCACTGACATGTTGCACAACACCAGATGTGTCAAGTAAATATGCTAGGTTATTCGCGTTCGTGCATGTTGAGTCTTTGTATCTGGAGTTGAAATCCCCACACACGATCGTTTCTGTGGGATGAGCAGCAGCGATTAATAATACTTTGGCTACATCATCTAGGAAAGTTCTAAAGCATGAACTTGGCGGTCTGTACATTACGAGTACTCGAGTTGTACAGTCGATGCGGGCGTTACGCAGTGTAACGGAAGGCGTTTCGGATGCGCATGTGTCAATGCTAACACGTGACACGAGCTGGAATGATTGAGGAAAAAGGACTCCATTGCCTTCTCCGTGACGAGCGCCACCACGTGGCTGGTGAGCAAACGAGAAAGTGTCTCTACAAAGTTCGGACACTAATGCGTTGTCCTCATCTCCCAGCCAGGTTTCCGTTACTATTTTGCATATGTCAGTCAAGACCAGCTGTCACAGCTAAAAGCAAGTTGTGTTAATTTTAATGTTCAATTAATCATAATATTTAAATGGTGTAACAGGTGTCTATTAATTAATGATATACTGTCACATGTAGGTGACAGACATAACAATTAATTCAGGATAACAATAAAATTATGTTTAATTTACTTCATTGATATCATCTGCAATCCGATCACTGGGCTGGCTGGGTGGAGTAAAAGTAGATGACTCCATCCTGACTGAGACCACTAATCACCAGTCCTCTTGCTCCATTAACACAACTTGGCTGTGTTTCTGGGCATCTGCGAATTACTTGAGAAAATACGAATTAAGTGATTATGATGAAGACAATAAATAGTTTCAAACTGACAATATAATCACCCTCACATGCCTGTAGTCACTGCTGCTGATTACGTCAGTACCAGGCAGCAGTAGCCTGGCAGATCTCTGAAAAACTCTATATTTGAGCTCAGCCAATGAAATCTCCCCCTAAGAATGCGGTTGGCCCCCGGTCGTGTGATAATATTGGGTGTTTTCAGAAACACGTGACACATGCTGCGTTTGGGATATGGTAGGAATATTCAAATACAAAACACTGTTTAGCTGCTCGTGCGATTGAGCAATTGTGTCATTACACTGGGATTCATAGAAATTACTTTTTCGTTTTAAAATTGGGACCTGTATCTATGCTGGTCTAACAGCTGTCGCAGTCTGACAGGTGAAGTTAATTGATTGTTTTATTTAGCTAATTTCCAAACTTTGCATAGTTCATCAGAAAGGGCTAGCTTTGCATGGCAAACAGCACTGTTGATTATATTTGTATTGCTTTGAGTATATGATTCTATAATCATTTGAGTAACGTGGTAAATTTGAGAATTAAATATTATTTATATAAAATATATAAAATCATTACTACTAATTTGTTTGAATTACATCCAGGACAGTTTATGTAACACATTTCTAAGGCACTTAACGAGTATCATCAAAATGCTTAGAAATGTCCATTAATCTATTTAAAAATTACAAAATAAACTAATTTATTCGTGAACTGGTCATCATATCTGAGCGTTGCTGCGAGATCTAAACTGCATGGCTCTTTAGTGGCTCACCACATGTTTCTAAGGGACACAAAATGAGTCACCAACATGCCTAGAAATGTCCACTGATTTATTTCAAAATTACAACAACAAAAAATTAATATGCCTGCCCCATTATTGGTCATCACTTGTGCGTACTGCTGGGAGATTTAAAATGAATCAATCTTTGATGGTTCACCACTCCGACACTGCTAACAGGAAGTCACATTCTGCCAGCCTTCCTCGACAACGGCACTGCATTCGCCGGTGTTTAGCTCCATTTCGGTAATTGCTGTCTCGGTAGGGTCTCATATGCAGACTAGGCAGTGACTATGATTCACTAAAACATTTAATTCATAATTACAAACTCATAACAGGTTTTCAGGTACTTTTGGCATATTTTGTGCAGAGATAAACCATTGCAGTTATTTTTTTTAAATACTGTATACCTCAGCACACTTTGAAGGTGCTGCTGCTAGAATATGATGATATGGTATATAGCCAGCAACTTCAGCGGTGAATTATGATATGCCAGCCAGGTTTATGTACAACTGTATCTGCAGACAGCTGCCAGTTCAACACTTTCATCTTAATTACTCTAACACAGTGGTTCACAGACGTTTTCGTCCCGTGTACCATCTGAGGTTAGAGAAGAAATCATGAAATATGTTGACTCTACAGTACTCAATTCGGAAAACAGTTTTTACTGGCAAATTCACAGATCATCTTACATAAACAGTTGTGCTCAATAAAGGTTGGTATTAACCAATGTGGACAATCCATGTTCATGTCAATATCGGAACAGAAAATCAACATCTATGCCCTGCGTGCACATCCAAATCAGTTGTTAAATAGAAACTCTAAGAAATCGGACGGATTTCAGAGCAAAGTTGCGTGTTTCGCTTGTAGATCTGGGAAGTTAATTTTGAATTCAGTTTCGCCAGTTCCATATGTATGTACCCATGGCGTCTTTCACTATTTTGTTTCCTTCGAACACTACAACATCATCAATACGTGTTATTGCTCTGGTGGGAATACCTTTGAAGCGATAATATTTTAAGAGATCATATGCAGTAAATGAAACGTGCCGCTTTCTCCCACACACTTGCACACACACGTGCATTGTCCCACGGTAATGTCTCAGCAGCGAACTCTCGCAAGATGCCCTCGCTATTCTTGCTGGATTGTAAGGGATGAAATATGATTTAAGACTCTGTTGTTTTGGCAAAAACAGCGAAAATAGAACACACAATGACACAATGCTTACTTTAATTAAACCCTTGTTGTACCCCTGATAATCCTCTCGTATACGCCAGGGGGTACGCGTACTTCAGTTTTTTTGGATCCATTGGTCTAACATACATGAAAATACAATTGGATCTATCATGGGACAATGTTTTTTACCACTTGGCATACTTGGTTTGTTAGTGTTTAGGAAAATGGTGCCCTCAGAGTGAGTAGTTTGAGGAAGTGTAGCTCGATCCATAAAGAGCAACTTTTGACTCACTGCGAATGCTTCCCACCAGTTTTCAAGTCTCATCATGTTTGCATTACACCGGACTATCGCACAATAATTTATTATGAAGCTCGCTTCGACCCAAAAACTATCCTTGTAAACAAGCTCTGAATACGTGGAAAGGGTCCGCCTGTTAACTTTGACGCCACGATACTACGTGATCACCTTGCTAAATCACTTTCAGCTATCCGCGGGAATATCTACGCAGACGGGTTTAAAACCTCATTTTTTACTACAATTTGATTTTTATTTATTTATTTAATGTTGTCAAATGTTACTTAAATCTTTATTTATACATTGAGAACGAATTTTAGGTTAAGCCTTATTTCTATTCCATATAAGTCTCTGTTTTTAGCAACATCAGCGAATAGCACATAAACTGACACAATTCTTACTTTCAGTACACCCTTCGTGTACCCCAGATAATCTGTTTGCATATGCCAGGTGTTACGCGTACCCCAGTTTTGGATCCATCGGTCTAACAGACATGAAAAATATAACTGGATCTACCATGGGACACTGAGTTGGACACTGCTTAACATTTTGACACATAGCAAAATTATTGTGGGCTGATCCAATGTGACATTTTCACTGAACTCGCTACATGTAGCCAAGGCAACGTGGAGGTACACTCTGTCCAGGTTTAGACGCCCTGTGCTATTTGTGAGTTAGTGAATCCTTTCCCGAATTTCTTTCAAGCCGATGGCGAAGCTGTTTTTTTTGTCACGTGTCATACGCGGATTTTTAGTGTTTGGGAAAATGATTCCCTATGTGTGAGTATTTTGAGTAAGTGAAGCTCGATTCATAAGAACAACATTCGCCTCACAACCCTAACAGTTTTCACTGTCCCATCGTGTCCCCTGGTACAAGGTACAGTGTCACAATGCCACATGTCTGGTCAGCTATGCCGGTGGCGTTGTAAAGAGATGATTGTCTGGGAGAAATAAGTTGCATCCGTTGTCACAGCTGCTGTATACGAGTCACTACATTGTTACTGGTCGTCAGTTGAAGCACCTTTGAAGTCAACACAGCTTGAGATCTAGTGTTGGCCTGGGAGCTCTCTTTCATGCATTTATAGATGCTATCAGTGTGGATATCCATGGTTCTATATAAAACTTCATCAAAGGAATAATTCGACATATTTGTATACTTTCCACATTGTGTAGCTTAATGTCCTTATTGTTTCACCGCATACATGCATATGAAGCCATCTAATTATTTTTCTGATAGCATAGTGAACTTTGAACATATTTGTTACAGATTTTGTTAATTCATATACATTCCATAAAATGTACATTGTGCATTGTAGTTATTATAATTGGACTATAACAGATGCATTTAGCAATAAACTCACACAAAAATAAGTTATTTATGATAATTATTAGCAACAGTTTGACTTACGTGTGGAACCCGTTATTTAAAATGCTTCATAGTTGCATATGCTATGGAAGTATGTCACATGCGGTACGGGCAAAATAGCTTTGACCCACAATATGGGTGTGGCTTTTAAGAAGTGTTACTAACATGAACAAGTCGTCCTGCCCACATTTTATGTTCGTGAAGACGCTTCGTTTGATGCTGAATGTCAGCATTTGTTGATGACATAAGTGGTGCCGGCAAAGAAGAAGACAGTCTCGGACAGGAATGTTGTTTCAATAAAACAAAAGTTGGCCAACATGTAGTACCTACATGATTCAAAATAAGTATCAGAGTGTAATTTAAATGAAAACTATATATTTTACCAAACCGATTACCAACTCATGGGATTCAGTAATCACTCAGATATATGATAATCCATCAAATTCATGTAATATGAACAAATAAAACTTATTCAGAAATATAAGTTTATTGTATTCGGCATTTACGAAGAGCAAGACATAACAACTCCTAACTATCGGTCAGTCTCTCTTAATCGTATACCCTACACAATTATTGAGCACACCATAGCCAATCAATCCGTAACCACCTTGAATCCTACAACAACCTTTCTGACTGACAACATGGGTTGAGATGTAGACTTCACTGCTCACGAAGATGCACGACTTGACAAGCACACTAGAAAAATACCACCAACATTGATTTTATACTGCTAGATTTCTCTATTGCTTTTGACACTATCCTTCCCAATCGACTCCTGCACAAATAGGACCATTGTGAAATGATTGCCAGCACTCAGCTTTGGATTGGGAACAAACGTTGCGAATGGTATTCAACTCCTCCAAATGCAAAATAATGCACATCACGAAATCATTGTCACCCACAAATGGCCTTTACATAATACATGGCACAACAGTAAAGTACAGTACAGTACAGTACCAGTAGCAATACCTCACAACAAACATATCAAACAAACTCTCCTGGAAAACACACATCAACAAGATAGACAATAATGCTAACAGCATATTTCAATTCATCAAAAGAAACTGAAAGTCTGATCCTCAGTCTATCAAGAGCTATGTCTCTCATAGTCTGGTCTGTCCACACCTTGAGTATTGATGCTCTGTGTGGGACCCACATACCACTGGGAACATCATCTGTCTGCACCGGGCACCAAGGTTTGTGATTCATAACTACAGCTGGGAAGCGGTGTTCACGTGGTAGAACGCCCTTGTGTCAATCGAGAGGACGGTGGTTTGAATAAATGAAAGTTTATTTAACAACAGCAACACAGGGATATACAACATAGTATGAAAAATAATACAATACATAATGGTAACGTCAATACAATATAATATCGGTGCTGTTGTTAAAGGGACATAGTAGAAGTCATATGACTTGTAAGGCACTATGCCCTTTTCAACTAAAATGCGTAGTAGTTATAGTAAAAAGATTGAATACAAACCAACAATACTATTTTTTTCATTGTGGTAATTGTTCATAAATACGAAGAAAGTAACGTCGACTTTAAACTTTTCTTAAATTGCTGTAAACTTGGCAACTTTGTTATATTACTTGCAAGACCGTTCCATATGTGTATACCTTTGACAGTGATTGACAGTAATCTATGGGTGGTGTTCGCTTTTTTAACATAAAATAGTTTAGATTGTCTGGTATCATACTTGTGTACGGCTGCAGTTGGTTCAAAGAACGCTTGTACACGACCTTCTAAACAGTGGTTGTTTGCTTTATAAAGCATAACCATAGTCCTATGTATAATTATATCTTGAAGTTTAAGAATTTTTGAGCAGTGAAAAAATACAGAGGGTTCAATCCCACCTACCGCCGTTTCGAAACTTAGGCAATTTCGTTCACCCCACATTTGCCTGTATCTTTCGGAAGTGACACTAAAAGCTAGTGGTCCCTTTTACCTGGTGTCTATAACTTTATAAATCATTAACCTTGAAAATATTCGTATCAGATAGTTTTATGTGCAAATTAAACCAAAGTGTTATGGTAAACAAAACACATTTATAGTTACTGTAATTTAAGGGAAATTCTAGTAAGATGGAATGATGCTGCTGAAAGGGGGATAATAGACCCACCCTAACAAGTGCAGATTCCTGTCGAGAAATTAAAGGTAAAGGTTCATGGAAGCAGAGAAAACATATACATGTATAAAGAAATCAACTTGTTTCTATCTAAATCCAATAGCGAAATGCACAGGATATAGCAAGATGTGGGTAAAAATGATGCAATCAGAGAAAAACATTGATGTTTATTGGTCATAATATTGTACAACATATAGTACATAATATAGTGCAATGTGAGATGGGTGACCAATAACAGACCCACTAAAAATTGCTGACTTATAAAAATGTAAAAGCAGCTAGCCACAGGAAGTTGTTAAACAATAATCTTACCTGGTCTTTCCCCATACCCCAAAATAACATATCTACACAACCAGATTTTATGTAATCAGCACACACCAACTTTGATATATTCTCTCGGTATCAGTTTTAAAACAGCAGGTGCTGTAGTTTCATTTTGCTGTCGTCTAATTTTTTAAATATTATGTTAGCCTCCTTAGCATCTTAGCAATTTCACTCACATTTGACAACTTCTGCTCTGTATATGTTCATGAAAATGCTTTATCCTTTGGGTCTGTCATGCTACTGTGTTTGGATTTTTTGAGGGTACTGGCACTAAATATGTAATGTGTTATTGTTATTATGTTACAGCCTCAGTGGGAACGAGTTCACTGACGAGACTACATGTCAGGCGTTAGTGTCCAGCATACTGAACATGGCCTCGTTGCAGGAGTTGAGGTAAGGTCTACTTGTGGCACTATGTTACTGAACTATTACTATCAGGACTGTAACATATATGAACCACATAAGTCTCCCACCAGGAGTATTAACAGGGGTAATAACAACCTTTAACAATTCTCTACCTAAACCATAAATTACACAAATCTAATATCTTAGATGTTTTGCCTGAAGGCCTTTATATATGTCTTAGGTGATGTTTCAATTATGTAATTCGGTAAAGTGCGCATTTCATGTATGCCTTTTTGTCGGTAATATTTTCAGAGCACTCACTATCCCCTACCCCCTTAGTTTGCTTCTTCCGATGGCTAGTTTTGATGATCAGCTGATATGGTTAATGCTGTAAACCTGTTCATTCCCAGATATGTAGAGGATCACACAGACCATATTATTACTGACCCTGTGGAACAATGTGTGGTCAGTGAGTGTATATTTCCAGTACAGCTATACTCACAGAATTGAACACTGCTAAACGTGATTCCAGTGCAAAAACATGGGTAATTTACATGACCTTGATAACCCATGTAACCAGTTTCTATACTAAATCACCGGGAATAGAAGATAGTTTAGTGCAACACCTAGGTAATAGTATCAACTAATATAATAACAGAGCCGCTGTACGGTCAAAGTTCCACAATTCGTTTTAATCCTTTGGGCTAAAGGTCTAATAAACGTGTGGCATCACTCTGATTGTGCCTTCCGCTGTGTGCCATGCGACATTAACTTTCACATATATATCATAACCATTGGAATT